>LPNX010160508.1:57532-112013 GCA_001517045.1 Pseudotsuga menziesii | reverse complement strand
TCAATGATAATCAGGATGATTAAGTTTGGGCATACTCTTCTTTAGGAGTTTATACCCCTCGGTCTAGCTATCTTTTTTGAATATTGTAGAGGATAGAAGGGAGAATGTATGGTTGTGGTGATTTCTTTGGAGACTAAAGTGCCCTTCAAAGGAGAACCTCCTAATTTGGTTTCTTTTGAACAACAAAGCACTAGCTAGGGACAATATTAAAAAAAAGAGAAATAAGATTGGGCTTGGAAGGTGTGTTTTATGTATGGAAAAATTGGAATCTAATGGGCATTTGATCAT
Organism: Pseudotsuga menziesii; assembly: GCA_001517045.1. Classification (NCBI taxonomy): domain Eukaryota; kingdom Viridiplantae; phylum Streptophyta; class Pinopsida; order Pinales; family Pinaceae; genus Pseudotsuga; species Pseudotsuga menziesii. Next base: position 111,725 of record LPNX010160508.1, on the reverse strand, counting down.
GGATTGTGCCTACACCAAGCAAGTTTGGAACGAGTTGGAATCATTGACAGGGTTGAAAAACATATAGTCGAGAGACAATATTGAAGATGGGATGAGGAGATGGTCATCCAACCCATAGGTAAAAGTGTTTAAATCCTTACTAGTCATAATAGCATGGGGGGTTTGGATTGCTAGAAATCTTGGTATCTTTGAGGATTTACTAATGCCCCCACTACAATGTGCAACACAAGGACTCACATCTTAAGGCATTTTCCTCAAGCTAAGGACATGGACAGTGAGAGGTCGATGATGGAAGCATTAATTGATAATAGTTGTCCCTAGGCATATTTCAATGGGGCCTCTCAAGGAGACCCCTTGATTTGTAGTGGAGATAAAATCATTCACGTCTCAAATGATCACCAAATCAAACTTAAAACAGGTTTGGGAGGAGCTAATAACTTCGCAGTGTTGATGGTGATGAAACCGACACTCCTCCTTGCTCATGAGAGAGGTATCTAGAGGATCCAATGCTTTGGAGATTCTCGAAACATTATAAAATGGGTTATAGGTGCTCATCAATGTCATAATCTTTTTCTCAATGTGCTTTTGGAAGAGATTAGAAGGACTTACACTCTGTTCAACAACACAACTTCACAACATGTCTACACATAGAGAAACATAGTGACATACATTTTGTCAAAAGAAGGGGGTACGATTGCAACATGAATCCTGGTTTATCATTAAAGATTAGTTTGGTAACATTTCTAAACACTATCATCCTCCATGAAGTACATTGGGCTCCAGCTTGGGCATCTTGAAGCATCTCCAAGAATTTTGTTTTTAGAAAACTCTAATGTCTTTGTCTTCTTGTTGGTGGCTTTTTGGAAATCTACAAAACTCCTTACGTAGCTCTTTACATTTAGACACTATCTTCTATGGCTCATCCAAGTGGCGAGGGATTTCCTTCACAATTTTGGAAATTGTTTTGTACTTATATGTTTTTTCTTTGTTGGTCATGAGCTGTGTCAAATATACTAATATTCTAGATCAACTTAAGAGGTGGTAAAAGCTATATACTTCCAAAACATTATCTAAGAAAGGTAATAAAATTCTAGATCGACCTAGGAGGTGGTAACACTACTTCCTCAACAACATTATCTAAGAAATGTAGTAAAATTATGATTTTTTTGGAAGGAAAAACATATCAAACAAATTAAAAAGTTAAAAAAGGTTATAATTTTTTTTAATTTGTTAAATATTTAAATAATGCAAACCACTTGAAAATTTTTATTTTATTTTTTATTTTTAAATATTTAATTAATCTCTCCGTGGGCGGCTTTATATAAAAAAGTCATGTTGGTTGCACACGTCATGTGTGCGTTTCTTCTTTAAAAGATAAAGATTGTAGACCGATGCCTTAACCAGATAACATGTATGATGTGAGTGTGATTTTAATTTTATTTATTTTTAATAAAATGATACTATTTTATCTTACTTCACGCTGACATCATAGGATGTGAGAAACTTTTCCAAGGCATGTGGCCATATTTCACTGTCTTCCGGCATATTCTTTAGTGTTGCGGGCATTTTTTTGATGCATGCATTACCACTTTCCAGGCGAGCATTTCTTCCATGCTTGTGGGCATTTTTTTAGTAAGGAGTGGTATTCCACTGGGATTGCGGGCATGTTTATCAGTCTAGCTAGCATTAATATTAATCCCGCGGGCATTCTCCACTCACTCCGACCATTTTGGGATCTTGTGTAGATATTGTGTGCATGCTTCTTGAGGCCTATGTGCATTTCTCTTATTTGGCATGCATTTCATTCTCCAGTGTGGGCATTTTCTCACTTCACAACATGTGGGCATCAATTCTTTTGGGCTTCCTATAATCCCGCAGGTATATTCTTCTTCATTTGAGGGAATTTTATCATCACTTGCATGCATATTCCCAAGCATGTGTGCATTCCTCTTGAGGCCCGATGAACATTTTCTCTCCTTGTACTCATGCTGCGGGAATTTGCTTCAAAGCATAAACTTGCATATGGCTTGATTGAATCTTGATGTGTCAACTGTATTATAAGAGTATGAGATTTATCTTAAGTCTATATTTGTACACTTACAGGTATTAGAGTTTGAGAGGGATTCAAATTACTTCTTCTAGGGTTAATGTGCAAGGATAAATACCATGACAATATAAAGAGATTACTTCAACAACCTTCTGAGTATGAAATTGATAAATTAATCTTGCATTGAGGTTTCCCGAGCTTCAACCATGTGCATTTCTCTTATTTGGCATGCATTTCATTCTCCAGTGTGGGCATTTTCTCACTTCACAACATGTGGGCATCAATTCTTCTGGGCTTCCTATAATCCCGCAGGTATATTCTTCTTCATTTGAGGGAATTTTATCATCACTTGCATGCATATTCCCAAGCATGTGTGCATTCCTCTTGAGGCCCGATGAACATTTTCTCTCCTTGTACTCATGCTGCGGGAATTTGCTTCAAAGCATAAACTTGCATATGGCTTGATTGAATCTTGATGTGTCCACTGTATTATAAGAGTATGAGATTTATCTTAAGTCTATATTTGTACACTTACAGGTATTAGAGTTTGAGAGGGATTCAAATTACTTCTTCTAGGGTTAATGTGCAAGGATAAATACCATGACAATATAAAGAGATTACTTCAACAACCTTCTGAGTATGAAATTGATAAATTAATCTTGCATTGAGGTTTCCCGAGCTTCAACCATTGTTTCTTCAAGACTCTTAAATGGTACCTGTATCAATCACTTAAACACTGCTGAAGATAACTTTCCAATCCTGTAATCTTTACTAAGATTCAATCTTATAGACATTATGTAGTCTTGAGTTAGAGTACCTTCTGATCCAGTCACCATATTGTTCATATCTTAGATTATCTTTCTTCATAATACTTTTATCGTTCATTGAATGTATCAATAGTCATCTAGAAAATTTATGAAAGGTAAGCATGCATCAATGACAACATCACAATGTTGCTTCACTTTATTTTCTTTTATTTATCTAACCATACTTCTCCCCCTATCAATATGTATCTTCTTTGAGTCACATAAAGCCAAAATGTATCACCCCACACTTTTTAGACTTCATCCCTACTTGCTTTCCTTCTGTTAATGTTTGCAATCCGATCCTAGGACCTATTTCTTAGCTTGGAGTAGCCATTATTTTTCCTTTGAGTCCATCTTCAAACTCCATGAACTCAAGGTGCATTAAGGTATTTGAAATACCTCAAGCTTGACTTGCTACATGGAAACCATATTCTGTGCACTGATCGACTTCATTTACATTCAACAAGAATTTATATTTAACCCATACCTGAGTTTGTCCTTGGATTTGAGCACATGTCTTATGGGATTCAATTCTTCCAACATAATTCGTCTTCCATGGTTCACGGGATTTCCTTGCTGATGTGTACATGGCACTCAACATAGGTTGTCTTCTTGCACTTGCATAGTCTTGAGATTTGAGACCAAAGCCATTGAAATTGTAACATCTCATGGGGTGGAAATTCGCAACAATATGGATAACACAGATATATGTCAAACATCTGACTGTATTGTTGGGAAGCCCAACACTTCTTGCATGAGTTCTACAATCCAATGCCTTATGACCAAATTTAGCACAAGAAAAACAATAACCATTGAAATCACTTGCATACTTGGATTATTGAATCTCTCTTGGAGTTGTTTCCTTTTTAAATCTACTTTGAGGAGTAGGACCAAGTCATTGATTCCTTCTTGATCTTCTAAAGTATTTGTTTGTATGTGCAAGTACATGAGGAACAATATTGCTTTCACTTTTGGAGAATGAGGGGCTTGCTTCATACTTTCTAGGTGTTCATGTATCTGCTACTAAATTTTCTTTTCCTAAATTGTAGCCAAGGCCATATTTAACAAAAGCTGATCTTTGATAGTCCAAAATCTTGTCCAAGATGATTGAGTTGTTCCTGAACTTCACACATGTGTTAGACTTTTCACTTGTCTTTCTAAGACCAACCACTTCCATCTTAAGATTTTGACAAGTCTTCTCTTTCTCATCTAGTTGGTGTTTGAAGACTTCTTTTATTCTTTTGGCTTCCTCCAACTGATTCTTCAAATCCATATTGTCCCTTCTTGTTTCCTTAAGTTCTTCTTGGTGTTTTCTAGACTCTCCTTGACTGATATGATTATTCTTTAGTTTTCAATTTCATAATTGTGTCTTCTAGCTCAAATTGTAAACTTGCCTTTTTGAGATTGAGTTTCTTGAGCAGATCCATTGGCTTCTCATGATTCTTTTTGAAGCATTGAAAAATATTTCTTTTAAGTACGGAATTTCATATGACATCATTGTCCCTTAAAACTTGTAATAGGAAACCTTTCTTAGCATCTTCAATATTATTTACATCTTTATGGTAATCACTACTACTGTAATAAGAAATATCCTTACCTTCACTGATGTTTGAATCTTTCTCTTTCTTTTCTTCTTGCTTTTCATCTTCAGTGGGCTTGACTTCTGTCTCTTTCTTTAAGTCTTGGTTTCCTTTTTGGTATTCACCTTCCATCTTAAACCATAGATATTTGGCTGAAGTGTGTTCTCTTGTGTTAGGATATTTAGATACTTAGGAGTTAGTTAAGATCAACTTGTGTAATTTATCCGTTAGGTAAAAGTGTGTTTCTTTAGTATGCATTAGTATGCATTTGTAAATATTGTAATCCGACGGCCATGATATGTTCTAGACATAGAGTGATCCGATAGTTCAAATTCTCTTAGATCATACCTACCATTGATCTGTGGCTTAACACCCGATTGGTCTATGATCTCTATTTAAAGAGCATAGAGGGTCCTTGGCTAGTTGATCGATTATGAGAAGCTCATGTAACTTTCTTTCTTTTGCATAATAAATTGCTCCAAGTAGCTATTTGGTTGGGGCTATGGACTGTTTCCCTCTCGAGGGTTTTAATCACGTGACAAACATCGGTGTGTTGATCTATGATCTATTTGTGTGAAGCAGTTGCTCAAGGTGTTCACTCTTTTGGGAGCACCCTGTGTACCCGAACATATTTTGGGAGCACCTTGTGTACCTGAACATCTTGCACTCTCTTTATCAGATCTTGAGAGTCCATCCATAAGAAATTTCAAGGAAAAGGAGTTGTCCTTCATGACATCCATTTGTGCAGTTGTCATATTCTTCTTGTTGGAAATAATGGGTGGATTTACCACAACCTCCTAGATACCAAACTTCTTCAAGCAGGCTTTCATCTTGCTTCTCCAATAGAAATAATCTGTCGGATAAAATACTAGAACATCATTGGTTGAGAGCTCTTCTTGTGTTTCCATTGTGCGTCCATGATTCTCCTTCAAGTTGGTTAGACTTGTGGTGAAGGTTGGATCTTATACCAATTGTTGGACACAATGGCACACAGAGCAGGGATGATTTTAAGGAAACATACTTATTTAAAAGTGTATAAATGTTGGCGAATATTACCAATTCTTAAAATGCCAACTATAAAATGTTTGGCGATATTTTTCAAAAAATATTTTAATTTCCAAGGATTTTATATCGTTTATATAATAATTTGGCGATTTTTAGGGTGAAAAAATTCTACCCCATCAAAATTGGGCTAAACAAGGCTTCAAAAAATGCAAAATGGTGAATCGTTTTTGGGAGAAAAACATGGAAAAATAGCCCACTGGGCTAAAATTTGCCCCTAAAACTATCCCTGACACAGAGAGGGGAGTGAATCAGTGTGTTGTCACTTTTAACAAATTTCACTTCTTAGAGCTTAAACAGAGACCATCAATTGCATATTACCAAGTGCATCAACATTAATCAATCATATTATCAATAAAGATCATAATAAGATAAGTATTGTAAACTTTATTATATCACATTTGATATGAAGTAAATTTAAGACCACAATATTCGTTATTGCATCAACTTCAACTGATTGAGAAGCACCAACTTCTATTTCAAGACCCAAGTTAGATTTTCTCAAGTCCAACTGAGAAAGGGTGTGCAAGACCCATCTTGCAATTAAGAAAATTTTTATCACCACTGTAGCCATTGCCAATTCAATCAACTATCTTTGTTAACTGCTTTGATCCTCACTGATCATGCCAAGTCACTATCATATCACTATCAAGTTGTTACTATCTGTCACCAACCTATCCATTATCCTGTCATCAACATGTCTATTGTCAACCTGAAAATTAGAGAAAAAATTATTCACTTGTCTTCATACTGAGATTACCTTCATGAAATTCTTAACCTCCAACTGCTGTCTCAGTGCATACACCCAGAAAACTTCCTCACTTGTCTTCATACGATGGTTACCTTCATGAACTTCTACACCCTAATTTCAGAGCTTACCTTGCTTCACCCGAATTCTATACCCAAGAATAAGAGAGTTGGCTCGTATTTATACACGTTTTTAATACCTTAATTTACTGAGCGGACATGTCATACAAAAATATGATTTTTATTTTTGATTTTTATCTTCGACTTGTCATGTTTTATTTAAGACTTTTAATCCCCAAGTGAAGGAATAGCCTACTTGGAATATAACATAATGAGTTGGCTGATTTATTTTCTTTTGTTTGGGATGACCTTCATATTTGAAGTTCGCTTAACTCAAGCTCCTGATTACTTTAAGGTTTCCACTTAATTACTGTTTGTAGGACTTCATATTAAAACCACATTATGCTTTAGCCTATCCCTTATTTAAGGACTTGGAATAGAGCTTGAAGAGCCTTTTCAAATGCTTCATCAAAATTTTATTAAATCACCATAAGTGGGTTTCAATACCCAAGTTTCCATGTGCACAACATAACTATCAAGTCTTCATGGTACAAGTTAACACATGTGATGCCACCATTATCCAATCAAGCTTATGGGTTGGATATCATCAAGCAAAGGCTCCATCTTCTTCATAGATCACGAACCAACATGTATGCTTCAAAGCATATTCAAAGACATCATCAAAATAAGTGTGTGGGCTTCATGACACCATTAAGTCACAAATGTGTGGACTTCATGACACCATCAAGTCACAAATGAGCACAGAATGGGTCATTTGGTCCATCTAATGTCCTAATACTCAATCTACCATGTCCTTCTTTCCATGTCATCAACATTTATTACTCCTTTGTCATGAATGGTTTGTCATCAATGACAACCTTTCTCATCAGCTAGTTCCTAACCTCAACCCCTAATTTCACACAAGTGTTACTCATTATTCATTTAGCTTTTTGATTTCACAACAACATTTTATATCTATGCAGATCAATCCAATATCTATTAAGCACTTAAAGAATTGTTTTGTTTTTAAATAAATTAAGGTAGTAATGCAAATGTATCAATGGATTTGTCAATATTTAATTAATGCAGGTCTATTAATTATACACACCAAGTTTGGATTTCTTCTCTGTGAAAGCTAAGATAATAGACTGATATTTAAAATTTTAAAACATTAATATTTAGTTATAGAAAAGTTTTTCAAAGTAATAGGAGTTAAAAATATTTTTTCTCTTCTATTTATTATGAGTTATTTTTAATATTGTAAATTTGTGTCAATTGTTTTTTGAAGATGACTAAATTTAGTATAACTTAATTGTCAAATTTGAAGTGACGATAACCACCATTAACAACATGTTTCTTTATGTTCGAGGAAGATGAGTTCTTCACCAATAAAAAAATAGTTTTAAATATTCAAAATCAATGTCAACTTCAAATATATCAAACACATTCTTTTGTGTGGAGGCAAGGATGGCTTCTCGCAAATTGTTTGGGATTTGTAGGGAATGATGTTACTACTTGGGATTCATTCATCTCATCCCTTAAAGCAAGTCTTGTGCAACTCAATGATAATCAGGATGATTAAGTTTGGGCATACTCTTCTTTAGGAGTTTATACCCCTCGGTTTGGCTATTTTTTTGAATATTGTAGAGGATAGAAGGGAGAATGTATGGTTGTGGTGATTTCTTTGGAGATTAAAGTGCCCTTCAAAGGAGAACCTCCTAATCTGGTTGCTTTTGTACAACAAAGCACTAACTTGGGACAATATTAAAAAAAAAGAAATAAGATTGGGCTTGGAAGGTGTGTTTTATGTATGGAAAATTTGGAATCTAATGGGCATCTGATCATGGATTGTGCCTACACCAAGCAAGTTTGGAACGAGTTGGAATCATTGACAGGGTTGAAAAACGTATGGTCGAGAGACAATATTGAAGATGGGATGAGGAGATGGTCATCCAACCCATAGGTAAAAGTGTTTAAATACTTACTAGTCATAATAGCATGGGGGGTTTGGATTGCTAGAAATATTGCTATCTTTGAGGACTTACTAATGCCCCCACTACAATGTCCAACATAAGGACTCACATCTTAAGGAATTTTCCTCAAGCTAAGGACATGGACAGTGAGAGGTTGACGATGGAAGCATTAATTGATAATAGTTGTCCCTAGGCATATTTGAATGGGGGCCTCTCAAGGAGACCCCTTGATTTGTAGTGGAGATAGAATCATTCACATCTCAAATGATCACCAAATCAAACTTAAAATAGGTTTGGGAGAAGGAACTAATAACTTCGTAGTGTTGATGGTGATGAAACGGATACTCCTCCTTGCTCATGAGAGAGGTATCTTGAGGATCCAATGCTTTGGAGATTCTCTAAACATTATAAAATGGGTTACAGGTGCTCATCAATGTCATAATATTTTTCTCAATGTACTTTTGGAAGAGATCAGAAGGACTTACACTCTGTTCAACAACACAACTTCACAACATGTCTATACATAGAGAAACATAGTGGCATACATTTTGTCAAAAGAAGGGGGTACGATTGCAACATGAATCCTAGCTTATCATTAAAGATTAGTTTGGTAACATTTCTAAATATTGTCATCCTCCATGAAGTACATTGGGCTCCAGCTTGGGCATCTTGAAGCATCTACAAGAATTTTGATTTTAGAAAACTCTAATGTCTTTGTCTTCTTGTTGGTGGCTTTTTGGAAATCTACAAAACTCCTTATATAGCTCTTTACATTTAGACACTATCTTCGATGGTTCATCCAAGTGGCGAGGGATTTCCTCCACATTTTTGGAAATTGTTTTGTACTTGTATGTTTTTTCTTTGTTGGTTGTGAGCTGTGTCAAATATACTAATATTCTAGATCGACTTAAGAGGTGGTAAAACCTATATACTTCCAAAACATTATCTAAGAAAGGTAATAAAATTCTAGATCGACGTAGGAGGTGGTAACACTACTTCTTCAACATTATCTAAGAAATGTAATAAAATTATGATTTTTTAGGAAGGAAAAACATATCAAACAAATTAAAAAGTTAAAAAAGGTTATACTTTTTTTGAATTTTTTAAATATTTAAATAATGCAAACCAATTGAAAAAAAAAAATATTTTTCATTTTTAAATATTTAATTAATCTCTCCGTGGGCGGCTTTATATATAAAATACATGTTGGTTGCACACGTCATGTGTGCGTTTCTTCTTTAAAAGATAAAGATTGTAGACCGATGACTCAACCAGATAACATGTATGATGTGAGTGTGATTTTAATTTTATTTATTTTTAATAAAATGATACTATTTTATCTTACTTCACGCTGACATCATAAGAAGATATATCATATTAACCATTTACAACGACGTTGACTTTAAGGATGTTGACTTTGGCAACGACCAAATTTTGGAATGAAATAGTTTAAAAGGAAAATTGTATTATGTTCATTCCATAAAACTTTTTAATATTCGGTAATGGTATTGACTTTGACAGTTTCTAAAAGTAAAGGGTTTAGGGCCAATGTGTGAATGACTTTACTGCATTGCATCACAAAAGTTGTGTTGCCTCTGACTGGACCCACTTTCACTTTTCTTGTTATCTGTTCACGTGTGGATGGATAGCAGAATATTATTGTTGTATTTGATTCCATCAAGTCGGTGACAACTGTCCATACATGCGTAGAACTAATTAGCCTAAAGGGCATCATTAAATATAATATATTTTAAAATTATATAATTTAATAAAATATTTATATTTATAAATTAATTAATATTTTTAATAGGAAAAACAAGAACCATCACATGGCAATGTCCTTGTTGGTTGATAAACAACCAAATTAAAATTATAAGTTGATAAATTGAAATTTTGAGTTGATGCTCTTGCTTTTGGTTCATGTTCATGACCTTGAGTGGGTTGTAATTCCTTGATCAGAGTTTTGAGAGTGACATCTTCACACTTTGGAGGAAAGTATGTTTTGAGAGTGACATCTCAGTAGTTTGGAGGAAAGTATGTTTTGAGATCAGAGGATATTTGTATATCATTTGAGCATGATGTAGCATGGTAATAAGACCTCATAATCCATCTATTTTGTCTCTAAGGGACATAATAATAATAATAATAAGACCTCACATTAGATCTATTTTTTCTCTATAAGTGTAGAGGATAGCTTTAAGAAAGTTTAAATCTGCAAAAAAGAAGAAGAAGCTTGATATCAAATATAGTGGAAGGTATGGGTTTTGGTTATAAAATTAATAAAATAATAATTTACACAAATGATTACCAAAAATATGATGTGTTGCTTATAAGCTTGCCATGGCAATCAAAGGACATGTGATAAGATCAAAGAAAAGAAGTCTAGGCAATCAATTTAGTACATGAATTTGTGCTATTAAAAAAACCATATAAATCAAACACAATACTTTGTGTTATTGATTTGTTTGATTCAAATTATCAAATGAAATAGATAAGCCACCAATTCTAAATTCAACATCACATCATATGCATCATATGCAGGGACGAAGGAATACTAGAACACAAACCAAACTCAATCTGTATAATTCAAACGGTGTACTCCATAAGTGGAATGTAGAAAGTATTATGAAGATTAAGATGACAAAGATAAACTCCAATGTAACCTAGACTAGTCAACCCCAAATGCATCACATAACGGAAACAAAAGGGTAGATTTTAACCAATAGCAGAGCATAAAACTTGTTAACACAATAATGAATGAAGGCAATACAATGTTCTTGCTTTTAATATTTCACTTCTTTTATACTCCATTACAAAAAATTTCCAAGCCACACAACTAACTATCTTCTTAACAATTTCCACGATATACTTACATTCTATGATTTTTGAAAGCCTAAATTGTATATTTTTCTTAAATGTGAAATTAACTAAGTACTTTAGATTGCACCTTCCATTAAGATTAGTCATTTCTTTCTCAATGTTATTTTTTGTTGATCACTCCTACTTCAAGATTAGTATACATAAGTTGCAACCTCAGGAGGTCCTTGAGTTGGGTATGCTCTCTTAGTTTTAATTTCAAAACCATAATTAAAGGTATAAGCAATGTTGTACTATAAGCAAGGTGGTATTATAATCCTAGTGGTGATATGGCCATCAACATTGATTCAATTAGTTTGGAAACAAAAGTATCTCGAGTTTCTTCAATTTTCCCAAATATAGTCTAAGAAGTAACTCATGATTCGTAATTCAAGACCCTTTTCAGCGTAAACACTGCAATAGGATTGTTGAAAATACTTCAAAATAAATAGGTGAGAGATGAGATATATATTAAATAAAATATCAAATACTAAAACATGGAAACCAATTCAATTCAATAAGAAAGGATTTTCACGAAAAAAAGAGCACACAAGTAGTTAATAGAAATCATGGAATGATGCAAATAAGGAGATTATCATCTCTCCCATGAGAAACACAAATTTATTTTTTAGGTTCAAAAGTATGAACAATTTACCTATGCATTCATATTTTCCCGACCCATGTAAACTTGTTCCCCATTTTCATGTATGAGCCTACATATGGTATCAATATCCTCCTCATACACCCCTTGGTTTGAAGGATAGATCACCTGCATCAATTGGAACAATCTTTTTCAAAATATCCATGTTGTTGCCATACTTTTATTACTGAATATGTAATACATATTTGTATTGCAGGCTCGATAAGCAGTTTGGATATCACCATCACAAACATGAATGAAACTAGAAGAGAAATTTATCATAAGGAAAGTGAAAGTGAGTCTTTTCATTAATTAAAATCCATCATTTATCACAACTGGAAACTTGTTCAAAAGGCTATTATACAAGTGATAATGATCTTATCATGTCAAGCATGGTATTGTAAATACATACCGTAAGTGATGAAAAGTTGTCCTTGTGTGTCTCAACAACTCTCCTTAGTTCCTCCACATTAATATATCCTTTGGCATAAGTGCTAATAGAAACAATTTTCATGCCACACATAACAACACTTGTAGGATTCATTCCATGAGCAGATATAGGAATAATACAAATATTCCTATGCATGTATCCTCTTTCCTATGAGAGTTTTATGTGCATTGTGCAAGTCAACACCAAATCCAATGTCTAGGAGCTACTCTTTGTAACGAATTTCACAAGGTTCAAAAGTTTTGAACACCTACATGATGATAAGCACAAATAACCATCAGGACAACATACTCCGCTGCTGCACCAACTTTTGGTTGTAGACAGAATGAGTAAAACCCAATTATGTCACAAGTAAGCTCTCCCAAATCTTTGAACATTTCCTGTATATCTAACCAAAGAAAATGACTACCTTACCTTATAACCAACAACTTGATCTTGAGGCGCAAAAGGGTGAATGTTAGATAAATTTTGGCACATAATAGGCATCATCTCCATAGTTGCATTCAATTTCATAGTGCAATATCCTAAGGGATTCATACTGTGGCACAAAGAAATATATTTTGTTTGTAACCTATGAAGGTAGCATAGTAGCTCGTTCTCTATGTGGTACCTAAAAACATCCACATAACTCAACATGTTTAAAATGGATCGACTATTTTCAAGACTCTACTGATAAAAGTTTGAATCATGGGAACACACATAGACTACATAAATGAAATAAGGAAAAGCTAATTGCACAAATAGTGAAAGGGAATCCATAGACAAATATCTAACCTTCTTTGGTTGAGCTTACCGGGGATTGTAAATGTCATCCCTGTTATAACATATTTTGATACTGTTTATCCTAAGTCGTTATCTTAGGCGATCTTACCCCTATCATGAGTTGCATAAATATTTTCCCCCTTTTGATATAATGGGTAGTCATCATCTTGAGGAAATATTCTAAAAAAACCTATTTCCAAAGACATACACGACTCTCCTATGTAAAACCTGTGTTCCAACAAATATGTGACTTTCATCATTATAGAATGCGTATGTGTTCACTCAAGGGTAAAAAAAGAAGAAGTTTTTCACGGGTTTTTTCTGGTTGACACCGTTTCCCATGTTCCCCAATCCCATGAATAATTTTCTCTTACTCACTAACTGCCCCTCACATGTCATAAAAAGGATAGAAGAGAGATAAAATGAGGTTACAAGCCATTGCTATCTTGCATTATTAGAGAAACCCTCTCTCTTTATACAACCCTGTACTCTGTATGCAACTTCCTTCTCATCCTTTATGGAATTTTATTGTTCCATTGTGTTCTCCATTAACCTATTATGCTAAAGATCTTATTCAATCTTTTGGGCATATCTAGTTGAATAATTTTGAGTTTGAGTGTTTGAGGTGATGTGAGAGGAAGAACCTAGAATTTAGGTTCATAGCAACAACAACATACCAGGTGTATCTACTTTATATAATTTGTTGTCATTATCAATATAAAATTGTTTTCTTGTCCAATGTTAATTGTTTCATCTTTGTGTAAATAATCTTTCATTTAAAGTTGGAAATTATTAAATTTGCAAGTTATTCTCTGTAATTTTTATAATTATTATTGTTCTTTCCCTTTTCATTGTTTATGTTTCAAGATTCATAGTAGCAAGTTGAGGCAAAGGAGCAAAGCTCAAGGCCAAAGAATTCTACTATAAACATCAGGAATAAGGTGTGTACCTTTATACCCTTAGGATCTTAATTGTTTATTTACCAAAAGAAAAAGAAATATTTCTTACTTGCAATGTTGGGGTTTATTTGTCCTTTTGGTTTGTAACAATTGAACCCAACAATTGTTGGGGAATTATTTCCCATCACAGAAATGGCAAATAGGCTAGGTTTTTCTTCATTTTGGGCATTTTTGTTTTTAGGGTTGTTGGATGCTTTAAGAATTTCTTTTTGATTTGATTGGGTAGTTTGAATTCCAGTTTAAGAAATCTTTGACCTTTCAATCCTTATAAATTTGTACAACTAGTAATTTAGTGAAAATTTAATCTTGAAATTGTTCCCAACCTTATACGCTACTTGTGTATTTCCACAGTCAGGTATTAACCATGTAGGAAACTTTTTTATTTATTTATTTTTCACCTGTTTTCACTGAAACACAGGCTACTTCATTGAAAGTCGCATATTCTTTGTAAATATGCGGTTTTCTGTTCTATTAGTTGCGTAATCACCAGTTTTTCAGTTTTTGTCAAGTTATTGTTAGTTGGGGCTTGATTCTTGGGTTAATGTCTTTTTGTTTTGTGTCTGATATTTGTTGTTAAGAACCCATAGAATTTCCAGAAACCAAAAAGCTTATTTTTCATTATCTTTTAGGCTAATTTGATTTCTTAGTGGATTTTTTTTTGCTTTTTATTTTCCATCCACTCTTGCTTGGTCGTTTCAATTTTCATGTATTGATTAAGAATCCAAGATTATATAAGCTTAGATTTGTTCTTTTTTTTACGTTTCAAGAAAAACAAATAAAAATTTCTTTAGAAGTTTGTATAGAGAATTTTGTTTTGTTTTTGCTCTGTAGTGTGCATTAAAAGAGAAAGAAAATATGCATAGTTTCTTGATTTCCTTTCTTTGCATACAAAAAGAACTTTATAGGTAGGATACTAGTATTCTTTTTTCATTTCATTTCAAAAGGAAAAGAAAAAGTTGTTCTTGCATTTTTGTTCTCATAAAAAAAGTGAACATAATAGGAGTGTTGTATTGCTTTTATTTTCATTTGAATATTATTAACACTCCTCTTTGATTTCTACGAGCGCTATAGGGTCTTAAAATTTATTTCCCATAAGAGTCCAAACACCGCTTTTTTCATGATCGTAACCCTTGAGTAAAAGAAGGCCACTACAATAAACGCTTAATCTAAACTTTATTAGAACATTTTATTTCAGTAGGGTTCACCAATTTAGATAAAGATGTAGGATCTTGAGACAGGTTGGTAGTTAACAACCCAAGATCACCTCAAAACTTTCAAAGTGCAGTGGGTCTTTTCACAAGGATAGGAAAATCTAGTCTCTTATGAGATGTGGCTGGGAAGCTCCTCTGAAACAAGACCTAAGAAGAAGGTCATGTGAGGTTAGGTTGAGGAAAGATCCATTCGATTCCTAATTAAGCATATACCATATAATTTTCATGTACATGGACTATTCAGTACCGCCTTTTGGCCCCGTGTGGCGTTGGTGTTGTTTTGGTTTTAGGCTTAGATACCTTTCCTATACGTATGGTCTTAACTTGCGATTGTCCCCTCAGATGCAAATTACATATTGGTAGCCATAATATATCATCCTTAGTGTCATAGACAGGTTCTAGAAAAAGTTTGTCTTCCACAACCTTGAGAAGCCTTTGTGTACAGAGAATTAGTACCCTTGGAGGGTGTATTTTTACGGAGGGCTTGTGCTATCTACAAAGACACTTGCACCAAGAAGGGAAACATGCCTAACTTGAGGAAATTTTTTCGATCTTTGTTGTTTATAATTGTGGGACTTAATCAACCCACACTAGACCTTTGGAAGGATTATTTGTTTGCATGCTTGATATATGTAGGAATTTTTATATAGTGGTGTGCTATTTTCTCTCCATGTGTTAGCCAACCTTAGGAATTTCTGGTTGTGAAATTTTTGAAGGGTGGAATATCAACCACTTTGTCGGTCTAGGAGGATTCAAAATTTTCCTCCAATCCATTTTGAACCTCCATTGCCTCCTTAAAGGTGTTGAATAAACACAAGTGGTTCCTTTGAGCCCAGTGGTGTGATTGAATTTCTTGGGGATCCTGACCCTACTAGGAACGACAATCTTATACCACACACTACCATAGTTGAATATCTACAAAATGAAGGTTTTGTTAAACCATTCAACTCACCTTTAACTGGATTATCGGGTCCAGTTGTAGTGCATGTACATCCTCTCATAGAACTTAGGCCAAGTGCTTATAAGATTACTAGTGGTCTGATTATGGACAACTTAGGAGAAGGATTTTAGGATTTACACACCCATACATCCACCATAATGACAGGAGGCCTATCTGATCCTCATGTTAGTGATCGGATGCGTAATAAAACTCAGGTCCATACCATTGCCCCAGTTGTTAATTTTAGGGTCTTCGGTGACTCATCCTTTGAGTGCTTTCAAGACATTTCAGTTCCAATGCCTCTATATCTAGCACATCTATGGTAGGAATATTGAATGTTATAGAGAAATTATTCCTATAACTTGGGGTATAACCATAATAGATAGAGTGACTCCAGAAATCAACTCAATTCCAAAATATTCTCTATAAACATGAAATACTAACAATAAAAGGATAATACCATTTCCTCAACCGAATGCATGAATAATACCACTATTGAGCTCTCAATCTAATGCTCTTCACTTGCAACTTGTCCACAAAAACTAAGGCATACAAGTGCCAACCCCTCATTTTGTTTCCTTTTTTCCACCTCAACCTTACTTTTCCATCCTTTTTCTTTCCTACATTCCTCTATTTCTTGTCATTTGATCCTACTTGCCAATCTTTTTCCTCTCATAACATAATCCTTCTCCAATAGACAAAAGAGGTAATAATTGTTGTATTTTGAACAATTTCTACATGTTTGATGAATTAAAGATATTCTTGGATTAATATTGCTTGTGTTTGAGACCTTAGAGGAATCTATCCATTTCAGTACTCTCTTCAGTACCAACCAAATTTCTAATCAAAGCAATCAAAGGAGCTCAAAAGGCCATGAGAATGTATTCCAGTGACAAGATCCGTCCTCTAGCTGTCCCAGATTTTGATAATCGAAAAAAGGATCGACATTAACTAAGGCGTTGCAACATTATTCAAGAATGAAGAATCCAAAAATATAATGGTACAATGCATTAAAGGTAGATAATGTTATCCCCATCTGTTTTTCATGATGAGGATAAGCCACATCATTTATACATGGAGAGAGTCTTAATTCCTCAAATTGTAATGCGTGACTTGATTTGTAACACTTTAATTTCTATTTGTAGAAGTAAACCTATATATATACCTTTATGTATATTATAAAAAGGGGAACCGAAATTGTATTGTTATGTTGTTGAATTCTCTAGTGCCAATACTATTCCAATGTTGTTGTGATCCTAGGACCTTAGTAATCTAAGTTGATTTTTAAATGTCTGGTGTTCTTTTGTAAGATTTTATGATATAGTTTCTATACACATCCTTCATCATATTGGGAGGGCCCACTGACCTAGGGAGGAGTTTCTTTGTACCTCATGCGTGTTAATTCTTCCTCTTAACCCTATTTTGTTTATATTTATTGCACATGTCACATCTCTGTAAATTCTTGTGGTAATATGTTAATATTTTGCAACCAATTGCTCATGTGTTATGTTATATAAATATTTTGGTATTGGTGTAAACTCTGTTTGTAGAGTATATAAAAATGTACTTAAAATATGTATGGATAGTTGTATTTTTAACTCGGGATAGACCTTTTACTTTGTTTTCCTTGTAGACACATAAGTTGACAATTGATCTTATTTTCATGTAGGTTCCTATTTGGAATTCAACGCACAATTTTATGGCAGATAGATATAATCATAGATGATATTTTTTATTCTGATTTATTTGATTATTTATCATAGGCATGCTCATTCTTGTTTTTGTGATTTTCCCTATTTCACTTTGCGTTTGCACCTGCATATTCTTCCTTGTAGTGGACATCATAGAAAGTATCGAGGATTTGTAGTTTAAGGATACAAATTGTATTTTACTTTCATCCTCTCATCTTTATGATCCGTTACTGTAGGAATAACTGCATAGATCCTTACCTTCACTATAGATCTTACCTTACTTTGTTTAACTTAGTTAGTACATAATGCATGGTTAGTTAATAGGATCATCGACTCTATTTTCTGCTTTTGTTTTTCTACGTTTATAGGTAACCTATGACATACGGTAGTGATTTAAAGCATTGAAAGTAGTGGTTAAATATTTTTCATTAGATAATCTATCAGTTTTAGAGGCATTATGCACGAGTAGAACTCAGATACCCTAGCTTAGAGAACTGTAGAATTTATTACTAAATTCTTTTCGGATAGTCTTTTGATTGTTTTCATCATTTTCTAGAAGTAAGTTAGAAATTTGTATCCCTACCTCTATTTATGCTTGTTTTCTCAGTAGAACAACTTATGACTTAGGCATATCAATTATTTACATATTTCCTTAGCCTCTCTGTTCAAGCAAGACTTGTGTGTATTCCTTTATGAAGTATTGTATATTTAGACTAGGAACAACTAGGATGCTCAAGCTCACTCTTGAAACCGGCATTTTCATTAACTTATTTAGGTCTAGGTTTTGCCTTTGCTATGTTGAGATAATTGTGATTTAATTCCCATCTTTCCTTATTCTTGTTGGACTTTGTCTCTTTGGTTCGGTACTACTTTCTGTACTTGCATATACTAGTGTAGATATCCATATACCCATTCCCTAAAATTTCCATGTCATCGCAAAGATATTATTGTAATGTTATTATATATTTTATAAAATTATCTTCTCAGATAATCACTAAGCCTTTATAGTACTATTAGCATGTATTGCGTACAAAATGAATATTTTTCAGGTCATCACAAAGATTTTCTAGTTCCGTTGACATATTTTGTATAGAATAGCATTTTCAAGTTATCACGAAGCTGTTATAATTTTGTTATCATATTTTGTATAAAATTATCTTTCCAAGTCATAATAAATCTTTTATGTTTAGGATTAGTAAGTTATACAAAATTTCCATTAGGTTAGGGTTTAACTACAAGAAAATACATACCTCTAGGAACTAGGGAACATTAGGTTAGTTATCCATTCCACCTAGGAGAACCCTATTTTACTTGCAAAAATAGTGATTACAACTCATAAAGATACTAACCCTAGTTGGCAACAAGATGAATAAGTTAAATTATTAGGTCATATAGTTTTCTGGACATTTTTGACGCTGTTGCTAGGGAGGTGTAGAAAGGTGAACAATTGTTAGTTAGTTGTGATTTCATTTGATTACAGGTGGAGGAAGAGTAGTAAGATGTAAATACGACCTGATTTCAGATACTTTGATGGGGTTTTAGAATAACACATTCACTTTCGTGAGCCCTTCCATTTAACCCTTAGTACTATGTTTTTCACTTATGAGTAGGCCTAGAGGTAAACCAAAAATTACAATTCCTATTAAAAAAACTGGTATTATAAGTACATCGTTAGTTACAAAACCCATTCTAATAACACTATTGAGCAGTACATAGGAGGGAAAATATAGATTGGGGGAAAAGCGTAAACTAGTCTTCCTATATTGGAACATTCATAATATGAAGTTACTATAAATTAAGGACATGAAGAGGACAATTTGACACTTGCACACCAGATTGTAGTTCCATAAAATATTGCTAAGTTCCTTGAAACTACAAGAGAGACTCTAGTATTATTTTCAGTACAGATACCACAAACCTACACATTATTCAAAGGACAATATTTTAGAGGGTTATTTTGTCTACACTTGGAACAAAAAATAGATAAAGCGACATTTTGTTCATCTTTCCTTTTCTTAGTTTGCAATGCATCTAATTGATTACTAAAAGTGATTAAATGTATACTTTAAAATTTTCCAAAAATATTCCCTATTTCTATTTTAGTGACTCCTACAACAACTTTATTTCCTCTAGAAATTGGATCTTTAATGCCCTTACATGTTTTATCCCTAGTCCGAGAGTACTTTCTACACAATTCATAGATGTTTTCAAAATATTTTTGAGAGATGTCACCAAATATTATGAGATTCAAAGTATCAATGTATTCCTCTTGGATTCCATTCAAGATTATGGTCTTTATGGAATCTTCATTTAAATCCCCATGTTTAGACTTTTGAACATTGTAGAGAAATATTTCAACATAGTCTTCAATACTTTCATCTTCTTGTTGTTTCATTTTGAAGATATTAGTTTCCGTGTTCCTCACATTACAAAATTCATGATATTTCTTGAGAAAAATTTTCTTCATCCCTTCACAATTCAAAATAATATCTTCTCCTAGACCCATGAACTATCTAAGTGCAGAATATTTCAAGGTAGAAGGAAACAACTTCAGTTTCTGAGCATCATTAATATAATTGTAGCTCCTACACAAGATTTCAAATTCAAACAAGAATGAATCTGGATCTTTAATCACCAAACCATGAAAGTTAGGTAGGACTAAAGGAGGGATGTTTTTCATATTGACATTTTTTGTGAGATCTAAAATTGGGAACCAAAGGTTACCTCATGTTCTTCATTCTACATTGTTTCTTTAATTATCATCACCAACATTTCATCTCTCTCTTCATCCCTCATGTCTCCAAATAAAAACAAATGAAATGAGTGATCTAAAATGGTGGCTAGGCGGGAGGGATATGGAGGTTATGCAATTAAACTAGAAGGTACTGAAAGTTTCTCTTCCTTTATAGGATTGCAAGTTGTTTATAAAGGAAGTGGTGAAGCAACATAATTTCCATATCAATATGCACAAAAAGTGGCCATGGAATCCAAGGCCTCACTGTATATTTTCTGATCCTTATGCACAGTCTGCTCATTTTTATGCCAATCAACCATTACAATGGGGTGCACTTAATCTATGGAAAAACTATCAACCTCAACCATTTCAAAACCAACTTTGGAAACAAGGATGGAGAGGAAATGTTTATGGAAATTACCCTCCTCAATATTTTACACCTCCTTATACTACTTATCCACAATTTCCTATCCCCATGCCATAACCTAATACATAGATACATCCACCTCAACCTACTATTTTCTAGCCTCCACAAATTTCATTACCCCCAAATTAGCCTAATCCTCTTCGTCCCACACAACTTCCATCTCATCCCATTATTATTCCATTTAATATATCCCAACCTCCACATAATGTTGGGATCCAATATTTCTCAACCTACGTGATTGCTCCTTTACCCCTGCATGATATTCATCTAAGATCTGGAAAAGTATTGAATACAACTAAAATTGTTGTTATCATTGAAGAAGAACATTATGAAGAGGAGAATACTCATTCCATACTTAATAATGACCAATTAGAAAAAGGAACTCCATTACCTCGAACATCCACACCATTTCCCTCTGGTAAGTTACATGAGTATAGAATTCCTCCTTATCTAGAAAGGTTAGCTATAGAAAAACTTGTAACCCAACCATAATTTGATCTAGAAATTGAATTAGGGATTGTTTGTCTTAAAATTCCCTTGCTACAGTACATTTATGCAAAAACCATCATGGAATCATGTATCAAAAATCCATGTAGGAACCATAAGGACCCCCCACCTATCAAGCCATTGGTCAATTATCCACTCTCATGTCTGAAAACCTATGAAGTACATTGAACCTTGAAATCCTATAGTCACTATTTACATCAATAATACTCCCATAGGGAATACCTTGATTGACCTAGGGGATTCTATCAACATCATGATTGTCCCTCTCATGGAATCCTTGCAGATAGATTGTATCATACCTACACTGATATTTTTGGAATTGGTAGATCGATCTAAACTCATACTTGCTGGGTTTTTGGATGATATCATTCTGACTCTTGCATATTGGGAGTACCCTATATATTTTGTTTTAGTTCAGCCCAAAACTAATATCCATGGTCATTCTTTGATCTTGACCTTGGTTATCTACTGATGATGCATTCATCAGTTGTAGATCTAGGGAAATGATCATATATAATGGGGAATCTATGCAAAATATCACCCTTTATCCAACTGCACAACCTGCTCAAGAAAAATTATTATGGATAGAGAACGCTTTTTTAGATTAAGAAACTGCTCATCCCCCACTCACTATTGAACAATCTATGGGTTTACAAAATCAAACAGAAGAAAACATATTAAATCAATTCCTCTCTACTACTAATACTATTGAATATCCTGAATTTTGTTCAGAATATGAACACATTTTCAACATAGAATTTCAGGAGAATTATGACCTAACAACTTCAGTTTCATCCTTAGATTTCTCAAAAGGCATAAGTGTAGGTTGCCACACTATCCCTATTGAGATTAGTCCAGATAATTTTATGCACATAAATTCTGATTTGGATCCTGATCAACAAACAATGGTTAGTTCAAATGCTTAAGGAACTATCTGGTGCTTTTGCATGGGACTACAAAGACATGAAAGGCATTCATCCTAGGGCATGTATCCAACATATTATTTACAAGAATATTCTAGACTTGTTAGGAATCCACAAAGAAGGATGAACCCTGCTTTAAAAGATATTGTAAAAGAGGAATTGAAGAAATTACTTGTTTCCAACTTTATCTATCATATTTACGATAGAAAACGGGTTTACCCATTGGTTATTGCGCCTAAAAATAATGGTAAGTGGATGATATGTGTGTATTTTAGAGATCTGAACAAATTTACACTAAAAGACTACTTTCCTCTTCCTTTTTTTTATTAGGTACTTGACACATTGGCAGAGAAAAAAGTATTTTTGTTTCCTAGATAGGTTCAGTGGCTATAATCAAATTCAGTTTGCACCATGTTACAGAGAGAAAATTCCTATGGCATGGGATGTACCACAATAGAATGAATGACACTAGAAATCAATCCTTTCCAATACGCAAGAGAAATAAAGACATCTAACACTAAGGTATATGAATCATACCTTATTCCGGATGGTTGATGTCAATCCCCGTTGAGCTTTTCTAATCATGCTTGTATTCCCAATTTGCTCTCAACAACAACAAAAAATACAAGCATTCTATATATTCAAGTATTAGGCCTACTCTAGCATATATAATCAGTCATGTATAAGCAAATAAATACATCCTTAGATACAATATTCATATTTATGCACATGTATTGGACAGGAAATGGATATTTCTATTAATAAAAACAAAGTTACAATAGTGACAACCTTTGCCGGAACTTCTTCGAACACGAGAAACCGAGTCCTCCACTTGGGATTCCACCACTTCAATCCTTTATATTTCAATGGAAAGTTCACAAAGAAAAGTAAATCTTGGGAAGAGCAGCTCTATGTGATCCAAAGGGACAAAGGGATGCAGACTCAAGCATAGCAAGTGAGGAAATAATGGACTATAGTTTCCTTGCTCTCAATTTTCTCTCCCTTCAATGTATCCAAGAGGCTCAATATATAGCACTCCAAAGAGGAAATGGTGGGTTGAGTCTGAGTGTTCTCAAGGCATATGGAAGGGAAAGATACAAGATATTCGAGACTCTATGAGGAAAACTACAAAATATTTGTCTTCATGCACATTTCCTGCTGTATGCGGGTTTTGGATCTAACGCTGCATATGCACGCGAGTATAGCTTTAAAAGTCATGTATAGGCATAAACATGTGTTTTTTGTGGATAATATTGGAACATCAAAGTATAATATGGAAAAAGGGGGTCCATAGAATTTGCAGAGGACAGGGAAGGCCATAAATATGTGATCAACTAGGTGTGGTAAAATCAACTATAACATATGTCCCCTAATGTGTGAGGTCAGAGGGGTAACATGATGGCCGAAATACATTATATAATCCATCCTAGAAGTAGAGAAATGAAGACCTAGGTGGAAGAACAAACCACTCATTAGTAAAATACAATGAACAATCTCTGCATATGACTGCAAATACATATAGCAGTCTCAGATACATAAGATTACAATGGGCATGAATATGCATGATATACAAATGTCATGTGTGGTCATTGCCACATACAATATACAATGATTCAAGATCTCCATAGTGGATGAAGATGTTGTTGGGTATATGTTATATTCTTTCCATGTGCGTATGGAGGGGAGGTGCGCATGTTATATTCTTTCCGTTAGGAGGTTTCGGATGCGAGCGCAGTGAGCAAATGTTTTTGGCTATTTATATATTTTATGGCTATTTATGGCTGTTTGTGGCTATTTTTAGAATTTTTCTAAAAATATGTAACTTAATCCCGGAAAAGGGATTGGAGTCTTTTTCTAATCCGGGTTAATGGATTAGGGTATTTGGATGTTGTGGAATACCTATATTTTGTATTGTGAGGATTCATAATGTAATGAAGAGAATATAGGAGGTTTGGCTCCAAGATTTTTTGGTTTTTCTTGATTAAGGGTTTCCAGGGTAAATCTTTGTGTTTATGTGTGAATGATGTGTTGTGATATCTATTTTGCTTAAAAGAATCTATATGATTTGCTTCTCTGCACAGGTTTAAAGCTTACAGATATCTGATATACACTGGAATCAAATGGTCACGAGAGCTGACATCTCATGAATACTGGCATGACTAAGGAGGTAGCATATGTGGAATGCCACCATTATCGTAGGTATTCTATGCAAACCACTATGAGTACATGTCCTACTATGTGAATAGATGTGTCAAGGTCAAACATAGTAGTTATTCGTCTGATTACCAGTCATTGATGTATATTGTTAACAGACGTGGGAGCACCCATCGATAATGATAATGGGAAGGTACATAGTGTAATCTAAGAAGTGTGAATAGATTTGTTGAGGTCAAACACTTGAAAGAATCCATCGATCAGGGGACATTGATGTATTCCCAAAACTTTTGATGGTGAGAGAACCTACCACTGATGACTGTAAGTCTCAAGGAACTCAAATGGACTCTAGACTCCTATTCCAGAATAAATGATATGAAGTCGATGGAATGGAATCTACTGGAAGGAGAGAATTAAGGCACCCCCTATCAACCAACATGAGGTACTCAACAACGTTGGATAATGTGGAAGAACTCAAACGAATAAGATGTGTACGAACCAGTAATTGTACCGGGAATGTCCGACATGCAAAGTCAAGGTAACTGAGGAATGGACGACTCATGCTTCAAATTCCTTCAAACAAGAGCATAAGGTGAATGGTGACTGAAGGTAGGAATCATAGACTCGATATGCAAATTGAGATATCTCTGTAACATAGAAGGCATCGACAGAGGCTCCATGGGGACTGGAAGCATAACCAGTATGTGAAGATAAACTCAAAGTAATGAGCACAACTCCTAAATTCAAACTAACAACACAACCAATGAATGTGATATAAAGTGCTCTGTTCGAAGGCGACACAACTCGACAACTGCCACAGATAATATCATTTCCCATCTGTATTTTTATGTTTTTTAATTTTTTTGGACTTTTTCAGATGTTGAAAAGATTGAAAAAGAATTAAAGTGCTTTATAGTGTACAACTAGGAGGAGACGGGTGTTAGGGGAAATAAAACTAGTTCCAAGCAATGGAACATACCTATGATCAATGCAAGGAAGCATGCACAGGATAAGGACACTTGGGGGAAGGTATCCTCTCGGTAAAGGGTGATCAAGCTATAAAGGATATGTAAAAGGCTCTGCTTGGCTAGGAACGCGACAAGCTCAGGCTACATGGCTTATAACTCTAAAGCAAGGAGCCGACATAAAGCTCAATAAGGAAAGAAAAATTCACGAAATGCAATTAAAACTTGATATATACAAGGGAGACCTCGGGGAACGAAGAGCATAAATTTCAAGAGGAGTATGAAGCTCTTACTCAATGACATGGCAGGACTAAAAAGGGACTCCCCAAACCTAAAGGAGAAAACTCAACATGGGCACCAAATGCAAAATTGGATCTAACTAGGGTTCCCACTGGTATAGGAAAGCTCTACCACTTACATAATGTCACTTCTAATAGCAGTATGAAGGTTTTGCGATATCACGAAGTGGGTTCATACCTAAGGTCAAGATGAAATGGTCATAAGAAAATGCATAAATGCAAGTGGATGTGAAATCCTAACCTATATGCCAGTTCTACAATATACATGTGATAGGAATGAACGAGTCAAAATTGCGGTCAAATCTTACTCAAATCAGGTCCCTACATCAAAAATTAATCCAGACGGTCCAAAAATGTCGAAAATGGTCCAAAACTATATCAAAGTGGGTAAAAATTTCAATTTTTTTTCTATAAAATAGTGAAAAAAATATTTTTTCATACCATTTGGAATTTCACCCCAAATAGTGTTTTTGAACCCAAAATTTGAAAAGTTGATTCCAGGAGCCACGATCCACGAAATCACAAACCGCTTAGATCAGGTAAATTCTCATGCCATACTCCATTTTAGTACTTTTATTTTGATTTTTCATGGTCAGTTTTTCATTTTAATCCATCCCAAAATAGGCGATTTCGGCCCATGCGAGACTAAAAAGGGACTCCCCAAACCTAAAGGAGAAATCTCAACATGGGCACCAAATGCAAAACTAGATCTAACTAGGGTTCCCATGTATAGGAAAGCTCTACCACTTACATAATGTCACTTCTAATAGTAGTATGAAGGTTTCACGACATCACAAAGTGGGTTCGTACCTAAGGTCAAGATGAAACAATCATAAGGCAATGCGTAAATGCAAGCGGACGTGGAATCCTAACGTATATGCCAATTCGACAATATACCTATCATAGGCATGAATGATTCAAATTCACGGTCAAATATTACTCAAATCAGGTCCCTACATCAAACATTAGTCCAAACGGTCCAAAAATGTCAAAAATAGTCCAAAACTATATCAAAGTGGGTAAAAATTTCAAATTTTTTTCTATAAAATATTGAAAAAAATATTTTTTCATACCATTTGGAATTTCACCCCACATAGTGTTTTTGAACCCAAAATTTGAAAAGCTGATTCCAGGAACCACGATCCACGAAATCACAAACCACTTAGATCAGGTAAATTCTCATGCCCTACTCCTTCATTTCAGTACTTTTATTTTGATTTTTCATGGTCAAATTTTCATTTTAATCCATCCCAAAATAGGCAATTTCGTCCCACGTGGAAAATCACTTGAATTTCACGTATATGGCTCAACATACATGGGAAAATCCTCGATACCCATGTATGTACGCAAATGTTTTGAAAACAACCGCATATAAGGCCGTGATTGACATTTTCAAAGGAAAAAGCTAATAAAAATTTGAATTTCTTGTGTAGGATGGTTATTGAGTGGTGTGAGAGAGAGCATGAAGACGTTGAAAGGGATGTGCAAGGTGGCTAATTGGACCAACAAGATTTGAGGGATTGTGGTTTGTAAAACTTTTGGCGTCTTGGTAGCTTGAGGGAAAAATCAAGATTACTCCAAATGCTAGTAGACTATTGGGATCCTGACATAGAGACAGTCCATCTAGATGGGATGCCCCTCAGCATAGAGGTTGAGGAAATATACTTCATTACAGGACTCTCCCGCAGAGGGGTAGTGGTCAACCTACAAGCTCGTGGGTGAGGAGGTAGCCTCACAATAGAGGAATACATTGTAGTGTACTGCCTCCCTGATACAGAAAAGGTTGGGAGTTAGATCCCGACAAACTCAATCCAAAACCTAGGGCTTAAGGCCATACTATTGTTACTTGGAAGGATTGCAGGACTGACATCCCTCCATATGGCATCTAGACCGTTGATGTACTATGCATTGTAATGCATGATTCCTACTATATATGATTGGAGTACCTCGCTTCTAGGAAACATGAAGCAACTACTAACAGAATCCAATATGGGAAGGGTAAGAAAATTCGGCTTCGATAGCATCTTGAGTACCTTTTTCTTTGAGCGAGTACTAGGGCTAAGCCCCAGAGTGGAGATCACTTCTCACGGT
This sequence comes from Pseudotsuga menziesii, assembly GCA_001517045.1. Lineage (NCBI taxonomy): Eukaryota > Viridiplantae > Streptophyta > Pinopsida > Pinales > Pinaceae > Pseudotsuga > Pseudotsuga menziesii. The sequence continues at coordinate 83,843 of LPNX010160508.1, read as the reverse complement.
GCTTAATATCCAGCTTAGCTACGATGGGAGAATGTTATGTTGAGACTAGGAGGGGGATGAGTGGCCAACCCCTACCAAGAAGAATTCTTCCTTTGGTGGCGCAGGAAAATCATTGCCATATATGACTACCCCTATGAGGGGATAGAATTTCGTGGAGACCCTGATATTCCCATCTCACTAGGATATGCATATGGAGACATAGGTAACAATCCCGACTCAAACTTGTTTTTGAATTATAATTTTTTTTGTTTTTTGTTTTTTTATATATGAAATAAAAAAGATATGTTTTTGGTGTGATGACATATAGTGATACTTGGTCATATACATGCAGATGTGGGTCCTAGATGGATATATGGTTTTCCTCATCATCGACGGAGGGGGAGGGGTGATGAAATTGTAGGTGTGGATGCGGAGCGTACGCTCCAAAACATCCATACTAACTTCATTAGGCTGACACACAAAGTACCCATGGCGCAAGTCGTATAGCTAGAGATGCCGTGTGTTATCACGACCAGCACCCTCCATAGGCTTAAAATCCTAGATGTACTTTTTTGTTTATATTAACCGTGTAGTATATTTTTGTGGCTCAGAAGCCCCAATTTTACATTATGACATTATGTATTATGACACCACATTTTGGAATCTATTTTAATGAAAAAGACTTATGATGATCGATTATTTATATTTGCATGTGTAAATGTGTTGTGTATGCTTTAATGTCTATGTAACAAATGCCAATATAGCACGTAATTTTCATATGAATAAACAACTTGATTAAAATTTCTTGGAATGTGAATGCATGCAATGGTCTCAAATTTCCTATTCTAACAACCTTACTCTCAAGAATATTTGTAATAAAGTCAGATCTCTAACATGAGACATACCATTTAACTATAACACCACTAATTGTGAGTCAAGATGTACCTTAAGAGACCGAATACCATACAAAATGGCATCGTGTAATAACTCAATCACAACACTATATGGAGACAATATTGTTGGATGAAGGCCACAGAAATACACCTCCTGAAGACAAAACCTGACCCGTAGGAGTATAAATCACCCAAGCATTCGAAGCTGAGTGTCAAGTGTTGCAGCTGGCACCATTAGCAAATCCTACATATACCAAAGAATCTATTGACATCTGTCACAACAAATGGAAGCAAGTCAACCAATGTGATCACCACAAGGGAACCACAACTAAACTATGAAACTGTACAATAATATACAAAGTATCAGCCCTAGATGAGAATTACACATAGTGTTTTTTAAGGTAGATCCCATTTCTAGGCTTCGCCAAGGTTGTCCTTTCATAATCCACTAGCTCATAATACCTTTCTCTAATACTCATTTAACCATGTAAGGCCCACGCCACATAGGCTTGAACTTTCCCACCCCTAATGGTTCACTAGCTTGATCACACAAAAGGACCAAGTCATCTTCACTAAACTTCCTAGGATGAGAAGACTTATCATACTAGACTTTAACACGATGCTTATTAACCTCAAGAGCCACTAAAGCATCCTGACGCTGCTCATCAAGTTTCTCTAAGTGGACCAGATGTTGCTCTAATGTAGAAGTCTCTGGTAAAAGTTCCACGGCTAGCTGCAATGAAAGAATTTTGTATTCAATAGGTAAGATTGACTCCACCCCATGCACCAACTGATATGGGGAAAAATCAATGGAAGTCTTAACCGTGGTTTGATATTCCCACAAAGCATGATATAACATGATATGCCAATTGGTTTTGCTTTGCGTGATGGTTCATTGGAGAATGGACTTAAGTGACTTGTTCACCGCTTCAACCCGTCCATTCGCTTGAGGATAATAAGAAGATGAATTCTCTTTCTTATACCCTAACTTCAAAGACAACTCAACCATCATATTATTTTGAAAGTGCCTTCCATGGTCAGTGACAAGCTCCTTCGGGATACCAAAACAAGTGATAATCTGATTGAATACGAAATGCGCGGCTCTCTCACCCTCGGTTTTGATTGTGAGAATAGCCTCTTCCCATTTTGTGAAATAATAAAAAACCACTATAATGTGAAGATGCCCCCCAGCCAAAGCTGGGTTGCAATCCATAAAATAAGCCCCCCACTTAGTGAAGGGATCGACGGTGATAATTGGATGTAAAGGGGACGTATGCAAGTGCATGTTCTGTGCAAACACCTAGAAAGGGTGGCACCATTTGACTGCATTAACACAATCCTAAAATATGGACCACCAAAATATCCCACTCTAAAAATATTTTGAGCTATAGAAAGCCTAGATAAATGACCACCACATGCCCCACCGTGGCAATGATTCAACACAGATTCAACCTCTTCATGAGTTAAGCACCGAAAAAAATGGAATCAACCCCACGACGAGACAAAGTGTCATCAACAATGAGTTAATTCTTCTCTATGTGACATAGTCATCAACGCTCATCTCACGAGAGGTTAGAAGAAACCTTCAAGGTTTGCAAATAAACAATAATGTCTCCATACCATGGGTCTGTAGTTGAAATGAGAAAAACGTGCTCATCAATGAAAGAGTCCTCATGAACCTCTCCTTCATCCAAACTAGGAAAATTAGATACGATCTCAGCAAAAATTAATTACTTCTTCGAGTTCACCAGAACAAACTCGAGGTCAAATTCCTGCAATATCACAATCCATTTATTGTACTTCCCCCTATCATCCTTCTGGTGAGGATGAATTGAAATAGATTAATGTGGGCCATAACCAAAGTTTAGCGAAGAAGGATATAATGCCTCAAACGTTGGACCACATGGATGGTAGCTAAGGCTAGGTTCTCGACATGAGTATAATGAAGCTCCACATCAATAATATTTCGGCTAAGATAATAGATGACATGATCTTGGATCTCCTCATCCTCTTGATCCAAGACCATACCAATCGTCTCTTGAGACGTGGACACATATATCAAAAATTCATGGCTATAGTCGGATGGACTAAGCACGTGGGACGATTCCAAGGATTTCTCTAAAGCATCGAAAGACTCCTGAGCTTGCTCATCCCAGATAAACGGTTTGTCTATCTTCAACAAACACATGAAACCCATAGTTAAATTGGAAAAATTGACCATGAATCTTCGCAAGAAGTTCACCATCCCTTGCAAACATTGAATATGTCTAATATTACATGAGGGATCCAATTGAAGTATTGTCTCAACCTTCAAATGGTCGAATCTAATTCCCTCCTTGGAAATGATGAAACCTAGTAAGCAACCAACTGTCACACAAAAGACACACTTATGAGGATTTAACCGAATTTGATAACGACGACATATTTTGAAAACTAAGCGAAGATGATCAGGATGACGCACCCTCAAATGAGAGTGAGCAGCTAAGTTATTAAGATAAACTTCAATTATGCTTTTAAGGTCATGAAACATTAAGGTCATATCGTGTTGAAAAGTATCTTTGACATTTTTAAGGACCAAGGGAATATTTCAATATGAAAATGTATCCCAAGGAGAAATGAATGCAGTCTTATGTTGATCCTTGGGTTTAATATGGATATGATTATATCTTGAAAAGCCATCCATGAATGAGAAAACCTCACTCGCCACACACTCATCCAAAATCTGATCAATAAATGGTGTGGGGAAGTTATCCTTAGGATGTGATCTATTCAAGTCTCTGAAATCAGTGCATACATGTATCATTACCTACTTCTTATCAACCAAAATAGGATTTGACACCCATTCAGTCAAGGGAACTGGATAGATGAAACCAACCTCAAGCAGATTCTCTATCTTTGCCTTAGTAGCTGGTGCTTTCCTAGGATTCATCGCATGCAAACGTTGTCTAATAGGTTTAGCATCTGGATAGGTTTTAATTTCATGTTCAACAATGAGAGGGTCAATTCCTGGCATCTCTTCATATGACCAAGCAAAAAAATCTCGAAACTCTTTAAAGAGCTGGTTGTATGTTTCAATATCATCAGGGGAAAAATATGCCCCATTGTACACATTCTCAACCTTTCTAGGAGTGAGAGAAATGTTGATAGGTATAGTAGGTGACAAGTTTTCCATGTTCACTTCGACATAATTACTAGAAGCGCTTAATGGGACCACGGGACTACCAACTTTCTCTCTCAGAATTGACCTATAGTCATCACACTCTACATGATCAAGCTTAGGAAGAAAATAAGATCTATGATGCAACTCTCCCCAAGGTTTTTCTAAACCAGAAACAACTTTGAGAATAGCCTCATCCCTTGGAAAAATGTCATCGAAGCAGTCATGTGAGTGAGATGACGCAACCGCCCAAGCAGGCAGTGCATAAGGGTCGCCCTCCTCCGTCCATGAAGAGCAAGGACCAGGATCTACAATAGGACCAATATTAGCTTGATAAGCCACCAAAGCTGTAGATAACGACATGTTTGTCTCAATAGATCTAGAGTCTTCACCTGAAGTACTCGGAGAAGGGAGAGTCCAAGGATCCTCCAAATGTGGAACTCAGAAAGGGACTGAAATCAATGATGATGAAACTCCACCAAGAATAGACCTTACCATAAGAATAGGTATAACACAATTAAAAGTTCCCATCAAAGAAGGATACATGCCCACCCCCACATTCTCAGTTGCTGGATGAGAATGATCAATGATCGAGATTGTATCTCCCGACAATGCTTTTGTACCAGAGTTATGAAAATATATTTGATTAATTGTCACAATATTCACATCCAAAGGAAAAAAACAACCCAGAAGAGAGACGATGTGACCCCTTACATGCTATAAATCTAGTTATGTCCCAGTAAAATATTATAGTCGAGGGGCATGTCAACCACCTCAACCTTAATCGCTACGGTCTTCCCTCCCAATTGGAACTTAAGGGAAGGAAGTATACCATGCGGCTGAAAATATCTTCCATAAAACGTAGTCAACATGGTTCCAGACTTTGACAACATAGAAGAACCCAAACCATTCCAACAGGCTAAAGACATCATGGAAGCCGCATTGCCTTCATGAATCACTATGCGTTTTATGGTGTTGTTCAAACACTCTACATGAACCAAAAGGGACACATAGTAAGGAAAGTGAGGCTGATATCCATGAGTTTCAAATTTAATCACTGAAGGAGATCTTCTTTCAGCCACTCCAAGAGAAGACACTAAGGATTTCCTTTGCGGAGGACAAGTCTAAAGAAATTCTAAATCAAACATCTCACAAGGAGTCTGGCCCAAATCCTTGACAATGCAATAGTTTTTGGTAGCTCAGGCATTAGGATTTCCCCCCCCCAACGCTTTAAGACTCCCTTAGGAATGCGATGTGGAGCTTCAGGCTTATCACTAGGTTTCTCAATATGCAAAGGGCTCTTGGGTGGAGCAGGTTCTTTTTGTAGGTTAGGTTGCCACGTACAATAGTCTTTAGAACGCATCTCAACATCATGTTGATGCAACCATGGCCACTTACGATGTTCTGTGGGTTTTGAATCCCACCAGAAGCACTTCTAGGGTCCACGGTCCTTGAGTTCATATTTTGGTTTTGCGGGAAAGAATCCATCAACACAGGTGGGTTCTGTGTGATGAACTTTGAGGCATCTTCTATTTGAGGGAACAAGTGAGTAAGGTGATCGTCCCCACAAATCTTGCAAGGAAACTTAACCTTACATTTAGGTTTCTTGTCCCCCACATCATTACCATTTCTCTTGTCATTGTTATCATTTCCATTCCTATTCCCACCCTTTTGGTTGTTTCTCCCTTTCTTATTATTCCTTCTGGCTTGCTGGTTACCCTTCTGGTTCGACGATTGCACAGAAAGTACATTCACTGTTTGAGTGGGATGAGATGAAGCTGTAGCTTGTCCCGACACAGGATGGTTAATAGAGAACTTGTTCATTTGGTTCGTAACCAAGTATGCAGGTTTTTACACTTACAGAGCCAACAATGCCATCAACATGTGGCCTAGGCTTGAACTTCGTATCGAAATTGGATCGTGGTGCGTTCGGAATTATCTCATACAAGATCCTAGACTAAGCATAAATCAAATCTAATTGCCGAGCTCAGAAGATATCTTGTTCCTCATTCTACATTCCATATGTAGAAACATCTTTCGCTATATAGGGCAATAACAAATTGAGGAACCACTCCAAGAGAAACTCTGGTTACGGAGAGAAAATTCCTATGGATTGGGGTGTACCACAATAGACTGAATGACACCAAAAATCAATCCTTTCCAATATGAAAGAGAAATAAAGGCATCTAACACTAAGGGATATGAATTGTACCTTATTCTGGACGGTTGATGTAGATCCCCATTGAGCTTTTCCAATCACGCTCGTAGTCCCAATTTGCTCTCAACAACAACAAACAAGACACACATGCTATATATTCAAGTGTTAGGCCTACTCTAGCATATATAATCAATCATGTATAAGCAAATCAATACATCCATGGATACAATAATAATATTTATGCATGTATTGGACAAGAAATGGATATTTCTATTAATAAAAACATAGATACAATAGTGACAACCTTTGTCGGCACTTCTTCGAACCTGAGAAACCGAGTCCTCCACCCAGGACTCCACCACTTCAATCCTCCTTCTCTCAATGGCAAGCTCACAAAGCAAAGGAAAGCTTGGGAAGAGCAGCACTATGTGCTCCAAAGGGACAAAGGGAAGTAGACTCAAGCATAACAAGTGAGGCAACACTGGACTATAGTTTCCTTACTCTCAATTTTCTCTCCCTTCAATGTATCTAAGAGGCTCAATATATAGGAATCCAAAGAGGCAATGGAGGGTCGAGTTCAAGCATTCTCAAGGCATATGCAAGGCCAAGAGATAATATATTTGGGACTATATGAGGAAAACTCCAAAAAATCTTTGTCTTCATGCATATTTCCTGATGTACACAAGTTTTGGATTAAAAGCAGCGTATGCACGCGAGTATAGCTTTAAAAGTCACGTATGGGCATAAACAGGTGTTTTTTGGGGATAATATTGGAACATCAAAGTATAATATGGGAAAAGAGGGTCCACAGAGTCTGCAGAGGGACAAGTAAGGCCATAAATATGTGATCAACCAGGTATGGTAAAATCATCTATAACACACCAAAAGGTTAAGATAAGACTATTTTCACTTGTGCTTGGGGTACCTATGCATATATTGTTTTTCCTTTTGGCTTATGTAATTCTCCCGTGACTTTTCAAAGAGATGTCATAGGTATTGTTTCTGATTTGATGCATGATTATGTTGAATTTTATATGAATAACTTTATTGCATATGGTGATACTTTTGAAGAATCACTTAATAAGTTGGAAAAAGTTTTAGTTAGATGCCAATAGACTAATATATCCCTTAGTCTCAAAAAATGTAAAATTATTTTAATGGAGGGGATANATGGTGATACTTTTGAAGAATCACTTAATAAGTTGGAAAAAGTTTTAGTTAGATGCCAATAGACTAATATATCCCTTAGTCTCAAAAAATGTAAAATTATTTTAATGGAGGGTATAGTCCTTAGACATCATATTTCTACTATAGGAATTAGAGTAGATCCAACAAAAATTTAAGTCATCACTAATCTTGTAGTCCCAAAATAAAAAAAAGAGGTAAGAAGTTTCTTAGGTCATGTAGGTTATTATAGGAGGTTCATAAAAAATTTCACTAAGATAGATGCACCATTGTTTAAGTTGCTTGCTAGAGATGTTGTCTTTTCTTGGGATTCACATTGTCCGACTGCCTTTAACACATTGAAAGAAAAAATGTCAGTTGCAGCAATTTTGAGGGGGCTAAATTGATCTCTTCATTTACATATTCATACTGACTTCTGATACTTCTTTAGGAGTTTTTTTTGGACAAAGAGAAAACCAGGTGTCATATTCTATTTACTTCATTAGCAAGAACCTCACACCCAATGAATGTAATTATACTGTCACTGAAAACAATTCTTAGTTGTTGTGTATGCAATCAATAAATTTAGACATTATATCACAAGATATGAAATATTTATTCATACAAATCATTCAGTCATTCGATTTCTCATGAGAAAACCTATTACCAATGGTAGGATCACAAGGTGGTTTCTTTTATTACAGGAATTTAATATCATCATCCTAGATAGACCCGGTAAGGAAAATTTGGTAGCATATTTGCTTACCAGAATCCATAATAACGATAAGGGTATTCCTGTAGATAATAGTTTTCATGATGATAATTTGTTTTTTGTGGTTGTTCATACACCTTGGTCTGTAGATATAGAAAACTACCTTGCTATATGAAAACTAACACACGATCTTCTATCTCTGATCCAGGAAGTGCCCAGGTGCACGCTGGGGACAAGATTCAACTGAATGAGTCAAGTGCTGTTATGGAAGAAGCATATAAGAAGAACCATCAAAGTAGGAAACACACTAAGTCGACAAGAAATATACGCACATGCAATATGCAATAATTTGAACCAATTTATTACTTCTTCTCCATGAAAGATAGAGGAATCAGATTTATATTGATCAGAAAGATGTATATTACATTAATGTACATGCTTATATATGATGTAAAGACGCTTGGGTGACTACCCGCTGCATTCAGCTACAAAATAATTTATAATGGTTCAGAAGTTCAACCGTCACAGACTTGTCGAGGTGGACCTATCAAGGAGAACTTTTCAAGGCGAATCTGTCGAGGCGGGCCTGTCGAGGTGAACCTGTCGAGATGGACCTGTTGAGGAAGCCAGAATAGGTGAATCATTCAAAGTGGTAGAATTTGTCAAAGCTTAACAACCTACCAATTGTTAGTTGGATCATTCCTCCTTCCTTAAGAAACAATGGTCTCCATTGTGTATTCGCTTAGGTGAGGAAACTTGTTGGCTACTTCATTATCAGAGTACCATTTTCCTTGCACAGGGAGTTGTCCATATTTATCCAGTTGAAATAAGGGAATGGGGTTTGTCCTTGCATGGCGTATGCATCATCCCATGATGGTGTTGCAAAGAAGAGGTTATTGAACATCTAGATGGATGTCTTTGGGTTCTGCTATCTGCAAGTCGTTATGTTCCAACAATGGTGCCTAGGAATGGTTGAAGTATATCTACATTGAAAACTAGATTTAGGACAAGGCATGCAGGAATGTCAAGCTCAAAATCATTTTCTCCTATCTATTTAAGGATATTTTATGGACCATATCACAAAGGTTTCATCTTTCTATATGGACCAGTGAAGTGCTCCTTCTTTATATGTAACCAGACCTAATCCCCAATTTGGAATGAATGAGGAATACGATGCTTGTCATGTTGGGCCATAGCTCATTACAAAATCTCCTATGTTTGCTTCTAGATGTTATATATTTGATCTCTGAACTTCAATTATTTCTCCACTTCTCATCCTTCGAAGTTGATGTTGTTTGACTGTGTCGAGGAACTGATTAAGTCGATAGGCGATGAGGGTTGAAATATGTAACATATCTCAAATGGACGCTTTCCCATAGAGCTGTGTTAAGCATGATTGTAGATGTGCTTTATGTATGGAAGGTTTTCATCCCATGTTTGATGATGCTTGTGGTTGTACATGCGAAGCAATTGTACGACTAAGAGATTTACATCTTTCATCTATCCATTTGTCTGTGGATGGAAGATTGTCGACAAAGAAGGTATCATGTCAAGATGTTTCCAGAGAGTTTTCCAAAAGGTGATGACAAATATAGCATATATGTAGGAAATAATGGTGTCGAGAGGCCATAATGTTTCCACACATGTTCAAAGAAGAGCTGAGCAGTCTGTTGTGGTTTCGTAGTATTCTTGCATGGTATGAGTATATCCATCTTGGAAAATATGTCTACTACTACTTGTATCGTGTCATGCTGATGTTTGGTAGTAGGATATCCTGTCAAGTAGTCCATAGAAATAGATTCCCATGGTCGAATAGGAACTAGAAGGGGTGTGTACTGTCCTTGTCTTCGATTCGATGGTTTAGCAATGTCACAAACCACACACGATTAAATGTACTTGTTGACATTGGATTTAAGTGAAGGCTAGTAGAAATACTTTTGGAGGATAACAAGTGTTTTTGCGACTCCAAAATGTCTTGTAGTCTTACTGTAGTGTGTGCCCCAAATGAGCTTCTGTTGTTTCTTACCAGTTGGTACATAAAGCTGCCCAAGTTTGTATAGCAAGGTGTCCTTCAGGAAGTAGTCGGTAGTCAACAACTTGTCAGTCTAAAGCTATCGATAAATTGCAGAGAAATCGTAGTGTACCAAACAAAATTGTGTCCAAGTAGTGGTGTCATAACCCTGCATACTCATCACTAGAGACAGTAAAGTAATGGGTGGTCTGTTGAGGAATTCGGCTACATCATTGGCCTTTCCTTTTGGATACTTAATTACCAAATGAAATTGTTGGAGGTAATTAATCCACTTGAGTTGTCGATTTGTTTGTATTTTTTATTGGGATGGATCGAACTACAAAGGTTTATGGTCAATGAGGATGACTGTTTCCTTTCCAAGAATGTAGTGGCTCCATTTCTTAAGAGCTTACACAATGGCGTATAGTTATTTTTCATAAATCGAGTACCTTCTAACAATGTCACTGAAAGTCTTGGAATGAAATGAAAATGGGTGACCTGACTGAGTGATCATGCTTCGAGGGAATAGTCCAATGCATCCGTCTCAATCTCAAAGGTTTGATGCAAATCAGGTAATACAAGTACTGGTGCTGCACAAATCTTGTTTTTGATTTGTTCAAAAACTTGTTGTTGTGTGAGTGTCCATTTGAAGACAATTTTTCCATTTCCTTTTGTCAACTGATTCAAAGGCCATGCGATGTGACATAATCCAAGTATGAATCATTGATAGAAATTCTCCAAACCAAGAAAAATTCTTAGTTCATGAATGTTTTGAGGAATGGGCCACTCTTTGAGGATCTGTATTTTTTCTGGGTTGACATGAATTCCTGTAGAGTCAATTACATACCCCAAATATTTGATGTTGGTCATTGCAAATGAGCATTTGTCCATGTTCAAATATAGGCGATGTTGCTGGAGAGTGTTGAAGACTTGTCGAAGTTGTTTGACATGTTCTTCCCATGATCGACTGAAAATCAAGATATCATTGAGATAGACAATGATATATTTAGTGATGAAAGGTCATAGAAGGTCATCCATCTATCTCATAAAGGTTGCAGCTGCATTGGTTAAGCCAAAAGGCATGAATAACCATTCAAACAATCCTTCCTTTTTTTTGACCTTTCAAAGTTTTTTTCCATGCATCGCTGGACTCGATTGGAATCTGGTGGTATCCCGACTTGAGGTTGAGTTTCGTAAAGAACTTAGAACCTTTCATATTTTTGATGAAATCATCAATCCATGGAAGAGGCTGTACGTTCTTCACTAAAATTTTGTTGAGAGCCCAATAGTCAATGCACATTCGCCAAGTCCCATATTTCTTTTGAGGTAAGATGACTAGACTTCCACAAGGAGAGGAGCTAGGGCGGATATGACCCTTGTCGATCAAATCGTGGATTTGTCTACGAATCTCTTGATTTTCAAGAATGGATATCCTATAAAAAATGTGTTAGGTAATGCAGAACCAGGAACAAGTTCAATGGATTGTTTTAGCTGATAATGTAGAGGTACTCCGTCGGGTGTTTGAAATATGTTCTAGTATTCTTCAAGAATGCTGTCAATCAGTTGTTATTGTTAGGAGCTGCGCTGGTCAGTGAGTCGACCCGTTGCTGCATTCTTTTGGGAATGCTGAGGATTTATCATGATTAATGCAAAATTTTGAGCATGATTGATAAGATTCTTTGTTTGTTTGGCATATATCATAGCAACTGTTGATGTGGGTTGTCACTTGGGTATTCCATACCATTGATTCCAAATTTTGACAATCATCTTTTGAGTCTATGACTAATATGTACCATGTCGAGCCCATAGGTAGGGTTTACCGAATAGGGCATCAGCTATGGAAAGCGGTGCATATCACATAGTACTTCATCTTCAAAAGTCTTGATGAAGTAGGAAAGCCGATATTGTCATGTTATCCTTAGTTCCTGCCCATCCTTCATCCAAACGATATTGTAAGGCTGAGGATGTGGAGTGGTGAAAAGACCTAATTTGTTCACAAGATCTTCCGAAACAAAGTTCTTATGGATACCATTATCCACAATCAGATGTAATGGGTTTTTCTAAACCCATATCTGTGTATGGAATAGGTGCTCTCGTTCCTCCTCATTGACGATAGTCGAGGCTGTCGAAGTGACCAAGGTCAAAGCCAGGAGGGTTGATGCATATGGATCATATTCTACCAAGGTTTTGTCAGAAAAGTCGGATGTCGACAATTTTTCCAAAAATGAATTTCGATCTTTGCATTCTTACGTATCATGCCATGCTGAACTGTGATAATCACACTATTTCTCGATAGAAGTTTCCTTGCTGCGATCCCTCTTGTATTTTTGAAAGTTCTTCTTTTGATGATTGGAATTGTGTGGAGTCGACTGAGAAGGGTTCTTGAACTTGTTGGAGTTGGCTGGTGACTTATTTTTGGATGTTCAACCTATGGGCTTGTTCTTGAAATGTGCTTTTCCTTTTTGTTTAGCTTCAATCTTGCAGGCATAATGAAATGAATCCACAAGCATACTGACAATCAGAAAATACATCTCTTTTTGAATCTATGGTGATGATCCGCTGACGCACTTTAGGAAAAGCAATTTCTCTTCTTCTTGGACACTAAGTCTATCCATGAGTCGATAGAAGTCGTCAGTGTCACTCTATATGGACTGGTATTTCCATTTCCTTGGATGCTGCCACTTCTTATACTGCTGTTCAAGATACTTGGGCGGGTAGAACTCCTTTCAGACATATTCAAATTTTCTTACCCATGTGTGTATGGGGTCCTCTTCTTTTTCCATCTTTGTCGTAATATTCTGCCACTAGCAGTGTACAGAGGTTGACATATTTAAGGACAAAATAGTGATATTTTATGCTTTAGAGAGTTGATTCACTGCATAGTGAGATTCTAGTTGTTGTACCCAATTCTCGACGGATTCCGTGTCAATATTTCCTTCAAGGTTCGGTATGTCTAGATTCATTTGCACTTTGAAGGGGATGATTTTATCAGAGTGAGGTTGCATAGAGGATTCCCTAGAGTTTGAAATGACTGTCATGAGATTCTCTCTGAACTGGGCAAAAATTTCAGTTCGCTGGAGAGACAATGCTTTTTCTATGAGTTGCTCTGTCTCGTCAGTTGCATGTCTATTGTATTGTTCTTTGGCCATCTTTTTTGAAGTCAAAGGAAGTGTCTGCTTATGTTGCTGAGTTTACGAGCATGTTTGAATATGCATAAGTTAAATAACTTCGATTAAAGTGCTTATGTAACTTAAGCTTTGAATAACATCTTGGTCTGATACCAATGATCAAGGCCGTGCCCAGGTGCACACTAGAGACAACAATCAACTTAATGAATCGAGTATTGTTACGGTGAAAGCATATAAGAAGAACCAACAAAGCAAGAAATACACTAGGTCAACAAGAAATATACACATAGACAATATGCAAGAATTCAAACCAATTTATTAGTTCTGCTCCATGAAAGATGAGGGAATCATATTTCTATTGATAAAAAATATGTGTCTTACATTAATTTACATGCTTATATAGGATTTTTAGATGCTTAGGTGCCTACCCGCTACATTCAGTTACAAAAGAAGTTATAACGGTTCAGAAGTTCAAGTGTCATAGAACTGTCGAGGAGAACTTGTTGAGTCGAATTTGTCGAGGCAGACCTGGCGAAGAGAACCTATCGAGACAGACCTATCAAGGAAGTTAGAATAGGTGAAGCAATCAAAGTTCTAGACTTTATCGAAGCTTGAAAACCTACCCACTGCTGGTTGGATCAATCTCATGAAAAGAGAAGAATTGTCCAATTGAGTGCCAATTAATCCTGGATTGGAGGTGATATTTTCCATACTTGTCCTAATTTAGTCATTAGAATATGTGTGCAAGAGGATGAAATTCATGATATCCTTCAAGATTTCCATGATGGGTCTTATGGGGGTCCTTTCTTAGATAAAAGAACCGCTTATAAAGTTTTCCATCTTGGTTAATATTGGCCAAATATTTTCAATGATGAATCCATGTATGTTGAGAATGGTGACAATTGCCAATGAATAGGAATTCCAACATAGGCAGATTAAATGCCCTTACAAACTCATGTATTAATCGAACCCTTTGAAAAATGGGCACTAGATTTTGTATGTCCAATTTCTCCAACGTCATGGAAGAAAATATACATTTTAGTTTCAACTGATTATGTAACAAAATTGGTAGAAGAAAATTCACTTTATAAAGCAATTGAAAAATATGTTGTTGATTTTCTTTTTGATGATATATTTACCCATTTTGGTGCTCTTAGATAATATGTGATTGAACAGGGAACACAATTTATATCCAAATTGATGAAGTTTGTTACTGAGTAATACAACATCAACCATTGCAAATATTCTTCATATCACCCATAGGCTAATTGTCATGTCCCCACATTTTGACCACCAAATGTGTGGACCTTGCTAAACACCTAGGGGACAAAGATGCATTAATTAATTATGCTAGGGAAAATTTGATAAATAATTATTATTAAGTCAGGTACTTGATTTTCATTATTTCCATTAATTAATTATTATGCAAGTAACACATGGAATTGAGCTGTCCATGTCAAGAGGGCGCAATTGGAAAACCAACTTGCCAAGGAGGAAAAGTGGAAACTCTATGACAAAAGAAAGTCATAGAAAAAAGTGAAAGTGCCCAAAATCTATGACAAAAGAAAGTCATAGAAAAAAGTGAAAGCACCCAGAATCTATGACAAAATCAATCAGATACAAAAGAGGAAACAATTGACAAGGAGGACGCAATTTCCTTTTGGAGAATCAGGAAAGTTGTCATAGGAAAAGCAGGAAACGTTTGACAAAGGAGGGCGCAATTTCCTTTTGGAGACTAAGTCACAAAAACAGGAGAAAGTAGAGAATCTCTCATAGATAAAAGAATCAACTATTGGCCTAAGGTGGGCGTAGTTGCTGAGTTTTATGAATGACATGGACAAGGAAACAACTAACAAGGGTCCCTACTTGCTAATTACTCAAGGAGGGCGTATATGTGGCTAGGGTTACGGTTGTACGAGAATAACTTGCTCTCAGATGTCACCTAACTTCTCTACAAGTCACCAGAATATTATAAAAATATAAGTGGAGCTCATCTACTCAGTTATTCTTTTGATTGATTGATGTTTATGTGAAGCATTGCTTCTACTAAGAGATGTGCCCCAATTCCTTCCTTCTCCATTCTTCTTCCTCCCATTATTTTCTCACTGCAGGTGTGGATATCATGACGGTAAAATCATAATGATCATTTTGTTCACTTATTTCAGCCATCATATTCAGTAAATTCAAGCTCTAGTCAATCCCAAGCTTCACCTATGCTCTCATCCCTTATGTTGTCAAGTTTTGGGCCTCTTTCCCACCATTTTGAGTCCTCTTATGGATTGGTTAGTCATTACGCTTCCTCTAGTGTATATCAGATTATAAATACTATTATTTATCTCTTTCATATCACAATCATTATGTCCATTAATCTTCATATTAAGTTTTCCCATGTATAAGCTTAAATTGTCATTAAAATGGGGAATTTGATCAGTTTAGTGTAATAATGAGTGAGAAAGGTCCACGGGCATGCATTTTGAATGTTTAATATGTTAATTGAATCTTTATTAGTCCCTTTTAAAATTAATTTTCTGGAATGAAGTCATTCTGCTATGAATTTCATGCTATATTAAGCACCCTAGCTAGATGACTAATTAAAATGAACTAGTCTAACTGGTTTTGCAATTATATGAGATCTGTACATTCAATTTCGGTTCTGAAAGTTTCTATGTGTCCCTGAAAGACCCCTCTATCCATACATGCTACGATATTGAATTTTTTTTGAGTATGTACACTATTTTGGTAGCCTCCATTGTGCAGGACTTCACTATGCCAAAATTGCCTAAAATCCCCAATTCAGTCCTAAAATCCCTAAAATGATACAAAATAATTATGAAATGTCCCAAAATTATTTTATACTATATAAATGACATACAAAATTTACGTTCTTTGTCCAATCCCCTAGTCGAAAGGACTGAATAATTCTTCCTAGTTTCACGGTTGGGTGACCCAGGAGTGGGGGAATTAAGTTTCCGCATAGCGGAATATGAAACATGAATGGTACCAAATATGAATGTGTTAGGGAATATGAATTCACTGTTATAAAAATTACTTTGGTTTCTTCCCTCTTCCTATTTCCATACTTTTGAAATTCTCAGCAAAATACCTTCATTTTCCTAGTCTAAAATCTTACAGAGTGTCTGCAAGTTTTAGATCAAAAATTTAATTAAGCTTACATAAATATCGGTTATCATATCTGTATATAATATCTTAGAACATTTCATATCTCTGAGTTCCTTTTTTGAAGAATCCCTTTCAGTTTGAGTCCTTCCGGTCAAAACTAGTAATTTCCTAGCACCTAGTTTGACTATTTTATGCATCAAGTCTGTATTTGGAGTCAGTATCTCTGAAATATGATTCGGGGATAATACAATGGTATCATAGCTATTTCCTTGGATAATTATGTGTAAATACATATCTCAATGAATAAATTTGCAGCCATGAGTCTCCTACAATACTCTGAGCAAGACTTTGATGAGCAATATGAAGAATACTACAGAAGTTATGAAGAAGGCCTTGAGAATTATGAAGAGGAAGGCTATGAAGATACCTCATGCAGTACCTCAGGTAGAGGTATTAGTAATTATGTTGATGCTTTCTGGATCTCATCTTATGATCAAAATATTTGGTAGAAATATACAAGCATCTATAGCCAAATGTTTAATGGAAGGAACTCTAAAGAACCTTTCTAGTATTCCATGGAATACTATGCCTTGAAAAATGAGGTAAGGGAGGTGTTATATTTTCAAGATTTATGTACTCTGAAAATACAAAAAGTATTCAAAGATCCCCACTATGGAGAAAACATGAGAAATATTTCACACATGGTTTATTAAGTGTGCAAGAAAGTGGAGACTGGATGGTTGCCACCTGAAGCCAAAAGAGGAGTCAGAAAGGAAGATTCATCAAAACCATTTGCTTGCCCAAGCATTAGGAGAATGTTTGGTTTTTATTTTAACAGATTTTCCAAGATCTGTGAGTTGAGGACCACTCAAGATGAAGAAGCCTCAAGTTCCTTGAAAGAATATGAAGAGAATCCATGTGCAAATGAAGACCCAACAGTAAAAAATATGGTTGTTGGTAGTGTGGAGAATGAATGCACTTCGAATTTATTTGTGGGTGATCTCCAGATCACTGATAGAGATGTTGGCTCATGTATGGGTGGAGAGGAAAATTTTGTATCAGATCCAAAGGGAGGTTACAAGTCAGAATTACAGTCACCTTTGGAGTCACATAAGTAAGAACAAAACAAGTCCACACTGCTTGGGTGTGAACTGGAAAATTTGGTGGAGGAGCAGGCCACCTTAGTATCACTTAGGGAATACGGTAATATGAAGAAAATGGATCATAAGGTGTCTGATTTTTGTAGCAGACATGATTTTGTAGACATATGGTTCATGGGATATTGAAAATATTACACTTTCCTATGAGGATTGTAGAATGAAGGATAATGGCGAGGGAAAAGAATCACTCCTAGTTTCTCTGTTGGTGAATACCAAATCAGTGTAAAGGAGGCTGATGTTGTTCATGATGATAAGGTATATTTTGGATCAGATCCAAAATAATAACAAATATCATATCTGAAATCATCATTTGAACTTCCTCATGAAGTGGAAGACAAACCTGCACCAGCTGGGTGTGAACTAGGAAATCTGAAGAAGAAAAATCTGATTCAAAGGGATGCACACAATTCAGATTTATGTACTCTCTTGAAGCATGATGAGGTTGCAGTCACATTAGAGGAGAGGCTTGACATCAGTAAGACCCCAAATTCCACTTTAATCATTGAGGAGAGCCACAAACCATCTAGTCTTGCAAGTGGGAAAGCATAAATAAAGAATCATGAAGAGAAGTGCAAGTTACTGAAAGGTATTTGTAGTGAAGAAGCGGGTGAAGTTTCCCATGAGAATAAAGAGAAATATGTTACAGACATGGAAGAAATAACTGAAATACTTACTAATGAGGATTGTGCAAGAAAAGAGCATGGTGTTCTTTCACTTGACCCTACCACCAATGTTGTAGAAGATCAACCTCCACTTCACCACTAGAGTTCCATGAAGTTGATACTAGAGAGAGGGAAGAATAAGAGGTTCATCTGCAAGAACCTCATTTTCTTGCAGGGTCA
The DNA here is from genome assembly GCA_001517045.1 of Pseudotsuga menziesii. Taxonomy (NCBI): domain Eukaryota; kingdom Viridiplantae; phylum Streptophyta; class Pinopsida; order Pinales; family Pinaceae; genus Pseudotsuga; species Pseudotsuga menziesii. Next base: position 65,519 of record LPNX010160508.1, on the reverse strand, counting down.
CTGAAGATGAGTGAGTGTAAAATCAAAGAGGCCCTACACACTCTCCATAGAACCTATGAATTGATGAAAAATCTATGTTGGAAGTTGGAGGATAAATATTCCATTGAAGGCATGGAGAAGTTTAAGAAGGAAATGACAAACATCACAAGTAATTTTCTGTAGTTGCTTTCTGATAGATACAATCTACTTGAGCTTTTGGATTTTTTGTATGGAGAATCCTTGAAGGATTAATAAGAGATCTTCAATATCGCACAGTAGTTAGTGAAAAACCAAGATTCCTTGAAGATAACGCAATGTGCACTCCAAGATTCCAAGATGGAGATAGAGAAACTTCAAGAGAAGTTGTAAAGATCTCACATACCCTCCTAAACACCATCCAACCATATTCACAAGGGTGATTGAATTCTTGAACATATGGAGGAATATCATGAGATGGTGGATCATGATATGAACTTGGTTTTGCATGTGCTTAAGAATTGAGCAGACAAGCCTCATAAGAACCAAGCATTGACCTTTTTTAGAGAAAACTCGAGGTATTTTTTGGAGAGAGTCTCTTCTCCATGGGAGAGACAGATGAGCTCACCTCAGTTGGATTAGCCATTGAAGAATAAGAGGAAGCCATAATTTGGGTGGATATGTATTGTAGATATATGATTCATAGTTATACCCACACTTCTATTTCATCCTCATCAAGTGGGGATGAAAATTGGGAGAAGGAATTTTCCTTGTTGGTGCAACATGAAGAGCCGGAGGCTTTCCTAAAGGTTCATGATGACTTGCTAAATGAAGCATCACCCTACCATCAGGAAAATAGGAACATATTGCTATCATTTGATGCCATTCACCCACATGTGGATTGGGTGGAAGATTACATGTCACAAATGGAGTCTTCTTGCCGAAAAATTTCTGCACATGATAAGGGGAAGGTAGATAATCAAACAAAATGCCAAGAGAAGTTATTGAGGAAAATATCTTGCATAAGGTGGTATTTCTGGAGGAAGTCTACACAGTTGGATAGATGCTTGCATCCTTTGACCAATGGAAGAGAGTTGATCCATTGGAAGTGTTTACATGGAACTTTTGGTAGGAGAGTTAGTACTTTCTTAGGTTGGATAAGGGGACACTTATTTGTATTTCTTGCTTGAATTATTGGAGAAAAATGTAATACATCATCTTATTGTGAGAAATTTGGGAATCTATGGCTATGGGAGGATGCTTATAATTGTATTGAGACATGGGAATCACACCTATGCCATTGCAGCAATAGAATAGGGAGTTTTAATGCTAGTATGCATCAAGTACACAAAGAATTTTATGTTAGGTGGAGAAGACTCACAGATCTCCAATGTTGCATGGGGAGTTCTCAATTTTCTGTGTGGTGGCATGATTTCAACATCATGATTTTTATCTTCTATGATGATGGATTTTTTTTGTTTTTACTGATAAGTGGAATGAGGAAGAAATTACCTTGGGTCCCTGACATTCTTGGGAATGACACATTTCCAAAGGGAGCAATAATATTTGGATATTTACAGTTGAGGAAATGGGACCCATGCATATTTTTGTATGATAGGTTGTGTTGGAAGGAATTATCACTGAAGGGGGTGCAATGAAAGAAATGGGACCCTGGAATTGCTCATTTGTTAAGAAACTTTACATGCTAGCTTGATGGATCAAGTCATTTTTTTTGCACATGAGTTCATGCTCTAGTTCTCCTACCTAGTGGACCAATTTGCAGCACTCTGGAGTGATTATGCTTGAGGACAAGTAGATTTGGGAGGTGAGGACTGTCATGCCCCGACATTTTGACCACCACCAAATGTGTGGAACTTGCTAAACACCTAGTGGGAAAAAGAGGCATTAATTAATTATCCTAGAGAAATTTTTCTTAATAATTATTATTAAGGAAGGTACTTGATTTTAATTATTTCCATTAATTAATTATTGTGAAAATAACATATGGAATTGATCTTTCCGTGTTAGGAGGGTGCAATTGGCAAGCCAACTTGCCAAGGAGGAAAAGTGGAAACTCTATTACAAAAGCAAGTCAGAGAGAAAAGGGAAAGTGCCCAAAATCTATGACAAAAGCAGGCAGACACAAAAGAGGAAACAATTGACAAGGAGGGTGAAATTTCCTTTTGGAGACTAAAAAATGTTGTCATAGGGAAAGCAGGAAACTTTTGACAAAGGGGGGCGTAGTTTCCTTTTGGAGCCTCAGTCACAAAAGCAAGGCAAAGAAGAAAAGTTGTTATAGATAAAAGCAACAACTATTGGCCTAAGAAGGGCGCAGTTGCTAAGATTGATTAACGACATGGAAAAGGAAACAAATCACAAGGGTCCCTACTTGCTAATTACTCAAGGAGGGTGCATATGTGGCTAAGCTTAGGGTTCTATGAGGATGACTTGCTCTAACAGGTCACCTACCTGCTCAAAAATTCACCAGAAGATCATAAAAAGACAAATGGAGCTCATTTACTCAGGTTTTCTTATGATTGATTTATTTTTATGTGAAGGATTTCTTCTACTAAGAGATGTGCCTCAGCTATTGGGAGATGTGCCTCAACTATTGGGAGATGTGCCCCAATTCGTTCCTTCCCCATTCTTCTTCCTCCCATTCATTTCTCATTGCATGTGTGGAGCGCATGATGGTCATATCATAATGATCATATCATTCAATTATTGCAGCTATCATATTTAGTAAATTCTAGCTCCAATGAAGCCCAAGCTTCACCTATGCTCTCATTCCTTCCGTTGTGAATTTTTGGGCCTCCTACCGACCATTTTGAGTCCTCTTATGGAGTGGTAAGTCATTACACTTCCTATAATGTGAATAATATTATAAATAATGTTATTTATCTCTCTCAAATCGCAATCATGCTGTCCATTAAGCTACATATGAATTTTTCCCATGTATAATATTAAATTATCATTAAAATGGAGAATTTGACCAGTTTAGTGTAATAATGAGTGAGAAATGGCCATGGGAATGAGTTTGAAAGGTTTAATATGTTAATTGAATCTGTATTATTCCCTTTTAAAATTAATTTCCTGGAATGAATTCATTCTACCATGAATTTCATGCTATATTAAGTACCCTAGCTAGATGACTAGTTAAAATTAACTAGTCTCACTGTTTCTGCAATTATATGAGATATGTACATTCAATTTAGGTTATTAAAGTTGATGTGTGTAATTTAAATACCCCTATATATATACATACTCTCATATATAAAATTATTTGAGGCCACAGACTGTTTTGGTAGCCTCAATTGCGCAGGACTTCACTAGGCCAAAATTGCCTAAAATCCCCAATTCACTCCTAAACACCCTAAAATATTCCAGAATCATTATGAACCTCAAAAAAAATTATTTTATGCTATATAAATTTCATAAAATATATTGGTTCCTTTCCCCACGCCCCTGGTCGAAATGACTGAATAAGTCTTCCTAGTTTCACGGTTGGGTGACCTAGAAGTGGGGGATTAAGTTTTCACATAGTGGATTCTGAAACCTAAATGGTCCCTGATATAAATGTGTTAGGGAATATGAATTAAATTTTCTTAAACTTAATTTGGTTTCTTCCCTCTCCTTGTTTCCATACTTATGAAATTATCAGCAAAATACCTTCATTTTCCGAGTCTGAAATCTTACGGAGTGTCTGGAAGTTTTAGATCAGAAATTTAATTAAGTTTGAAACAATATCATTTATAAGATGTGTATATCATATATCATAACATTATAAATCTATGAGTTCCTTTTTTGAAGAATCCCTTTCAGTTTGAGTCCTTCCGATCAAAACTAGTAATTTCTTAGCACCTAGTTCTACTATTTTATGCATCAAGTGTGTGTATGGAGTTAGTATCTATGAAATATGATTTAGGGGTACTACACTAACGGACAACTGGAATCCACAAATAAATTGTTGGAGGACATCCTTATCAATATTTTCCTGATACGTCACAAAGATTGGGTTGATAGATTTCCAGAAGCACTTTGGCATTATATAACTACTTGGAGGAACACTACAAGACACACACCTTATGAATTAGTATATGGTAAGAAATTCCTCCTTCCCATTGAATTTCATTTAATTTTTTTTAAAATGGCCATCCAACTGGGTTTAGACTTAATTGAAGCACAACAACAAAGAGTTATGCAACTGAATGAGATGGATGAGATCCAAAAAGATTCCATCAACATACTATGTTGGTCCAATATTAGAGAGATATATGGCATGACTAGTTCATAAAGAAGAAACATTTCCAGCCAGATGACTAGTCTTTTCTTTGTTATTCCATGTTAAAATTTTGTAAGGTTACTAGTACCACTCGCTGGCTAGGACATTATGAAGTTGATTTTTTTTAGAATGGTTCAATACATATTAAGAAAATATATGGCAGTTAGATCTATTTTGTGGTAAATGGTGTTATAGAAACATACCACCTAGAACCATGGTCACATACACCTAGGACACATTTTCATTTGTATTGTACTTATGTCATATGGTCCATACTTTGGTTATGTTGGTCTAGTAAGGTATATGGGCGTTTTGGACTCATTAATGCACCCAAGCACCCTATTTTTGGTCAAATAAGAGCATGAGCACCCTCATTTATGGCATTTGTCCTTGGGGAACTCTTACTCCTTAAAACTAGGAACCGTTTTGACTAGAAGCGCCCATGCATGTATTTATATGCTTTTTTTCCCTTTTGGACCATTAAATTCTACCTAGAGACACTCCCACTCACCCATGCACCCCACCATGCATACTATACCCTCATTTATGTCATAGCATGCTTCACCCATGTTCACATGGCCATTTGTGACCGGTCGAGGTGGTTTGGGAGATTATCGGTCAACCTAAGGGGGTTTGAGGTCCAATCTAATCCTGCCACATGTATGCCACGAATTTTCCTTCTAAGGATAATGATTTTATCACTACAACAAAACCCTGTGATTAGCATCTCTTTTTGCTTCCTTTTTTGCATCTAGACCATCTTTCAATGTATTTTTCTTCATTTTTTGGATAAAATGGTGCAATTTCACGGGTTGGTTCTATTTTAGGCCATTTTTGGGTTCTTTTTCTAAATCTGGTGCAAATTATGGCATAATTTGTGGTGGGTTTTGTACCTTGTTATTCACCATGTTTTGCGCCTAGTTTTGCACCTAGTTTGTACATCTACACTTGTTGCACCCTCTTTTACATCCATGTTTGCCTCCACTTTTACACCCATGTTTTCATCCACTTTTGCATCCTTTTTTACATCCTCTTTTGCATCCACTTCTGATTCTTTTTTTGCATCGCCTCGTTCGCCAAGTTTTGCATCAAAGTTTACATCATGTTTTGCGTCTAGTTTTGTTTCACCCACTTTTGCATCCACTTTTGCATCCATTTTTTAGTCTTCTTTGGCACCCACATTTTCATCCCTTTTTGCATCACATTTTGCATCCATGTTTACTTCCTTTCTTGCATCTACTATTGCATCCACTTTTGTTACATTCCAATTCACACCCATTTTGCACCTACTTTTCCACCCACTTTTGCTTCAACTTTTGCATCCACGTTTGCATCGTTTTTGCATCCAAGTTTACATTAGCTATTGCATCCATTTATGCATCGGGTTTTGCATTGGGTGTTACGTCTAATTTTGCATCTAGTTTTGCATCTACTTTGGTTGCATCCACTTTCGCATCCAATTTTACATCCATGGTTGCATCCACTTTTGCGTCACTTTTTCATCATGTTTTTCTTCCACAATTGCATCATTTTTTGCATCCACCTTTGGTGCACCCCATTATGTGCCAATTTTTGTGCCTACTTTTGTTGCATCCATATTTGCATAATTTTTTGCATCCAATTTTGTGCCTAGATGTTGAAGATAACAATGAGGATATTGATTATGATATTGAGGATGGATATGATGATGATGATAATGTTGTTAATAATGAGGAGAATGATGACAATGATGATGATGATGATGATGATGATAATGACAATGAAGTCATTGGCGATGATTATGATGGCAATGAAATGAATGATGATGGTGGTGATGATGATAATAATATTGAGGAGGTTGGCGATTATTATAATGGCAATGAAATGAATGATGATGATGGTGATGATGACAATGACAATGATGACGAATACAATGAGAATGATGATGTTGATCATATTAAAAAATAAAGTTGTTATTTCTTATGCATAAATCTTATGTGTCCTCCATGACCCTTTCCCACTAATCACATTTTTTGGGTAGATGTTATTTCTTATGCCAAAGGTAATGATGAATAACCGGTGACAATGTCAATAATCATGATGATGATGTCAAGGACAATGGCGATGATGATGACATGAATGATGACGACTGTTGTGATAATCATCATGATAATGAAAATGATGACGATGATGATGATGATGATGATCATTTCCATCATTGTCATCATAAAAAACATCATCACTATCATTGTCATATAGTTCATCATTGTCATCATTGAAAGCATATGGGATATGATTACCATTTAAAGCATGCACAAAAAGTGGGATATGGTTATAATATTAAGCATGCATAACGTATAACTATGATTGAGCACATTTTAATCTTGGATCTTGTAGTGAAACTGGATTTATTTATCTCTACCAACGCTTTCTTATAAGGATCATAATCATCATCATCATTCATGTCATTCATGTCATGCTTAGGGGTTCAAATCAGAGGAAATTTCAATTTAAAACGGGCCTTCCAAAAATAATACAAATTCCATGTCATCATGTATTAGCCAATTAAAATTCTTTAAAATTCAAAAAGGGAGAACCTCTTAAACAAATTTTTAATATAAATTTGGGGATAGGTATCATAAAAAAACTACTTTTTTTGTTCGTATTTTCGACATATATCCCTGTGTTTTTACTCAAATTTCGATCAGGAGAGCTCGTTGGATGCGGAATTAAATTACACATCCAACGAGTACCCACTCAGCATACTTTTGACGATCTCTGCTGCCCCAAAAACAAGAAATACCTGAAAAAATGTGATGATATGATATCATCACCACGTTTTTTCAGGTATTTCTTGTTTTTGGGGCAGTGGAGATCGTCAAAAGTATGCCGAGTGGGTACTCGTTGGATGCAAAATTTAATTCCACATCCAACGAGCTCTCCCGATCGAAATTTGAGTAAAAACACAGGGAGATATGTCAAAAATACGAACAAAAAAGTAGTTTTTTCTTTTCTTACTCCAAAATTAATAAATATTATTTTATTAATTTTCCTTAGGAGGCCCATTTTGAGTTGAAATTTCCTCTAATAAGTTGCATGATGCCATGTGCATGGTATACAGGTTACCCTTGGATGTGTAGTAATAGATATAAACATGTTAGGTGTCTTGCTCATTTGTTTATAGACGTCATTTTGTTGCTTAGGTATATTTTCTTATTAAAACATTGAAGAACTACGGATCTTGGTGACTTTTTCATGATATACACACAAATTTCAATTTCTTGCTTAAGAGAGTGATTCACTTTGGAGGATGCAAACTAAGCCAGTTGGAGGAGGGTGTTGAACCCTAAATGGAATCATCACGTAGTTTATTGCAATAATACTTGTGCTTTACTTGAGGATTCTTAGGTTGAGGGAGTGATCATGCATGTGGAGTTGACCTATTGGAGCACATGACTTATGATGATAGTTGAATCTTTGGAATTCTATGAAGGCATAGTGTTTGACCCTTCTTGAGGAGCATTCATGCCCGAGAGCCTTTAATTTTGGATGTCTTAACCCTCGAGCTTAACATTTGTCATTTATAGAGGTCATCCTTCACATGGGGACCTTTAGTTTTTTTATTAGGTTTCTTATAAAGGATCAATATCACTATTATATTATTGGCCTATCTGATATATTATATAAATAAATTTAGGAGAGAGTCATCTCATATCATCATCATTTTACTTACTCTTTGTACTTATATTGTAGAGGCATCATGTAGGGTAA
>LPNX010160508.1:0-57494 GCA_001517045.1 Pseudotsuga menziesii | reverse complement strand
GAGAGAGAGAGAGAGAGAGAGAGAGAGAGAGAGAGAGAGAGAGAGAGAGAGAGAGAGAGAGAGATTATAAATGATACTTGATCTTACTACGAAAGAATATTTTTTTCGAGATAGTTCTTCAAAACACATTTTAAAAGGAATGTTATGAAGTTGTTATCATTTCCATGTTGATTCTTGGTCTAACACTAAATCACTCTAATTATTTTTTAATATTAGGTGAAGAAATAAAAGTTGAATACATGATTTTTTTTTTAACTCATCAAGAAATCAATAGAACTTCATATTTGACATGAATAAAACCACAATTGATGAAATACTCTAACAAAAATGCTTTGTTTCATTACTCCATATAACATGAAAAAAAATTACTCCGAATAACCGAGAAAGCTTGGTATTGGTACATTAATGATTCTCTGTAATGATTTGTTTATATGTGGGAGGTTGTAGGGGTGGATTAAATGAATAGGGGTTTATTCCTTTATATTTTCGAATTTGAATGAACCACCCACAAAACCACCTCAAAACAAACTCCTAAATAAGGTCTTCTATTACACGGTACTTGTACCCAACGCACCTTCAGATCTTCCCCAGGGAGAGAGAGGCCATTTTTTCGATTAGGATGGGTGTTATTGATCAGTGGTGGTCATGGATAGGCCCTTTGGTCCTTCCTTTAGGGGTACTATGGCTTAATGGCACTGCTGATTTCCCTTTGTTTCCAATGTTAAATGTGTAATGAGTGAAATACCAATTGAGGTAGGTTCTCAAAATCACCTCACCAATCTCTCATTATCTATAAGCATGATCATAGTTGATATTTAAACTTCATATAATTGATTGGTGTAAATATCAAGGCCTAATAATAAATATTAGGTTGGGGTTTATATGAACATGAGCTAATCTCAAAAAGAAGCTTTAGGTACTTATAAGGCCCCCCCCCCCTCGATTGGTAAATGACCTTTTGTTAAGGGAATGAGTGTACCTTTAATTTGGATGACATGATTTATGGTATCAATTATGTTATTTTTGCTTATGACTTTTGTATGACCTTATACATTATAATATGGTGCCTTTGTGCATCCTTAAGGGAGTTGATATTTCCACTTGGGCTCAATTGTGGTATCCCTGGTTGCTCACACAAATGTAACAATGTCTTTTGGAAGTTTGAGCTCGAGGGTTTGCGTTGAAAGTGTTATAATTTAGCTACTCAAAGAAAAATTACTTGATAAAAAATTTGGTGGGCCTTAGAATAACATCAAGGTAGGATTTGGGTTTGTGATATGAACACAAAGACAACCATCTCTCGATGCCATAAGTTCAACCCCTACCTCCAAAAAATTCAATCACTAAGTTAAGGTATACCCACAAAAATAAAACTCAATCAATAGTGTAAACTTTAAGAAGAACATGTAAATAACATATGTTTGTGATGTGTACATATAAGCAATCACCTCCTCACATGATGAGCTTAACCCTTACCTCCAAAATCCTTTATAGTTACAAAGCATTAAACAAAATCTATGAAAATTTAAATTGATAATAATGTCTATCAACAAGCAATGAAGTAATCATACTTATATTAATATGGAAACCTGAATTCAAATAGGATAATAGGTATGATAGTAAATATACCATTATAACTATAATAAGTATTTCTTAAAAAATTTAAAAAATAACTAGCAACGCAAACTTGAGTATTGGGAAGATGGTGTAAATATAATAAGTATTTCTTAAAATTAAAAAAAAATAACTAGCAATGAAAACTTGAGTATTGGTTAAAACACACTAGGAAAGAAGATGGTGTGCTAGCATGAAGTCCGTGGTGACCTAAGGAAAGGTCCCCTTCGATCGGAGGATGTTCTATTACCTTCTCTTTCCAATGGAATGAATTCCTGTCCTCCATACATCAAGTGCTAAAGCAAATCAATATTGTGGCCTGAATATTTTGTTCGTAGGGGGCGGTTTTACCTTCAGATAGAACAAGTAAGATTGGGAGAATATCATGGGGTAGGAGAGGAATACAATGAATTTGGTCTCCAGAATAGCTAAGCATGACCTCAACCCATCGAATGCAAGATATTTCTCCAGGTCCACTGTCCCGACAGTGTTCATTGACAAGAATACACGCGTTATTTTCCAGGGCATACATTGGAAAAAAATGGCACTTTTCACACAGAACAAGCCATCGAATATGGCACGAAAATGGTATGTGTGGATATCTCGACTCCATTTCCTCTCTTCATGCCTTTTGTATTTATTTCTGTATTGGGTGTCGATCCTTGTCTTTAAATATGGCCCCTGAGTCCTTGAATTCCTAGGAATCGAACTATTGGAACCTCAATTACACATATACCATTTTACCACAACCTTTTAGAACACTTGCTATTCCTTGTTGGGATGAAAACAAGAAAACTAAGGGTTTAAGTGGAAGAAAGTGCATTTGGGGAGTTTAAGGAATCATGAAATGAAAAAATGTAATGTGCAGTAGGTAAATGTTAGCTAGGAGTGCATGACGATTGTATCCAATGGATACCAAGAGGCCTGTATCCCCTCTAGGTGACCAGTGCTTATTCTCCATTTCACTGATTTTAACTATCCTGCAATTAATCTTTAAATTCAATTTATTTTCCCTCGGTTGCAGCAAGTGTTCCCAATAAACTCCCGATGGCCTTATCCAACTACTCATCAACAACAATGGTGGCCGAGAATCCATTCAAGTTTCATAAGTACAACGACCACCTCAATGAGATGCTTTGAACATTTAATGCTGTTTAGTCCCATTTTACGAGGCATACTGGATTTTTGTGGTGCCTGAAATGCAATCTTAGTTTATTTTTCTACCCATGATCCCACCTTTAGATATAGGAAATTAGAAGCAACAAGGACAACACTCTTTGCAACCCTTTGTGGAGGCATATTGATTTTTTTTCCAGTATAATGCTATATCTAATCAACACTAGATTTGTAAAAAATTAGTTAGCATTCTATTTATATGATTGCCCAATCTTCAACTTTTTATTGCTAGTAAGATAAGATAATTTTATTAATGTCCAATAACCGACCTGTTAAATTTTTAGGGTTAGGTTAGTGTTTGAAATATGCAATCAACTTTTATACTTTAATGACCTAAACATAACTAAAACAAGGTTAGGTCTAGAACAATACTGCTACAAATAACTTCAAACACAATTTTCATCTCTTTCAACTTTAACACTCCATTGGTCATTGTGTTAAGGTTGGCCCTTGAGATGATTTAACAAATTCCATGTACAATAACAATATTAACTGATAAAACAATAATGTACAAGAATCAGTAGTAAAGAACAATATCAAGACTAATCTAGGATTGTTTTAGATCAGTCTTATACCCAAACACTCTTAGGTTTTGGACTTGTCAGTGAAGGGACAAGTCAGCTAGGTGAACAAATGATGTACCTTGAGAGAGAGAGGGTGCTTAAAAGAGTTATAGTAGTAAGAATACAAACCTCATATTCTTGGTCAAAAGGAATAGAAACTTCATCCTTTAGCAGCACACTAGTAGAGGGACATAGTCATGCATAGTACTGTCACACTAGTGAAGAGGACAGAGTAATGCTAGATCACAATCGTACCCAATAGAGACAGACAGTCACGCTGGGTGAGAGACACAAAGTCATGCTAAATAGTGACACACAGTCACGCTGGAAAGTGACACACAGTCATATTGGAAAGTGTCCCACAGTCACACTAGAAGAGAGACACAGTCATGCTAGAAGGTGGAGCACAGTCACGCTGAGCATATAATCATGCGGGTAGGGACACATAGTCACATTTGAACTGAATGGACACATAGTCATGCATGGACACACATTCACACATGCTGGGTGGACACAAAGTGAAGAAGGAAGGGTGGACACAGTCACGTTGGCACACAATCATAGTCACGCTGGCAGAGTTCATGGCCCAGCCCTAAGGCACATACTTACAGCCCATCCTCATGAACCAACAAGGATAAAGTACAATCCATAGCTAGAAAAGGAAACATGGCCCAACTGGGATAGAAACCCACATCTTGCAGAAGAAGAGAACCATCCCACTCAAAACTCAATATGTGAACTCCAAACAGTAGCAACCTTAGACTAGGGTAAGCAGCGAGCTCAAAGAATTAGATAGATACTTTTCTCTTTCACAGATGCACACTAAGGAAGGAGGAATGACCTTAATTTATAATCTTGACAAGCCTTCTACAAAGGTCTCTTAGGTAATCCCTAATATTTATGGTAGCTACCAAAAATAAGATTAGGTTGACTTAGTATAAGGTACCATCAAGATACCAGACACATCCAATGGGGCATTGTCTCCGTGTCCACGTGTTTGACATAGACACACTGACAGAGCATGTCAAACACATCCATTCAGCGTGTTCTAATTTTGGACACGTGTGTTCCACGTATGTCAGGATGTGCCCCGAAAACAGGAAATATTTTGTGCAGNACGTTCGGTACCACTTTTTTTTTTTTTTTTGTAAATAAAAGTTGCATTACTTTAGAAAAGTGACATTACATGGAAATACAAAAATTAGGCCACCTCCATCCCACCCATTCCCTAGCCACACCCCTATTACATTTGTCCATCCCTGTACCCAACCTTCCCCAAAAGAGGAAGAGCCCCATCTGTGCAGAGCTCAATCCTAGAATTACATTCATAATTACAGTCGATTAAACTAACAAGACCAAGAGAGAAAAACACCTAAACTTATTGACAGAGGTGATAAACATTTAGAAATCCCAATCATAGGACTAAGGTAAATCCTTCCTTCAGAGCCCAGATCGAAGGTCATGATGAGGGCACTCCACCTATTGCACCAAAGTATCTTCTCATGAAAGGGGTGTGATACCCGCATTGTCATTTCCTCATCCACTAGCATGCCAGTTGTAACCCCCATCCATTTGCTGCTCCATCTTAAGATGATATAGGGTAATGCCTAGGTGAGTGGCAATCGGATCCACTTTATGGTTCATTAGGTGACAGTCTGTGCTGAGGGAATCGATATTTTTGTTTATATCTTGGCACTCTTCATTGTGTTCCTTCCAGGATTTGACTGGTTCCACGTCCCCTTCCTTATTTTCCACCACCTCTTCCAACTTGGCTTCGATGTTAAGAGCCGAATGGGTGACCAAGTTCATGATTACCGAGTAAAGCATTACGAGTCGTTCATGGGCTGAGGCTCTACCAGTTTTCAAACCCAGGTCTACAACCCATCCCTCAACCTCCTTTTGCATGGTTTCAATAGGCATTGATTGAACTTTCTCCCATAGAACTTTCTCCACCCCTTCCATGGCTTGGCGAGGCACTAGTGGAATGCGGTCTTTGAAAAATTTTGCCACCGCTTGGGCCTACAATTAAGCCCGATTTGCTGCCCCCTTGCCTCATTGGGTGAAACTCCTCCTCTTATCCTAGTTTTTGGCGTACGTACTACTCCCACCCATCCTTTCGAGGAAACCCCGTGGAGGAGCTATCTTCCATTCTGCCTTCCCACCCCTCATCTAATTGCTCTGAAAGTCTCTCAGACTCATGCCACCACCTAAAATCATGAGTTTGAACTCTTTGTCCCACATAAAATAGATGAAGAGTCATATGGCCACCTTGTTATTAATAGGCAGAGGCTCAATTTCCAAATTAATAGTTCTATATTGTATTCTGATCTCCCATATCCTGTAATCACCCATCCCCATACTTGGCACAATTTGCAACATCATTCCTTTTGTCATTCTCACATCATCTACCTACAAGAGATCTTTCCTGTTTCTCCTTTCAATCCCTCCCCCACACCTCATATTAATTCCTGAAGGACCATCCCGAATTACCATGATCTCGGACTGCATGTCTACGCGTGTTAAAGGGCTGGATCCATGGAGGGTTCTCGATGCCCGCTATCCCTATCGCAATCACTCAGCATAGCCTCTGTCACTTGTCCTCCTATGTCATCATCATGAGCAGCCAGCTGTCAGCATCTTGGTATCCATTTCTCTTCCTTGAAGTCCTTCAATTGTCCCATCTTATGGACCCCATTTTCACTGGTTCCAATATTCGCCAGCATGTCTTCCACCTTGTTCACGTCCCTTCTAACGTGTTGAAAGGAGATCACTCGGTGATTCCTGACAAGTATGTGGAGGATTTCCAACTTGCTGGCTAGGCTCCATCTAGATGAGACTTTCTCTATGGTTTTTCCATTACTAAGCTGCTTGGCCATCTAAACTAGGATGTTTGATTCCCCTTCCACCACTGCCGGGAGCCAATCGTTCCTGATAATCACCTTAATTCCCTAAAGAATTCCTTCCAATTTTGCCAAGTTATTTGTGTCTACACCTATCGGGCCATAGAATATTTGCAAGATTTCTCTGCCTGAATTTCTACAAACTCCCCCAAAGCCCACCTCACTCGGATTTCCCTTCACTACGCCATAAAAATTTATTTTGTAGACTAGACGAGGAGGTGGAGACTACGAGTTCGGATTTGAGACTCTACAAGTCTTGACCCTTTGGCACAGACCATCAAGGGTCCCTTTGTTCATCCCCCACTCCTCCGCAACTCTCTTTTTTGGCCCTGAGAATTCTTTGTCATCCTCAGTCCATTGCATGTCGTGAATGGTTTCCAACATGTTCAAGGTTAGTGTCTTCCACACCTCCTCTGAGGATTGATGCTTGTCATGAAATATTTGGCCATTGTGTTCCTTCCATACAAATTACATGAAAAGATTGCCACAAGGTACGCAAAATGTTATTTTTGAAAATATTAGGATGCCAATCCCTTATGGTTTGGCTTGGGTCTCGTCTGCTCCTGTTACTCTTCTTGGACACTTGCGCTCCTCTATCCCATAATTCTGAAGTAAAGGGGCAAGTGTTAATCAGGTGATTCATACTTTCTTCCTGGCTTTCACTTAAGATGCCCGAGAAGGGCCTTGGATGCCCCTTTGTCTCAGGTTTTCCACCGTTAATATATTTCACCTAACCACCAGCTAGCAGAAGGTGGCCACCTTTGGCCAAGGGTTTGTCGTCCATATATTTTCCCAAATATCATCCTCCTCCACCTGGCTCCTAATTCTGATGTTGTAGGCTTCTTTTATGCTGAAAGACCCTTTTTGTGAGTAGCCCCAATGAATAATTTCATCCCCGTATTTGAGCAAAATGCAATGCTCCTGGAGCTTGCCTGTAAAAGATTTGATGTCTTCTTATAAAAATCAGTATTCTCTTCTGTTCGGGACCACCCCTCTGCGATGGTATTCATGGACTCCTTCCTCCTAGTATTGGTTAACATTTATTTTTCCTTCCTCTATTCCTCTGGTTTGGATGTGCTACCATCAGAGGTCATTCCTTAGCTTGGGAAGATAATTCCACGAGTCATCCCAAAAGTTGGCATAATTCCTTGGTCTGACTTCCCAAAAGCTATGCTCCTAAATTATTTTTCGACCTGCCAGAGCCTTTTGCCAAATGTGAGACCTTTGAGGGTCCACATTGAATCTGATCAGATGTGATCTAGCCCAATCCCTTGCATACTTTATGTGCCAAATCTTAGCCCATGGTTCCTATGTGTAATTACACCACCTCCACAATATTTTAGCTCCCTGGATTTCCCCCATGATTTTCGGGTCATGGAGACCCAGCCCGCTTCTATCCTTGGGGATTCACACTTTTTCCCAACTAACCAGAGAGAATTTGGCCTTAGCTTCCCTCCCTGCCCACATAAAATTTCTCTGGATGCTTTTAATCTCTTTTAAGATTGACTTTGGGGCTGAGAGGAAAGAAAAGAGGTACACCGGCATGGCTTGAAGTACCATCTTGACCAACACTAACCTTCTTGGAAAACTCAGTGGTTTGAGGGTCCAATTTGATAATATGGCCTTAATCCTGTCCAAAATATCCTACCAAGTGGCCTTCCTGATGGTACCCTACCCCAAAGGGACCCCCAAATACTTGGACGGAAGTGTTCCCTTGTTGAAACCCAAGATCCAACCAATGTTTCTCTAAGTGACAACAGGAGTATTAAATAAAAACACCTGATATTTCTCAGCGTTGGCTGCAAACCCCGATGCTCTAGAAAATAGAATTAGACTTGATTTTAAGGCATGATCCTCTTGGACTAAAGGGTGCCCCATTAGCATCATGCCGTCCATGAATTGCTGGTGAGTTTGTTTTTCCATATCTTCATGCAACAAAAGACCCCTGAACTTCCCACATGAGCCTCGATGAGCTTGCTTAGTCCCTCTGTTGCTAGTATAAAGAGAAAAGGAGAGAGAGGATCTCCCTGTCTGATCCCCTTGGTGGGTGTGAAGAGCCTAGTCGAGGAGCCATTCAGTAGTATGGAGTAGAAAGGTGAGGTAACCAAGGCCATCACCCATTCTACCCACTCTGAGCTGAAGCCATGCACCCTGAAAATTTCCTCCAAATATTGCCAAATGAGTTTGTCATAGGCCTTGGATATATCCAACTTAATGAGCATTCCTAGGTGTTTAGTACATTTCAAAGAATGTATAGTCTCATGGACCACAATGATACCATCTAGGATCTGTCTGCCTTCGATGAAGCGCGATTTCTCTGTCCTTATCAGATCAGGAAGAAGGGGCTTTAATCTATTCGCAATCACTTTGGTTATTATCTTATAAATCACTTTACAGAGGGAAATGGGTTTAAAATTACCTAGAGAATCCATCCCCTCCCCTTTTGGAATTAAGGTCAGAAATGTCAGATTGAAGGCTTTGAGCACTCCGTGGTTGCTTATGGACTCCTCCACTATGGACCAGAATTCCTCCTTGATCATATCCCATAAGAAGTGAAAGAAGTTGGTTGTGAAGCCATCCAAACTAGGGGCCCTCCCCTAGGCCATTTGGTTAATTGCCTCATCCACCTCCTGCATGGAGATAGATTTACTAAGGTTCTCATTGTCCTCCCTGGAAACAATTCTGGGGATAAGTGCTGTGATTTGGGCAATATCTTGTCCCCTAGTATCGTTGTCTTCAATCGTGATTTCCTTAAAGTGGCTAGTTAGTTCCTCCCCAACTTCTTCCTTGGTTTCCACCTAAGTCCCATCATACTTTTTGATTACGTGGATCTTTGTGCCCAACCTATTGTGGACCATAGAACTATGGAAGAATTTTGTATTTTTCTCCCCCTCCTGCAGCCATTTGACCCGTGAATTTTGCTTCCAATATATTTCTTCCAGTCTTTCCCTAGCATCCATCTGGGTGAGGAGGTCCTTCTCCCTTTCCTTCATCTCCACACTCCATCCAATATCCATCCCTTTCTGTTGGAGAAGGTCAATGTCCTGGATGAACCTCTTCTTGTAAGCAAAGATGTTGCCAAAGTCTTCCTTGTTCCATGGATGAATCTTAACTTTTAAAGCCTTGAGTTTCTGTCGAAATTTGTACATTTTTGTCCCCCCAGGATTGTCCAACTCCTGCCACCATTGTTCCATGAATCCTTTAAAGTCCTTGTGCTCCAACAAAAATTTCTCAAATCGAAAGGGATTTTGGGTAGGAAGGTATTCCTCACATCCCAGTTGAGGCATATTAGCCAGTGGTCAGAGCTTATAGCAGGGAGCACATTTTCCTAAATTCCCCCTAATCCCTAGTAATATTTTTTGACACCAGGAACCTATCTAACTGAGAAGAGACAAGGTGTTCCCCTCCCCTCCTATTATTCTAGGTGAACTAATCGTCTCTTGTCTCCATATCCACTAGGGAGCTATGGGATAAAATCTCCATGAATTCCTCTTGGTACTTGTCTAGTACTCTTCTCCCCCCTTTATTTTACCTAAGAGCGGTGATCAAGTTGAAATCCCCTCATACTATCTATATTCCCTAATGTTCCTTGGTATTCATCCACCTCTGGTGGTGGATAAAGGCATGTTTATGAGGAAAGGCACTAGGTCCATATGTATTGGCCACCGTCCCAGTGATATCAGATCCTAAGATATTGAATTATTCCATAAGGGAGAAGTTATTAGACCTCCATTTCGAGAGATCCACCAGCCTAGGCTTCCTTAGTATGGCTAATCCCCCTCCCATACCTTCAATGTCTGTTTCCATAACATTACCGCCCTTCCAAATTCTCTGTCCCACTTTTAATGGGGTGTCAAATTGCATTTTGTTTCTTGTAGAAAAAGCATGTCTAGTTTTTCCTATTTAATTTTTCTAGCCGAGGTATTAATATTTCTCGGGTGATTGCACCCCCTAATATTCCAAGAAAATATCTTCATTAGATAAATTTACTTACTTTAGAGAAGGCCACCCAGATCATCGGGTATTGGATTGATTCGATGAGCTTAACTCTAATCGCTGCAATCCTCTGCTTATTCATCTTCCAGCCTCAATTTTGCTCTTCCTCCTAAGATTTCCTCTTGCTCCCTTTCTGAGGCTCCACACTGATCTCCAGTTCCTGATTCACTTTTGAACTGATGATGGATTTCTGTGGGAGTTCAATCTGTTCCCGAGAGACATACCCTTTGCCCTCCTTCTCACATTATTTTTCCAGTGCATCCAGATCCAGATCTCTTAACTCCATTTCCTTAGATTCATCATCCTCCATGATATCTAACACACTGTTTTATTTGTTTTCCTCCACAAATTCCCTTGTCTCAGTTTCTTGAGTATTATTATGCACTTCTTTCTCTCCCTTCTCTTTATCTTCGCCCTCTTCCTCCTAGACCTGGAAGATATTAGCAAGGCTCTATAGAATTTTTCGTTGTTTCCTTTCACCCTCTCTATCCACCATTTCCTTTGCCCCATCTTCTTCTTTTGAGCTATGTTAAACCCTCATTGGCTCATTTCTCTCCATATTGGTCTAAGTCTTCCATCTCCTTGGAACCCTTTGGACAGTTCCTCCCAAAGAGACCATATTCATGACAGATCCTGCATCGAAAAGGAAGTTGTTCATAGTCTATCTGCTGGATCCACTCCTCGTCTTCCTAATTTAGGCTTACAGCCTCCGGAAGATCTTTTGACAGATCCATGTAGACACATATGTGGGAAAACGATGTGTACCTCTGAATTCTCATTTTCTCAGCAACCTTCACAAATTCATTGATTGAATTGCCAATATCTCTTAAGATTAACGTGTCCCAGTATTCCCCCAGGAGTCCAACCAGTCTGATCCATACCGAGGCAACTATTAGATCCTCCATCTCTGGGTTAAAGCACTCCTTCCAAGGTCTAATGTATAGACTTGGTGAGAAGTAAAAATAAGGACTATCTTGCAGGACTCTGTCTCTATCCTCCTGATTAAAGAAGATTATAGTGAAGAACCCTTTTGCTCCAAACTGGAGATCATAATGGTATTTCGGTTTCCATGTGCCTTGAATCCAACAAACCAGATATTTCTCCTTTGTCCAAACCCCCACAAATGTTTTGATTATTGATTTTTCTTCCACATTTCAATTTTTCCCTGGATCACATCCGATTGGATCTGGATTGCTAGGATCATCTGGGCCCTTGGAAGGAATCCCCCTTGTCCCGGCCTCCACCATGATCCTTTCCCGTCTTTTCCTCCATCCAGATCTCCGCTACCTTCGATGCACTCCTCAAGGAAAAGGCCTTGGGCTGTCGTAGTCGCCATGGATCTTGCTTGGGGGTTTGTAGCCCCTGTCCCCAGCTAGAGCGTGCTTAGAGTGCCCTCTCGTGATGATCCTTCGTCACCGCTCATACTCCCTATCGCGATCTTAGCTCTGTCGAGTGTTATTATGTCTAAATTAATCCACCTATTCTTTAATTATCAACCGGGGTTGGTAAGCCTAGAGTTGACACAATATATATGCGATGGTAGAGGGTGTCATGTAAATATTTTAACAAATAAAAGATCGAAAGATATTTCAAAATGAAAAACCGAGTCAAACTCCTAAAAATGGAATTATTAAAGTAATTGAACTGAGACAGAATAATAAATTAAATAATTGATGATAAACTTTAAACTGAAATACAATCAACAATTAACTATTCAAATGGGGAACTAGGGTACAAGGAAAACTTAACTTATAAGCAACTAGAAAACTTAATAAGAGAAGCAAGTATAAAACTTAATTAAGAAAACTTGATAAAAGAAGCAAGTAGAAAACTTAATAAAATAAATATCTTTAGGTTCTATCCTACAAGTTCTTTCAACAATAACACAACATAAAAAAGAGAACCTAAAAACATACTAAGAATAACACTAAATCTCACATGCAAACAAATAAATCAATTTAAAAGGAATAAACACAAAACCATACAATAATAAAACAAAATCAGAAACAAAACTTAAGAATAACTTAAACTATGTTCAAAGTAAAAGAAGTAAGGAAAATGATAAAACTTTAATAAATTATTTAAAACAACTAAACTTTAACTTTAAGCAAAACTAGCATCTAAATATGACAGTCAAAACATAATTCGAACATTCATAAAACAAAACTAAAACAATCTTAAAACACATAAAAAACACTAAAAAAAAAACTAAGGGCTGAATGACAGACTGAACTGTGGGTATGCAAGGGGTGGCTGAATAACATACTGAATAGGCTGTCTGAATGACAGTCTGCACAGTTAAAATGGTAAAAACTAACCTAAATGAACTAATATTCAGTTGAAGCCATGCAGATGTACTTCTAATGCACCAGAATAGTAAATAAACCTATTTAACAACAAATTAACCTTAAACTAATTCATGAACAAAAGGAATAATTGCATATTAAATTAATAAATAAAAGGGAAATTAACTTGCATAAATTCAAAACAGGAAAGGAAATAACATAATTGGATCTATTCTAAATTCATGAAAGCAAATTATTCTATGTTCTTTGAAAACAAAGACTGAAAGTAATGATGGAAATGAAATAACTGGAAACAAAATGACTGAAAGAAAATAACTAAAAGCAAGCTATGCACACATCTAACTAATTAACTTCGAAATAAAACTAAGTTAATGTATTAGAGAAAACAAATAGAATAGCATTTACTATAATCTAATGGAATCAAACTGGAAATTAAACTAGACTAGCTAAAACAGAAAAGAAACTAAGCTAAACAAAGAAAATGAACCTTTGGTTGATGAGGGGCCCTCTCAGCAATAAGGGCTGATGCCTAGATAACTTCTACTCAAACAAAATCTTCAACAACAATGTATATATCTCTTTATTCAGATGGTGGAACAGAGATACAATGTTCAAGAGTAAATCACAACAAGAACTCTTCTCCTAAATCTGCTAACTGACTAATTTTCTAGCTAGCTTCAGCTCTCTCACAGACGCTACTTTATATAATGATTTATAGAGATGAGCAAGTCAACCCTTTAGTGGTCGACTTCTCTCTAAATTTAGTCGACTATAATGGACATTTAATTAATCATAGGCCATTGCATAAGCATCTCCCTTCTTTAGCATGAGTTTGGTTCTTTTCATTGGACAACATACGCACAGGTTCCTTCTTCAGCGCAACAGGTCTTCAGATGTGGTGCATGACTCCTCTTCAGCGTGATTGTGGAATGGTGGTGAGAAAGGGAAACATACACGGTGGGTGTTCTAGAATGTAGGTCGTTCTATTCTTTAAATGTGTAGACTGGTGGTATTTTGGAGTCAGGTAGAGGAGGCCACGAGCGATCCTTCTAGATTGATGATCATGATATCACCTGGGTGCATGGAAAACAAAACAGTTTGTAGAATTTTCCAACATTTTAATGCTTGAAATCGGTCATCAACAACGTGTAATCTGTTTAACGAGCTGGAAAGTGAGCTATGTCGTGAGCTGGACAGCAAGCTGGATATGTTGGGCGCAGATCTAGGGTGAATGAAATGTCTGTTTATTGGCGTGCTTTAGTACTAGAGTCTACAACAACACATTTCAACATCTAGCAAACCACCCGTGAGTTTCACGCAATGGGCTGAATGATGAGCTGTACACTGAGCTGGACATGCTGTGTGAAAAGCAACCTGAATGTGTTTTGCGTATTAACTTGGCCCAAAAACATTATAAAACCTGCAAACAATTATACAAACCAATTAATACATCAAATGCGTTTTAATAATGTTATTTTTAATTAATAAAACCATAAAAATGATAATAATAAAATAACTTTATATAAACCTTAAAAACACGCATACCTGAGGTTGAATAATGATATGCGTGACATAAAACATACAAAAGATAATAAAATATGTGTTTAAATGAGTAACTTATTTGCAAAAAATGGTAACAAATCTAGGATCAACAAGGTCATCTTCCGATTAATCTCACGATGCTCAGGACCACTTTAAAACCAAATTTTCACTTCTTTTTTCCTGTACAGTTTCACATGCACTTCTGCATATACAAGAATGGATATTATTTTAGGGATTTCCATGGACAATTTGTTCCAGATTAGGTATATAGGGCTTGCTAGAGTGAATTGAGGAGTGGAGCTTAGATAGAATGATATTTGCTGGGTTCCAAAGATTAAGTTTATGATGGGAATTTTTGACTTTTAGTGCAACATGCTGCTGCTCAAGCAAAGTCACTTGACAAAGCTAGCTTTCTAAACTACCCTCAAATGGTCCTGCATGCCACATACTTGCAGTTTTCATTTCCTCATTTTCCCGTCAACCAATGGTTCATTTACAAATACATCCAACACAACATAAATGATTTCACAGTTTGAATGCAATGCGGATAATGTGTGAACCATGTCATTACGCAGTAGTGCAATAGAATCCAAAGGCATAAGTATATTTGTGAACTGGGAGTAAGCTTGAATGGTATTAGTTCACAATTTTCCAAAAGAATCACCCATGTACGAAAGATGTATCCAAAATCGATAGGAACAAGCATACCATTTTTAGTGTCCATCAAAAAATTGGACAAGTTTTTGTCTCCTACTCCAACGATATAACCACATATACTCAAAACATATAAGCTTTGAACAAATTGTGAACATAAATCAAGAAACGATTCTGCACTTGTTGCAACTTTCCATACTTGACATGCTGGTCTTGAGGGCATCCTAAGGTAATTGAGAAATCAAAACACCTAGTTTCTGTGTGACTTCATCTACTCTCACTTTCCTGTACTTATTTGTATAGTTTTCAGATAAATTTCTTGAAACTCTATCTTTGCTATCCATTCGTGGTATTCACCGCACAAACTAGATAGAAGACTCATTGGTGTATTCTTATCCTGTCGTGAAATTAGATTCCCACTAGTTGGCAGCTTGTGTGCTAAATTGATTACTGATTTGATTTGTAAATGTGTAATACTGATTAGTAATTACTAATGTTGATTGTAAATGTGCATTGATTCTGATTTCTATTGAATATTTGTAATAATTTGGATCTATATGTCTATATTTTTAATATATATATAACATGTCTTGATTCTGGGGGTCACCACATCCATGCCAGACACTCGAATCCCCGTGTCCTTTGTGTCCCATGTCCTTGTGTCAGGTGACTTAGGGTACAATAGGTCAAATGGTCACATAAATAACAACAATAAAACAATAAAATAAAATTTGACTTAGGATAGTAGCAATGGTCCAAAAATAAAAACCATAATATAAAAGTCAGCATACCAAAGGTACCCATCATAAGGACACTAGGACCAAGTAAAAGATAAATGACCATAAGTCAACCAAAGGTGGTTACAATAAGACAAGGTAACCCTCATACACACAAGACCAAGGTGTACCATAAACAACCCACATTTACCTAAAGGACCAACAAGACCAAGGGATTTAATATTTTCTCTCTCAAGGTGTATTATTACATGTATTTTATCATCATTGCATAAGGAGGTGATCCAAACTGGATGATATGAACCTTTGGTCCTCACTAGCTGGAAAACGAGCACTACAAAGCCTTTAGATTTAAAACAACCACAATGCAACTGAAATTAAAGGGCATCATGGCTTAATCAATGAGATGTCAAGCCCTTCAAGTGTCTTGCAACCAAGATCCTCATAGAAACATGAGCCACTACATGCCCTTCATGAGTGGATATGGAGCATCAATGTATTTTTATGGCCCTTTGTTGCTCATTCATTTTAATTTAATGATAACCAATTTTTGGAATCCACCATAATTGGGATCTGATTGTTAGATTATTTTTTTCCAAGTAAAATCCTCACACAAAACCCTCTGATAGCTCCTTCAATATATGTTCTGATAGCTCCTTCAATGTCCTTGTAACCAAAATGGACACTACCACAACAACAAATATTCATAGCAACCCCATGGTTTCTTTGCTACTTTTTCCATTCTGAATTTTCCCCCGCCTGTGTTTCCAAGCATTGTGTTCTGAATTAGCCTAGCACTCATAGAGGAGAATTAAGTATGAACAGGTTCAAATGATTAATTTGCTTCATTTCAGGAATGTAATATTAGGGTGTGGGTGTGATGGGTAGTGAAATTGCCCTGCCACCTTTGGCAATGATGCTGGTAGCCTAGTACATAGAGATCATCTCCCACTTGGGAGATTGAGTTGGGGGTTGAGCTTTCATTAATGAGGTGACAAGGTTCTCACCCATCCTTGTTAGTGATTGATGATGGAAACCCAGATAAAATTCTACCGTCCAACCATCAGGCCCTAGAATTTTTTCCTTCTGAAAAGACTTCAAAATAGATTTTAGTTCCTCTGTGGTAGCCTTAGAATCCTTATTTGCATTCATATAATTTCAAAAAACTTGGGAAAGAGCCTAACAACCTTCATGATTTCCCCAATATTTAAAGTGTCACTTCTTTGAATAGATATTGGCAATGGAGCTTTCCCTCATTAGCTATGTCCTTGAAAGAAGTAACCTTGGTCCCACTTGGACCCTCCAATTCCCAAATAGTGTTACTACTTTATTTGTAAGCTATATATTTATGAAAGAAAGTTGTATTAATGTCACCCTCGGCTAACCAGATGGTTTTGCTCTTGAGCCTCCACGCTACCTCCTCCATCTCAAGAAGCTCTTTCTTTTTACCTTCTAAATATTTCAACTTTTTTGACTCTTTCGAAGAAACGACACAAGATTTCTGATCAAAGAGCTTGTGTAATGCTTCCTCCACATCTTTCAAGTCCTTTTGATTTCCTTTTTTTTAACATGAACTAAGTTTTTGGAGAACTGAAGCATTGCAGAATCACTTGAGTATGCCTCATATTTATGTCTCTAAAACTGTCCTCTTTTAACCATGAATGATTAAATTTTAAGGGTGCTGACAGTTTAAGTCCATCTCTTCCATCTGCAATAAAATTGGAAGGTGGTCTAAGATCCCTCCAAACCCTACCTAAGATTTCTTGATGTTCTTGATGTTGGTGGTGCTGGTTGTTGAAGTTGATTGAACTCCTCTATTCTGACTTTAATAAAACTGTACCCTTCAGTAAATCAAAATCACTTATGCATGGGAATCTTTTTCTACCTTATTTTAACACTTTTTCTTCGGTTATAGCTCTGACTTTTAAAGTCTATCACACTTTTCTTCCTCTCCCTCCTCTAGGGTTCTTTTTAATTCTCTTATCGACTTTTTAAACTGTTACTCTTTTGGAATCCGGGTTGTATTCAATGGTTCCTGCTAGAAGGAATCAAAGCCCATGCTCCTCGCCTTGTTCACTTTGGTTTTTCCTATATTCATGTCCATTCCTTTCTCTATGTAAAAGGTCTCAATTGCTGTTAGGTACTCATGAAGGCTATTTAATATCGTTCTTGCTGTGAGGGTGACATTGTTTTTTTATAGAATAATTTGGACTATTAACCTAGTGATGTTTACCCCACCACCTCCTTTTTCATCAATCCATTCTTCTAGTTTGTCAATGTAGAGCCCAAACAGAGTTGGTGAGAGTGGGAAACCTTGTTTCACTCCAATGTTGTTGATGAAGCTATCTAATAAACCCTTTTGAGTTCTGATCCTGCTATTAACCTAATTCTAGAGCCTGTGCACTGCAACCCTCCATTCATATGGGCCTATAAGTATATGATCCTTGCCTATAGTTTCTCCCTTGGTACCATATTGAATCCTTTCCATAAGACCATGAAGCAGCAACCAAGTTCTTTGTCTTTGGATTCCCAGGTTTTGTCTACCATGTGTCTTAAGGTGACGCAGTAATCAACAGTAGATTACTTCGGCCTGAAGCTCTTTTGTACCTAAGCCCTTTTCTCTACATCTTCTGCCCATTTTACCGAGTTTTCTTGCTATCATTCCTCCCATTATTTTCAAAAACACCAAGCTGATTGTCATTGTTCTATAGTTCCCTGGCTTTCTTTTCCTTTTCATTGAAGATCGATATAACACGACTTGTTATCCAACATGTTCAAAGGCCTTCCAGGATCATTTGGGAGAGTATCGATTGTAAGTGATGGTTGATATATTCCTATCCCCACTTAAGGTGTTCCACGTGGAGGTTTTCAACATATTTTGCTTTCCCTGTTGTTATCCTTTTGATAACTTCTTCCAATTTTTCTATTGTGAAAACATTCCTTGAGTGTTGATGTTGTAGCTTCGTGAGGTATCCTCATAACAAGTCAGCTCCAGAATGATGGCATGTGCTTGTAGACAACTAACTAGTTTGATACATCCTTCCGCAAAAAATATGCATTTGGCTATGTTAATTTTTAAGATTTTACAGTCCTCTCATTAGTAAAAGCCTCCATTACTTGTTTAATATTGTCCTTGTCTGTTGCAGCTTATATATCATGTTTCTATTACTAGTTTGCATAGATGTACAATATTCTTTGTATCCTAGCCATGAATTATGACATATTGGAAAGTGCAAAATCAAATACAATATTTGGAGGGAAGTATTCAAAGTTTATGAAATGGAGTTTTATCATCCCTATTTTTGATTTCCTATCCCATTGTTCATTAATATAATTAATTGTATCTATCACAACCATTTATGAAGATTCAGGTATTCTTTCCCTCTGAGCAACATGTTCTTTCTTTGAGGAGACAACTTATTGATTTCAGATTTATTCTAGTACAGAGAGGGGGGGTTCAGGGCTAGTTTGGGGTCATATGTACTTCACATCGGTAAATTGAATGAGAATTATATGCTTTTTGCAAGATTACAACACTAGAGTTCTCTACTATGATATAATATTATTAAATTTGGTCTAATTAATTTTGTCACGGTTGGAACTAATTTAAGTGGTAGTCTAACTGTTTCTTATTCTGATATTTATAATGTGGCTAGACATTTGAGTACATTGGACGATTCATTAGTTTGTACAAAATGGATGAAATGCAAGAAATATCTTTCAGAAGAAATAGAGATCATAAAGCAATTGGATGCAGAAAGGTCAGCCTTCAAGGAGGTTCTAGGAACAGTAAGACCTACGTCCCCTGGCCTTTTATCAAAAGTGTTTATGTTTCAATTGGCAGAAGAATACTCTTATTCAGGTATTAATATGGATGATCCTAATGTTTGGAGACCACCTAACTGAGATGCTCAACAACAATATGTCAATAGGATACCAACAAGGGTAGGTCAGATGGCTGCTACAATGTTCCCAATAATTAATTCTTTACAATCAGTCTTATTAAAATGGAAAAGTTAAACGTCTCCATGGCGTATCATCTATTTATCTTTTTAATATAATGGAAAATGGAAATAAGTTACCTAGATGTACCTCTTCACTGCTTTCACTAAGCTAAGTTCCTCTTTCCTTCATAGTTTTTCTATAGGTATAGGAGGATCATAGTCACCCCCAGGTCAAATAGATAGCAGAACCCCATAACAACAAGTCAAAATAGGTTGAAAAAAATTGGTACAATTTATTCAGTTTGTAAACACAGATGGGATTCACATATTTTTACATCCAATCTCACCAAATGGGACTTAGGATATGAATATGAATATTATAAGATTCATCAATGGGGATCAAATGCTAAATCTCTTGACAAGAAATATGGCCATTTTTATCCAGGACAAAATCATGTGAGAGACTAGTCCAAGTCTTCTAGGTTCTGGTGGCTTCATCCTATAGAGCTATTCAACATAGGAGTCCTTTCCATGCTAACATTTTAGGAAGATATCCATATTAATTAGAAATAGTGTTATATTGAGTTTTCTAAGACCAAATCAAGTGACAAGCACGATGAAGATCCAGTACATCTTTTGTATCACACCCATTTCTAAGTAAGCGTTCGAGCCACTACTTTCCATGACATCTAGGTTCTTCACAGTATAGGAAATCCATTGATGTTAAAGTACTTCATCTCTACAATGATGAAGTACTTCATAGGACACGATGATTTCAGTTAATCCATGCATAAGATATAATTCTTTGCCTGTATGAGAGTTTCTCTCATCTTCCCTCCATAAATTGCAGTCAAGATTTTATTGATAGCTTAGCTTTTCCATATTTTATTGCACCTTATCGAGGTTTACCTATACTAGCTATTAAGGGATAGTAAATTATGTCATATCACCAACCATACCTTTCATGCTGTACATCAATTCTTTGAATTCCAACTTTCTCTTTAACTCCAATAATTTATTATGATTGCTAATACAGAGGAAAAATAAAAATTGAGAATTGTTCCACATGAATCCATGTAGATGGGTGTGTGTATCTGTTTGCCATGTTAATGAGTTGTTCCAGTTTTAGTTGTTGGAGAAAACTCTGTTGGAAACAACAATTATGAACAATTTGCACAATTAAACTCTCAAATTGAAACTTAACAATTATAGAAATGTGATCTGGCAACAAGTATATGTTGTCAAAATTTGACATTAGAATTTGTTTCAGGAAATTCCATTGGTGTGTGTTGAGGTGGACTTGAAAATTAAGTTGCCACCTTTTATTTATGTTTGTACCATTTTAGGCAATTTGGGGTTTTTTATTGTTGGTTTCATGTATGAAATTCCGTTAGATCCTCCAAACTACCCAAAAATATTAAGTTAGGGTTTTACTTCCATTTCACCCATGAAAACTTGGCTTTGTTGCTGTTGTAATCTTATTCATGCCCAAAAGTGTCTAAGATGCAACCAGATTTATTTTATAGTGTGGTTACATGTTGTTTTTTATTTGAAAGAATGCCCAGGTTCATTGGTTTGAGGTTTTTATGGGGCTAAGACATACCCAGAAATGCCCATGAGGCCAATTCAACCCAAAGGACTTTGTATGAAAGAAATAAACAGTTGCTTACATGCGACTTGTTGAAACACAAGCTAGCACACGCTATCTTTCATTCACATTAGGAATGAGAATGCATAACAAATGTTATATTTTGAATGTCTTACATATTAAAAATATTATTTGTATTTATTGTATTGAAAAAATGTGGAGTGTGTCGCTCAAGGCAAGGAGTGATGAAAATTGGATTAACTAGTGGGCGGATGCCATTTCCTAAACTGTGGCCTTTTTTGGGGGATATGACACTAGATTGATTCTTTATGTTGTAAACACAATAAATCTATGAAGGAAGAGATAAAATATGTATCATATATTTAACAAGAAAATCCATATGCTATTGAGAGTCCAACTTCTACAACTGAACTTCAACATTTCCTCAAGGTGGATGGACCACTAGTCTTGAGTGACCCAACATAGAGCTTGCTTGGATTGATTGAAAACTAGAGATAGGTCAATGAAATATTTCTTCAAAGATTACTCCCATATGCTACTTAATCCCATTTGTGAATAGTCTTGACGCTTTGAGGATTGAACTGTACCGTGGGACCTATATTGAATCTACAACACTATTGGTTGAATGCGTAAGGGCTGAGTTAAATTTCTGCTAACTGCTCCTCCACTATAGGATTCATCTTAGCCAATCCAAAATCATATAGGGCTCATGGATTCCCTACCCTAGCTCACGACAGCCTAACTAGGGCTCACGGCTTCCCTACTCTAGCTCACGACATCCTTGCTAGGTGTTGTTCTAGCTCTCGGATGCTTACTAGGGTTCATTTTAGATCTCTGTTGAAAATCTAATAGCCCAGGTGTGGCTTACACCATCAGCAAAGGTGCATGAGGACAAGCTGTGATAGTTAGCAACACTTTTACCCTACATACATCTTCAATTGGGTTATTTTTTTATCAGCACTGTATAGTACTGTTATTGTTCTTTTAACATACATGCCCTAGAGGAAACTTGGTAGTTTTGTAAAGGTATGCAATTTGTTATTTTATATTTTGCAAACTCATTCATCTCATTATAAGGAATAATTTTTCATTGCTGGGGTTTTTAATCCTGAAAAGATTTTTTCCAGGATAAATCTTGTGTATCTGTGCATCCTTGATCTCTTCTATTGCTGCTATCTATCTCAGATTTATTTTATCTACTGCTGATATATATTTTTAATGTTGGATAATTGAAAGGAAATACTGACATTGCTATCAAACTTAAATCCATGTTAGAATTGAACATGTATAAGCTCTCTATAGCTGGTTGTGGACCAATAGAAGTCAAGAGAGACTTGCTCCAATTTCTGATTATTTATGATTTCTCCCGAGTTTTTCTTGTTGCCGTTTTTTTGATATTTTCACAAATATTAAGGTCTATGTTTATTTTTTACGATAATTTACAATATTTTCCCTGATATTTCCGATAAGTTTCTTTCCAGGACCTCGGCGATATATTCCTCGAAACGATATTTGAAACATTAGGCAAGGGGGCATTCAATACCAAGAAGTTCCATCTAATTAAATGGAATGTAGTTAGGGCTTTGTTAACCCCCCTATTTTGTATGGGGTGTCCACCTAGGTTTTCATGAGGGTTTCTGGGTTGATTTTTGAGTTTTCTGGGCAGGTTTGAAGCATGATTTGGCCTTATATCAGTTGTATAACGAATTCTAGTCTAATTCCTAGGCTTTCTAGGCATGAGCAAGGACATAATCAATAACCTGGGCTACAATGGAGTTAAATCTGGGCACGTTGCATCATTTCTAGGCACAATTTTGTCATCAAACAACATTCAATCTCCAAAATGGGTGTGTTCTGAAGAAACAACTTTACAACCTCAAACCTAGGCATTATTTGGACTGCCTTAACCCTCATAACAATAGAAAGAGAGGCTTGAATTGAAGTCTGGGCTTATTCTAAACTGTTCTGGGCTTGCATGTATGTGGAATCAGTAGAAAAGCCAAGTTTTGGTGAGTTCTGGGCAATTTTAAAGCATAAATAGTGGTAAAAAACATCATTTGTAAAATCTGTGATGTTTTTGGCTAATTCTGGGTGGTTTGTGGCTTACACCATCTCTTAAAACATGCCCGTATTGAAGCCTGAGAATGAAAACAATGCTGACGAGGCATTGAATTTAAATATGGGCGGTCTTTTGAGGCAAATCAACAGTGTAAACCCTTGATTTAGCAATTTTAGGCGTTTTGGGCATAAAAACAACCCTCATCTCATATTCTGGGCAGGGTATAAGGAAAATTCTTCAAACATCGTTAAAACTACCATCTATGGTTTATTTGTATCATGTTTTATGACTTCCAAATATTATAGACATATATCCAAGAAAACCTCAGCCAATGATTTGAGTTCAATACTTTGCCATTTAGAGATAAATACAACAATCATCAAGGAAGATTGACTGAAAGACATAGTCCATGCCTCAAAAAGTAACACCATGGTTAAGGATAGTGGTTTTCTAGGGATCTTAACTACTGATGATGAAAATTAGAAGGATCGGGTCCACAACAAGTTTTTCTTGTATTTGAATATAATGAATCCAACTATATGATTTCAGTAAAAGCAGTCTTGATGTTAGTTCAATCAACTGGATGGGAAAAAGTGCTTACTTTTAGTTATAGGTTAGATGATTCATATCAGTACAGAGCAACCAAACTCTTTCATTTTCTACAATTTAGTAAATTATGGACCATTAGAATACCACATTTAAGAGCCAATATAAAACTATGCCTTACTTATAGTCGTGTTATAAAGAAGTATGTTCAACTGTTGGAAATTAAAATCCATATTTCTCTTTGCGTTGAGAATTAAGTTGTTTTATAAAGCTGCACTAAAGGTAGTAGAGTATTCCCTTGGAAGCATACTTGGAAATAGGGACTAGATTAAAATTGGAACTAATACTTTTTTTAATAATAAAACTCCAATTCTACTTGATCTGATGGCTATTTTACATTTCAATTAGATTTCATAGATAGTTCAAAACCTTTTGTGACAATTTGAGCTAGTATGAAATTTGATTGCACATGTTTGTTACTTTATGCACAGACATGCTACTACCATTATGGATTTCTGACTGATTATGTTGCCAACCACTGAGCACTATAATATTTTTCTGTTAGGATATTTAGACACTTAGGCGTTAGTTAAGATCAACTTGTGTAATATATCCGTTAGGTAAAGTGTGTTTCTTTAGTATGCATTAGTATGCATTTGTAAATATTCTAATCCGATGGTCATGATATGGTCTATACATAAAGTGATCCGACGTTCAACTTCTCTTAGATCATACCTACCATTGATTCATGGCTTAACACCCGATTGGTCCATGATCTCTATTTAAAGAGCATGGAGGGTCCTTGGTTAGTTGATCGATTATGAGAAGCTCATATGTAACTTTCTTTCTTTTGCATAATAAATTACTCCAAGTAGCTATTTGGCTGGGGCTATGGACTGTTTCCCTCTTGAGGGTTTTAACCAAGTGACAAACATCGGTGTGTTGATCTGTGATCTAATTGTGTGAAGCGGTTGCTCAAGGTTTTTGGTCTTTTGGTTGTACCCTGTGTACCCAAACATGGTATCAGAGCATTTATAAAGAGTCACTTTCGGTTTTGATCAAGATCTGGAACTGGTGTTGCTGAAACTTTAAAAAGGTTTTTGGTTCTAGAGTTTTTGTACATTTGTGGGCTATGGGAGCTATTCCATTGCGTCTGGAGCACCATTTCCATTGGGAAATAGTTTTTGTTTCATCGAAAACCATTTCCGTTTGATCCAGAAACACCCATTTCGACAAATCTGAAGGTATAATGTTACAGTGATGGATTTGTTTAATTTTTTTTAACTCTCTCATATTTTATCATCTTTTATTAGATCTTTATTGTTTTAGTCTCGAACTGTTTCCTTCCCTGGCTACGTATGCTGTTTTCCGTGCACCTTGTGCGATCACGACAAATAGAAACAGAAAGTGAAAGTTTCTTTCTTGTCTTCTTGGGTACGTATGCTTTTTGCCATGCACTTAGTGCGATCATGACAAATCAGAAACAACGAGAAAACTTGAAAACGTAGACTTTCCAGGTAAGCTAACCAAGATCTAACCCCATTGTGTGAAAAAAGTATTTTTGTTTTTGTTTTTCATTTTTTTTTGTGATGTGCAGGAAAAAAAGGCAAGCACGAAGAACGAGAGAGAAGAGTAAAAAAAAAAGAAAGACCCCTTCCTCTTTCCATTATTTTATGTACCTTTTAAACTTAGCTCACTTGGTCCAAAGTTTTTATATTCCTTAATAGGTCTTGAGTTCAAGTCTTATTAAGCTACTTTTTAGTGCATACAATTTCCATTTTCAAGTTACTTTATTGTAAAAGTGCATCACACTTAAATAAAATAAAATAAAAAGTGAGTCACTTAAGTCTTTTAATTTATTGCTGCACTATTTAAAATAACATTATTGTAAAAGTGAACATCACTTATTCTACAAAAGTGATTCACTTAAAAGCAACTTTATTGTAACTTGCGATTGTCAAAGGTTGATCTTGGGAAGAGGGGGCTTGTTTTTTTTAGTTGGTCAAGTTAATATTTGCCATGTCACTATTGGGGACATCTTCAACATTTTCTTTGATCAAGCATAATTTCATCATCCAGAATTAGTTTTCAGTGCCTTTTTTTTTTAAAACCACATATGTTTTTGAGCTCTTTGCATATAGATAGTTAGATTCTGTTCTTTCATCCATTTTTTTATAGTATGGCCACCCCTTTTGATATTATACTTACAAGTTATAACTATTTATCATGGAAATATCGTATGGAGGATGTTCTGCGAAGTAGGGGACTTTTTCAGGATAACCTCAGGGAAAGAAACAAAACCCACTGATGATGATAATAAAATTAAATGGAAAAATAGATGTGGTGAAGCTCGTGGATTGATTGGTATGTCAATCTCTATTGATTTGCGATTCCACATATCTGGAATTGATGAACCCGATAAAGCTTGGGAAAAGTTGGAATCTGTGTTTGGTAAACACAATGAAATTCGGGGTCATCAACTTGAGAATGAGTTGAATTCCTTGAATCCAAATGATTTTTCATGTATTCAAGACTATTATCTAAGTATAAAACTCTTAGATTCTTATGTGAAAAATGCAAGATTAAGAAAGAAGACAAACAATGTATTTATCATATTCTTTCCAAACTTGGACCTGCATATTCTGTTTTTGTATCTACATTCTCCTCCATGAAAGAATCCTTGACTGCAGCTAGCTATAAAGAGCCTAGTCTTGAATTCTTTTGTGATTCCTTAATTAGAGAGCATGATAAGCTCATTCATCTTGGAATAATTAACAATGCAGATACATCTGGGAAAGCCTTATTTTTCCAACAGAAAGAAAAGTCCAAGCCTCCTAAGAAACATAATTTTTGCAATAATAAGGAAAACAAAAAGGGTCCCAAACCCTCTTAGTTAGCTCCTTCTTTAAAAAATGACAAAGGATCCAAGCCAAAAGGAAAAAAGAGTGAGCATCATTGGAATTTTTGTGGGAAAGACAATCATGATGAATCTAAGTGTTTCAAGAAGATGGCAGCCTTGGAAGTAGCAATGAAGAAGCACCACATCAGCCTAGATTCGTCTTCAAAATCTACCTCTCATAGACATGCACTTTGTGATTCTGTTTACTCTTATACTGCATCTTCTTATTCTACTTCAATTGAATGGTTCATTGATTCTGGAGCATCTTTTCATATGGCTAAGGACCAAGCCATCTTTTCTACTATGCATGAATGTAACACCAATCAAATATTTGTTGGTGATGATAGATATCTAAGTGTTGTAGGATATGGAACAGTTCCAGTAGAAAATGGTCATTTCAGTGATTTACTATGTGTTCCAAAAATTTCCTACAATTTGTTATTAGTTTATCAAATTATTCATTTAGGTGAAGGTAAAACTGTGACGTTTACACCTCACCAAGTTGTAATCAAGGATTTTAAAAATACTTAAAATGTCCTTGCTACTGGAACTGTTGATGATATTACCAGGTTGTACAAATTTAACAAGTTTGGTCATCATCTTTTCCTTCAGTTTTTGTTGCTCATAGTGATAACTTGAGCAAACTTTGGCATGAGAGTTTTGGTCACTTAAATTATCGCTCATTGCAACAACTATGTAAAGACAATATGGTGACTGGTCTTTCGACGGTATCTTGCAAGGATGGTGTTTGTTCTGGTTGTGTACTTGAAAAAAATCATCGGGACAGTTTTGACAAACATTGCTCTTGGAATGCCTCGGTTCCCTTGGAGCTTGTGCATAGTGACTTATGTGGTCCTCTTCCATCTACTTCCTTTTCCAGTTTTAAATATTTCTTAACTTCCATTGATGACTACTCCAGACGCACTTGGGTTTACTTCCTAAAACTTAAGAGCGAAGTATTTAAGATGTTCTTGGCCTACGAGGCCCTTGTTGAAAAACAATCTGGTCATCAAATTATTAAGTTAAGATTTGAAAATGGAGGAGAATATGTTAACAACAAGTTCACTACTTTCTGCACTAAACAAGGACTCCAACAACAACACAATGTTCCATATACACTACAACAAAATGGTGTAGATGAACAGAAGAACTGCACTTTAAAAGAAATGGCTAATTGTATGATCCAATCTAAGGGACTAAGTCTTCAATATTGGGATGAGGCCATAAATTGTGCAAATTACATAGTTAATCACACGTCCACTAAATTTTTACAAGGTATAACACCAGAAGAAGCATGGAGTAAAATTAAACCAGATGTAAGTTACTTCTGTGTGTTTGGTTGTGAAGCATGGGATCACATTCCAGATGAAAAACAGAAAGAATTCTAGCTTAAAAGTGAAAAGTGCATATTTGTTGGATATTCTGAAGATGTAAAAGGTTATAGAATTCTTTAGCCACATTCTCATGATATAATCATTAGAAGAGATGTTAAATTTGATGAAAATCTCTTGGATTGCGAGCCTAACTTGGCGAGTGTGCCATCTTTGGCCTGTGAGCCTGATTCGATGATTGTGCCTTCTTCTTCTTCTTCTTCTTCTTCCAAATTCCTTAACAGGTTTCCAAATCCAGTTTCTGATGATGATAGTGAGGATAAAAATCCACCTCCGCCTGCTCATGTTCCTCCAATTGCACCAACACCAATGCTTGCTCGATGGGTCCATTCAACATGTGAAGCATCTAGTGATCTTGCCGATGATCCTAGAGATAAACATCGAACATGTTCTCAGTTTCAACGATCCTCTTCTCTTTTGGATCAAGTTTCTGAGAATCATGATCCAGAAACTTTTGCATAAGCTTAAGGAAATCCAGATTGGGATGCAGCTATGGATGAAGAATATCGTTCCTTAATGGTGAATGATACTTGGGATCTTGTTCCTCTTCCAAAAGGAATAAAACTTGTCAGATGTAAATGGGTCTACCTAACTAAGTATGCATCAGATGGAAGTGTTGAAAAACTTAAGGCAAGGTTAGTTGGCAAAGGTTTTTCCCAAGTTGAAGGGGTTGACTACAATGAAACCTTTGCTCCGGTCGCAAAAATGAATTCCATCCGCCTTGTTCTTTCCCTTGTAGCCTTACATAACTGGGAAGTACATCAAATGGATGTCAAGTATGCCTTTTTAAATGGTGATTTATAGGAGGAAATTTACATGGAACAACCTCCTGGATATGTTCAGGATAACTCTAGCCTTGTCTGTCTCCTTAAGAAATCCTTATATTGCCTTAAGCAAGCTCCTAGAGCTTGGTATGCCAAAATGGATAGCTTTCTCCTTGAAACTGGTTTTTCTAGATGCCATTCTGACCCCAATGTCTATACCAAGAAAGTAGGAAACCATCTCATCATACTTGTTCTTTATGTTTACGATATTATCCTTACTGGTAGTGACCCTAAAATCATAACCCATGTGAAATCCAGTCTTAAGCAAAATTTTGAAATGTCAGACTTAGGACATTTGCATTATTTTCTTGGTCTCCAAGTCTTGCAAACCAAAGAAGGAATATTTCTTTCCTAGTCTAAGTATGCTTGTGACCTTCTTCGTCGCTTTCACATGGAAGATTGTAAACCAACCCTTTCTCCCTTCCAGTCTGGAGTCAAAATTTCTGCCACTTGTACTTCCCTTAAAGTAGATGCCACCATGTATTGTCAGCTTGTTGGTAGTCTTTTCTACTTGACTCATTCCCATCCCGACCCTTCCTTTTCCATTGGTCGTGTTTCCTGTTATATGCAAACTCCTCATGAAAGTCACTGGAAAGCAACAAAAAGAATACTTCGATATATTCGAGGTGCAATTCAGTTTGGGATTCATTACAATATAGGGGGGAAACCTTTGTTCATTGGTTTCACTAATTCAGATTGGCCATCAATCCTGATGATCGAAAGTCTACTATAGGTTATGTTTTCAGTCTGGGATCTGGACCTGTCACTTGGGCTTGTAAGAAACAACAAGATCTTTCTTTTTCTTCAGCAGAAGCAAAATATTGAGCCACAGTTAATGCTAGTTAGGAAGCTTTATGGATTTTGGATTGGAGTAGTAGCAGCCTACTCCACTTTGGTGCGACAATCAAAGTGCCATCAAGCTTTCCAAATATCCAGTTCTACATCAACACAACAAACACATTGAGCTACACATGCACTTCATCAAAAATATTTTTCATGATCATGTTCTTGAAATGCTCTATTTCCCTACAGATGATCAAGTTGCAAACATCTTCACCGAGTCTCTTACAGAAGCAGAGTTTTCTAAACTTCGATCTATGTTAGGAGTTTAGGAATCTGTCCTTAAGGGGGGATAGGTTCTAATTCCACCTTCCTTCTCCTAATAGTGTCACTTTTGTAAATCCTTCAATCTTATCCCAAGTTGTTCTTAAGGGGGGGTATTAGGATATTTAGACACTTAGGAGTTAGTTAAGATCAACTTGTGTAATATATCCGTTAGGTAAAGTGTGTTTCTTTAGTATGCATTAGTATTCATTTGTAAATATTCTAATCCAACGGGCACGACATGCTATAGACATAAAGTGCTCCAATGGTTCAACTTCTCGTAGATCATACCTACCATTGATTCGTGGCTTAACACCTGATTGGTCCATGATCTCTATTTACAGAGCATGGAGGGTCCTTGGCTAGTTGATCGATTATGAGAAGCTCGTATGCAACTTTATTTATTTTGCATAATAAATTGCTCCAAGTAGCTATTTGGCTGGGGACATGGACTGTTTCCCTCTCGAGGGTTTTAACCAAATGACAAACATTGGTGTGTTGATCTATGATCTATTTGTGTGAAGTGGTTGCTCAAGGTGTTCGGTCTTTTGGGAGTACCTTGTGTACTCGAACATTTTATTCCTCCCCAATGTCCATAAAAAAAACAAGTTTGCATGATGGCATATTAAGTACCGCTGCTGGAGATTTGGATCTGCAACAATATTTTATTCTATTGAATAAAATATTAAATCCAAAAGTATGTTACTGCCAATTGGTGAAGTGAGTCAACCGAAGATAGTGTGGTAAATTGGATAACCAACAAGGTTTAAAATTTTGTTTAAGTTGCATGCTTTATGATTCATTATAGTAAATAACATTCAATCTTTTGTATTTGCCACAAAGCTCAGGTATGACCTTTTAGGGCCTTACACAAGCAGAGCTCCAGAAGTCTAGGACCTTACCTGAGGAAAAAGATTGGATAATACCATCATGTATTTTTCATTATGTATCATTAGAAGTTAGAATATAATACAACATTTAATATTCATTTTATAGTGTTATCATGAAGCACTCAATTTGGAATTTAAAAGGAAGAGAACTCTTTGTTGTTGAACACTAAACTTGTTCTTTGAAGGCTGTCTACATATTGGAGTATGCTTGAGAGGACATTGTGAAATGGGATCCAAACTAAAACTGGGATTAATTATAAATATATCTAAAGTTCCTTTACTTCGGGTTCTGAAGGTTGAGATCAAAATCCACCTTGACAATTTGGGCAAGGAGAGAATCTGAAATTGTTGGTGTTTATGCACAAACAATAGGTTTCAAAAAATTTCGCTTTCTCACTAGTGTTGAAGCTGAAAACAAATCAATATATCCTTATTTTGTCTCCAAAATGTCCATCGAATAGAAGTAGGTTTGCAATACTAAAACCCCAAGATTTTTCCTAATTAGCAGAACCATCCACCCATGTCATGTTACCAATAGGGAAGCCATAGGTTACAATTTCAAATCTGGTTTTGTCCTTCAAGCTTAGAAGCCATTATTGTTAGGATTTTATTGATAGCTTGGATTTTCCATATTTTATTACATCCCTTCGAGTTTTACCCAGGGTTTGTGGCATCCTGTTGAGTTTTACCCAGTTTGATAGACAACCCCACCTTGCTGCTGCAGAGACTCCACTGGGTTGCCGTTATACTGCATTATCTTTGTCTGTGTTGTTTTACCCAGGGTTTGTGGTTGTGGTTGGAAGGATAGAGACGCCATTTTGGAAATCAGGGTGCATTGGGGTGCGAGGGAGGTGCACATATACATATGCATACAATATATATTGAAAAAATGTAAAACTTCTACAAATCAGAAATAATATTTGTGTATAATATAAAAAACTTAAAACATAAAAAATGTGATATGATCTATAAAACTAAACTTAATACCATTGGACAACATTACTTTGCAATTTATATGAAGGGTACATAGCTGCGGGAGGTATAAATTTGAGGAACATTAGCTACATGATATAAATTATATAGAATGAGATTTTATATCAGCTAGTTGGCATGAAATATGCAGGTCATATTATTAGGATAACTTCCTGACATATTCATTTAATAGATCGCATGGCATGGAAATTGCATAATTCAATAAGATTGTTGGGCATTGAGGATGCAGATTAGGCCTTAAATTAAGAATATTAGGCATGGGATTATACTGTTCAAATCATAATTTCAGATTGTTTTGAGGGCACTCTCAAGTTTAGTTGTGGGTCCCTTCCTGTACTTGTCATGTGTACCCTGGAAGGGGGAGGTGTGTTGCTATGATAGGGAGATGCTCCAGTACTATTTTAAAAAAGTTGTCTTAGATTTAATTATGCATGCTTGTTAAAATGTATAGCTTGAGTTAAAGAACTTGCACATTTCTTTTATCACAGTTTCTTTCTTTTTAGAATTACTCCTATCTGTCATGTTTCTTTATAAAATAGAAATATTCTTGAAACAATTTTTTCTCAATATCATAATAATCATGGGATATGGATTAGATTAAATATGTATTTTTTTAGTTGTTCTCTTGTGGTATAGCTCGAAGGAGTTGTCAGAACATTAACTACTGCTGGTGACCATAAAAAGATATCGGAAATCAATGTGTTGACACATGAATTTGCTTCCTCCCCTCACGTAACCCATCGAAAAGTATGTGATACAGAGCTGTCATTACCTTGAATATCCATATAAAGATTATAACAAGTTGATATTGTTTTCTTACTAATGTTCTGCATTTCTATTGACACACATTTGAACATGGAAAAAGGTCAAAGCAAAATTCTTTCTAGTTATAAATTTGCAGGGGGTGCAAATTTTGGTTTTGAGATTGTGGCAGAATAGTGTTTGTTGTAGTGAAGGCCTGCATATTTTGAAAAATAAAATTTCCTCATGGGAAATGTTGTTTGTTCTACAATATTAAAATATATAAATGTCCTTCTAAACAGTAATCTAATTGCGAGTTTGGATTTTCTAGGGTGGTTTAATAGGTTTGGCTGCAACAACTATTGGTTTGGCATCAGAAGTTGCTCAAGATCTGGAGGTGAATGTTGTTTTAGCAGGTCTTGTTTTAGTTCATAGTATTTTTCATGTGTCAAAAGCTTTGGAAAGTGGAAAGTAAATAGGCATACATGCGAAAGACACGACATTACTAAAATTAATTCTAGAAACATGATTTGTTCTGAAAGACATGTTATCACTAAAAGTAATTATAGAAACATGAATTGTTGTTGTATCAAACTGCAATGAATGAAGAGTAAAATACTAAGTCTAATTGAAATGAACGTGGTGGTAAAATTGTTTTTTATCATCTAAAATAGATCAGTAGTAGTGAACTCAAGCTGATGCTATTTCAAGAGTGGAAAGTGAAAATCCATTAATGTTACCATGTGAGAGGTATAGTGTTAATAAAACTAATTCTAGAAACATGATTTTGTAACTTGTTCTTTGTATCAAATTGTACTGATTGTAATACTATAGAAAAAAACCAAGACTCAAGTTTGGAAGTATCATCTAGAGTTGATCACTTGTAGTGAGCTCAAGCACACTTTTTTATGAGCAAAAATTATTTTATGAAACAATGTATGTTACTTAGGATG
Source organism: Pseudotsuga menziesii (assembly GCA_001517045.1). NCBI lineage: Eukaryota > Viridiplantae > Streptophyta > Pinopsida > Pinales > Pinaceae > Pseudotsuga > Pseudotsuga menziesii. The sequence goes on along the minus strand of LPNX010160508.1, from coordinate 24,056 downwards.
AAAGCTTTGTAAAGTCAATAGGTACACCATTCAAGAAGCATGGTTTTGATAAAAGTAATTCTAAAAACATGATTTTTTTGTATCACTTTTTGGTGATAAAACTCTAAAGTGTCAAGTGAAACTGATGTAAGTAAATCTATATCATCTGATCACTTCTGATGAGCTCAAGCTCAAAATTTTGAAATATCTGGTAATCAAATATGGTAACAGTTTTACTCTGGATTTATTCATGTATTCATTTATATATGTATGTGTGTATGTATAATGACCATATACCCATCTAGTTATACTTTATAATGTGGGTAACCTACTCATTCACAATAAATGGATGATTTTGTTATGGTAAATATTTGACATTGGCATGTCATATAGAGATAATGTGTGGGAATGGGTGGCCATGGGTAGCATCCAAATAGGGATATACTTAAAAATGAATAAGGTGCCTCTCACCCTAGGACCTAATGCCAACTCCACGTCACCTGAAACTGTGAAATAGTTTTGTTATGGAAATGAAACTTTTCAAAATGTTCAGGAAGAGTAAAAATGACATATTTAAATAATTTAAAAAATAATTAATATACAAAATAATTCAAACTCTAAAATTTGTTTTGCTGTCATTTCCATATTTTAGATTTTTTGAGTTTGTTGCCTATTTAGGGCCTTTTTTATGTACAAACCGGACATTCCTGGATTTAACTCCCTTTGAGGGCCTTTCAACTTTTTTCCTTTGGAACAAAGGAAACATGCTATTTATGGTATTTTGGATAGGAAGTGTCTCAGAAATATCGTGGAAATGTTTCCAGAAATAGGAATGCCCTGCAAACATTTCATGGGTGTTTCATACCTATTGTGATTTCCAAAATATTCCTAGGCAGGAAACATGGGATATGTAAGAATTTCCTGTGGCCTTGCGCTATTGTAACTTCTCATAAGACAATTGTATCAAAATACCAATTACGACGTAATCCCAATTGGATTATGCAATTGTGTTTTTAATTTTTATTCATTATTGGGCATAAAAAGTGAACAAGCTAAAAAATTCAAATTCGAGAAAGGAAAGTAAGGTCAATGACACTTTACCTTCTTATTCAAACTTTAAATGTACAAGTTTTAAGGTTTGAAGTGAATGGTTGTTTTTATTTTTTTGAATAGTTGGTTTTTTCTAGGAGCAATGTGGTTGTTTAAATTTCCTTTTCACCAACTTGAAATATAGCTGATATATCATGGTAGCTCACATTGGATAACTTATCCCATTAATATTACACTTATCTTTAATTATTCTATATTCTTTGTTCTATTATTTTTCCTTCATGGAATATGAATATATATTTGAATGTGTATGAATATATCTCTATTTATGCACACAAATATCGTCATGTACTTGCATATCATACCGTAGTCACATGTGCACAATAGCAAGTGCCTGTGGCTGATAATTTTTTTGCTAATATAAATGGTCTTTGTTGGTGTTCATTGTTAAAATATTCATTATATCATATATGATGCACATAGTAGGCATATTCTTTTAGTAACTATTCATGAGTTCTTCTCTTACCATCCCATTGCTGAACAAAATCACATCATCAATGAATAACAATATTTATGTAGCAACACACATCCTCAATTGGATTCTACAACTATTTCTTAAACACAACCCTTATTCTTTGTCCATATCAAGTTTAGGTTATTAGGTATGCAACAATACATTATGTTGTTCTCTAAGACCCTTTTGTGGACCACTTTAATAGATTGCATAATTGTTTAGGATATTTTGTTGCCTGAGCAAGGTAGATCTTTGTTCTTATTAGTGTGTTTGGAAAAAAAAATTGGATTTTAAGCATGTATGTCTTTGGATCTTATTGTCTTTTATTAGAATTAAAAATGATGAAATCTATGTGTTAATATTGCTCCTCTTCCCGATTGTTAAAGGGTGCTAGCTCAATGGAAGAGTGCCTTCTTTAAGCAAGAGGTTGGTGGTTCGATTCCTCCATTCCCTAATGATATTGCAATGTATTTCTAAAGGTAAAAAATGTAGTAGTGCAAGATGGATGAAAAACATGATGTAAAAGTGGACGTCACACAAAACACAAAAGTGGATGCAAAATTCGACCTTATGTCAGACGCAAATGTGGACACAAAAATGGATGTCACACTAAACGCAAAATTGGATGCAGAAAGAGACTCAACACTAGACACAATTAATGACTCAAAACTAGATGTAATACTAGGTCCAAAACTAGACGCAACAATAGATGAAAATGTGGACTCCTAACTAGATGTAAAATTGGGCATTAAATTGAGCACAAAATATGGTGTATCGATGGACAAAAAACTAGGTGTAACACTAGGTGAAAAACTGGAAGCAACACTTGGCGCAAACAAAAAATTAAAATGAGACACAATATTGGATGCAAGATGGGACAAAAAATTGGATGTAAAACTAGACGTAATATTGAATGCAAGATGGGATGCAACATTGTTCACACAACTAGATGCAATTTTAGATACAAACATGGGCACAAATCTAGGCACAACACTAGGCGTAACACTGGGTGCAACATTGTACTCAAACATGGATGCAAAAAAAGACATCAACCAGGATGCGGCACTAGGTGCAAAATACGACGTAAAATTAGATGAAACATTAGGCACAAACATGGATGCAAAAAAGGACGTAAAAAAAGATACAAAATTAGATGAAAATAGGGATGCAACAGTATTAGTAAAATNGATGCAAACCTAGATGCAGAATTGGACACATAATTTTATGTAAAACATGGTGCAAAATTGGGTGCAAGACTTGATGAAAAACTAGGAGAAAAATAAGACACAAAATTGGATGAAAAATCGAGCATGAAATTGGGTGCAAACAAGGATGTAACTATGGACGCAAAAAAGATGCAATAGAAGTTTCAAAATTGAGCGCAAATAAAGGCATAACAAAAGATGCAAAAAATTGAGCACAAAAATGGATGTTAAAAAGGACAGAAAAAAAGATGTAAAAAATTGGGCACAAAAATGGACGCAAAAATGGATGTTAAAAAGGATAGAAAAAAAGATGCAATAGACGGTGTTTTACGAAAATGTACAATAGCGCCAGATTGTTCACCACAATTGGGAAAAAATTACACTAAAATCCGACGCTAAATTTGACGCTAAATACATTTTTTGTTGTAGTGTATCCCATTGTATTATATATATGTACCAAACATATTTACATGATGTATAGTAGGAGAAACTTTAGTTATTGGCACCATCTTTGTGTGTTAATTTTGCTCTTTTCACTATTTTTCTGCATAGTTTATGAATAATATTGAATTGTGAGGATTTCCTTAGCTCCTATATCTTGTTGTGAATCATATTTTCACATTGTATCATATCTATTTGGAGCTGCAAATCAAAACCAGATCATTTGAGTTGCTTTTTAGGGAATTTTCTAGAAAAATTCAAGTGTTTGCATTGCAGGTACGACTAGTGTTTTTGTCACTCATTGTGCAAGCAGGAATGGAAAGGACTCATGTATTTGTTACCCCATTTAAATATTTTGAATGGAATTCGAAAATGGTGATCCAAGTGATGCCAAAATGGCTCTACATAGTCACCATGGGAACTGAGACCGATCCCAACTTTGTTGTGGAAAAATCGAAGTACTTAAACAGACTAGATGAACCATTCAGGATGCATTGCCTCAATATTTTGAGAGATATTATTTTTCATGTATATAGTCTTGGAACACCTAATGAAGTTTGGCTCAAGCTTGAGTCACTATTTGGGAATATTGATGAGATGAGAGGGCATCAACTCAAAAGTGAGTTGATCTCATTGATTCCAACTCACTTTGAGATGATCCAGGATTTATTCACAAAGTTCAAATCATTGGTGCTTCAGCTAAAATAATGTGGAATCAAGAAGAAAGAAGTGAAACTGATATTGTCTATCCTTTCAAATCCAGGGTCTAAGTATTCTATCCTTGTCTCGACATTCCATTCAGTCAAGATGGCAATTCAAAATTGGAGAATGCCTCCACTGGAATATTTCATGGAGTCATTGACTAAGGAGAAAGACAAGTTAGTGCAAATTGTTACCATAAAATCCACCAAGGATCAATCCATTATTATTGGTGTGTCAATTCAATCCAAAGGCAAGAATAAAGTGAGGAATTTGAAGCAACAAAGTGTGAAGGATAAGAAGCATTCAAATATAGAAAGCTTTAGTTCAACTGACGAGGATTCAAAATCCAAGAGGATTGTTGGTAGGGGTTTTGGGTAAGTGAGTTGCACAACATCACGGCAGCTACACAACATCACGCAAGTTCACACAAGGTCAGATTAGCATGATGGGCAGAAGAATAACCGCTTTGAATATTTTATATGTTATTTGACCAAGTTTTGTTGTAATATGTCATTAGCAGTTATAAGTTAGTTAGAAGTGGACCCTCAATGTAATGGTGTAAGACTATTTATAGATCTAGTTTTGCAAATAGAGAGGGGATATAAGGAGTTACCGACTGAGAATAGGAGAATTGCATCAGAGGATAATTGAGACATAAGATCTAGCATGATTTGGTTTTGTGAAGAATTCCCTATATATCTACGATTGATCTGTGTTTTCTTGATGTATGCAATCTCCAATTTTGGAGAAGAATTGTGTAATATGGTTCATTTGTACAAGATTAATATGATATGGTGATTGTGGAACAAACCTTGTGTGTTATTGCTGTTGCAATATGATCTGTTATGATTTTGCGATCTGATCTATTATGATGCTATGATCTGTTCTGTTATGATGTTGTTTTGGTATGATGTTAATGTATTGTATCGATGTGATCTATTTTTTTTCTATCGTCTAGTGCGCTATGAACAGATATGTTTCATAGACAATGATGCGATATTTTGACAACTATGTAATGATATAATGATTTCATAAGTTATGAATACCATCTGCAAGTTGAAGAAATCATGTAAGGTCGACTGCAAGCTCTGGATCTAGAAGTTATGGTGTCCTTTTGTCAGATCCCCATGTCCTCTGTCCCCATTGCTGGAAACTCAGTTCTGAAAGCTCTCCCTTGAATTCCTCGAGTGAGACCCCGTCTTCTCTGTAGACGTTGCTGGGCAGGGTAAAACCTGCCTGGGCTGGTGCTTAGGGAGATCGCACTAGTTGTGTGTCAACAGAGTGGGAATCCCTGTCAATGAGGTTTTTTTGGTGGGTTTCACCAACAAATGGTTCTATTTTCGAGACCTAAGTTGTTGTTAAGAGGAGGATATGTTTTGGCATATGACTCAACCGAAGATCGAAGGGTGGTTTGATCTAAAGTTGCGGGAGTTTATGGAAGCTGAAAATAAGAATCCAAAGTTGTCAATGGGCCACTGGATGGACAGGTACATCCACAATGATCCTCACAAATGGCTCTTTTGTGAATTTCCCTTCCTCTTGCAGGAATGGCTGGCAAATTTCACTAAGAAGAAGACAAACTTTCAAGGAGGAGAGCCGACATCCTGGACCCCAGAGTTGATCCAGGAGTTAGAAGAAACCAATAATAAGGCATCGTGGGAAGTTGAAGTGTGGTTGGATAGTATCTTATAAGGATACATCACCGAGTTTATAGTTGACACTAATAAGTCCTTTAGCGAAGCAGAAAGAGATTTATTCAGTGGACCTCGAGGAAGGTTCTTGCTGTTGTTGCAGCTGGCCATTAAGCAATTGGTCTGTGGAAAAGGTATTTTGAAGATGGACCAAAAGTAGTGGAAATTTGGTGTACAGAGGATGTAGGCACCACAACGAAAGGGGGGAGATGCATGAAAAGGTAAGGGGTAGATGGGCATGAGTTCTGGTGAGAATGTGAAGGTTGTTGAGGAAACAAGTGGTTGTACAAGGGGAGGAGCAAGGTTTCGAGAGAAGAGGTATAGGCCAGGAGAAGGTCCTGCTCTGATCGAAGTGCAATGCCATGAAGAACAACCACATGGGATGAAGTGAAATTTTTGTGATGATGAGGAAGACCAAGCCCAGGTTATGCCCGGAAGGACAATAGGCTCGAATCCCAGCAGTAACGTTCCCACACCTCTGCACACTACTCCACCACAAGGAAACAATACATGCTCTACATCAACATTCCTGATGTGTCAATAACAGTCTAGTAATAGAGCACTAGCAGGAGGAAGAAGGCCCGAAATGGCAGGCGACAAAATGAAGTTACCAATATTCAATGGGAATGACATTGATGATCTAGAGAAGTATTGGTTCTTATGTGAGGCAATCTGGACCACCTGACAAACTATCAAGGATGATGTGAATAAAAATCAACTGGCCATTACTGTAAGGGGCCATGCGTTGGAATGGTTCATGAGATTCATGCAGATCCCTCAGGGGGGTACTACGAAGACATTGGATGAGAACCAAACGGGGTTATTTGAAGAATTTAAGAAGCCAAAATCTGAGGCTCAGTATATTACTAAATTGAAGGAAATCAAATAGTTCCCCAATGAGATGATTTGGGACTTTGATCAGCAGTTTAAGACATTGATGGCTTGAGTTAGTTTTCAGATGAGTGATGTTCAGCACAAGGAATGGTTCATCACCGTGCTTGTCCCACATATCAGACAACCTCTAATGCAGCAAAAGGTTACGACATAAAGCGAGGCTTTGGAGACCGTGATGAAATTGGAGGCATCACCAATAGGAGGATCTATGGTTGAAATGAACTAGATTCAAGCACAGTTGGCCAATTTGACACTCCAACTGCAAGACATCAAAAAGGCCAAGGAAGATCGCGATGATCTTTATTGCACCTGTTGCCATGTAGGAGGGCATACCAAGGACACCTGTCCAACGTTTCAGAATTATTTGCTATCGGGAGCCTCGAATCCGTTGAAGTGTACTGGTGTACCATGGTTTCATATATGTCAGGTCTATGGGAATCGACATGAGAACTAGGATTACATGCAGAAGATGGTTACCAAGGCAGAAAATTTGTACTGTACATTTTGTCGGTGAGTTGGACTTGACGAAAAAAACTTCACGCTTATGATTTGTTCCAAGAAAGGACGTACAATTCATACTTTGTGAAAGGTGAGGACCCCAGACAACGCAAGCACAATCACAAGTAGTACAACTAGAAGCACAAGTGTCATATACACCACCACCTTTGTTGTAGTTTGTCCCTGCACAACCACAGTAATAGTTTATAGCGCAACCGCAGTTTGCATCTCAGCTGTAAATGGTGATACAACTACAGTATAACCAGGAATCACGACTACAGCATAATCAACCACAATATTTTCAAGCCACGCACTATGTCCAACAGCAACCAAACCCACCACAGAAATAGATGGCCCAACCACAGTTTCTGCAAGGTGGAGTCTGAGCAGGATTTCACGGAGGGTTCAGAGGTCGAGGAGGAGGATTTATTCGGGAGGAGGATGAGGTCGTGAATCAATCCAGTGCTACACTTGTGGGGTATTTGGGCCTTATCAGAGGGAGTGCCCTCATGCGTAGTGTACATGCTGTGCAGCTAGCGATCATAATTTTGAAAGCTGTCCTCAGTTTATTACAAATTGGCAGGCAGGAAATATTCCTCAATTAAAGAAGGTAAAAAATCAGAATCATCCTGCATTCCAAGTACATGAACTAGCCAATAATGCCAAACCAGGTCCCATCGCAGACTTAGACTCAGAACCCGTCTCAGACACAGAACCAATCGATGAATCAACCATTGAATCAGAACCCGCCTTTGAACTTAAATCAAGGATCGACAATTGCCACTATTTAGGCCGAGCCACGGATGAAGGATGTTGACGTTAGGATTGTCACTCGCATTGGTGCGACAATTGGGGACGATGGCCCACAACTGCAAGTTCAACTTTCTAGTAAGAAAAAGGTTGCATTTGATATTGCGACAAAGAAAGATACCTTCTTCAATGTAAAGAATGTAATTGGGAAAAATCTGGGTAAGTTACCAATTGTTGATATGCCATTTGTTTTCAATCCTTTGGTAGAGGAAGGACCATCGCTGTAGCATGGTACCTTACGAAAGTTTTTTGAGAGTTGTCTATCGCTGGTAAGGGACTCTGATGCCCTTGTCAAGATTGAGACATTATTGCACCACCTGGATAAGACAGTGAAGGATTCTACTATGAATTCCTTGCAAGAAAGGAAAACATGCAAGGAGATGAGGATGAATATCTAGATTGGAGATTATGAGGTTGAATCGGTCATTCTGGATCTTGGATCAGATGTAAACATTCTGACCAAGAAAACCAGGTAGTTAATGGGAAACCCAACATTGGGATGGTCACTAGTACAACTGTGACTAGTAAACCAAGCAAAGGTTTAGCCCATTGGTTGCATTTCAAACTTGGTTGTTGACATTGAAGGTATGAAAATGAATGCTCACTTTGATGTAATAGAAGTTGTAGAAGATGGTGGTTCCTATCCTGCACTGGTAAGGATTTGATGGGATAATGATAGAATGGCAGTTATCAAATTCAAAAAATGCGTTTTGACATTTGAAAACTAGGATTTTAGGTTCATTGATTCGATGGACCCTCATGAAGGACGAAAATATATTGAACTTGTAAAGGATGAAGTCAGGAGAAGTTGGGATCATGCGTATAACATTTCTGAGGAATATATCCATCCTACTGTTGATGGCCAACTTAGATGGCACAACGCCAGTTCTACGTTCTCCGACTCTAAAGATGCTCTAGAAAATTGGAAGAATCGGTTGCATGAGGTATCATTCAGGAAATGCGGGTTGATTTCCTAGTCTCTTTGACATGTTGCGACTAAGAGTGTCGAGTTTCCCATTTATGGAGGACTGCCAGGACTATCAGAGTTCTTTCAAGAATTTGAAGAGAAATTTTTTGAACCGCAAAGGATATTGGATCTTGATGTAGCAATGAAGGAGACTCCGGATCGATGGTGGATGACACACAAACAGATGATCCATGACTAGGAATAGTGCTGTAGATTAATGATGGTCTGATTTAGATATGTAGAGGTCTATCATTCTAGGAGATATGATGGAAGAAATGATCCCACTGGTCATTTAATCAAGTGTCAAAATTTATGGGCGTCGTGACCAAGGGATGAACAGGTCCACGGTTTTGCTCACACTCTAGAAGAAATCTCGAGATCCTGGTATGTGGTGGAAGAGATGCACATGACTATCACCACTTGGGAAGAGTTGTCTGTTTGTTTTACGCAAACACTTAGTTTTCAGGACATCAACCCAGAGGTATGAAATACTTTACAAATCATCTACAATGTTGTATTCAAGGTCACCCCTCTCACCTATCCAGTTGATCCGCATGTGCATTGTTCAATCTAATTCATGATGGCTTGTTACAACTTGTCGAGGGAACCTAAAGGTGATGATGAGTTGCATAATGTTAATATTCTAAATTCCAAAGGATGCGGTGATGTCACATCCCCCAACATACCGATGGACTCGATGAATCAACCGCTGAAGATCTGGAAAGTTAACATTGGGTCAGTAAAGAACCCAGAATTTTCCAATGTCGGAGACTACTGGGACGAGGAGACCATGGCTAGGATCACGGACCTACTACATGAATTCCAGGACCTTTTTTCGACATGATTTTCATACATGAAGGGAATTTTAGGAGACTTGGGAGAGATAAAAATCATGTTGAAACTAGATGCCAAACCGATGCGATAGAGGCTGTATCAACATAATCCATGATATAAGGATCGTGTGAAGGCTGAGATTGACCGAATGCTTGATGCTGGGATCATCAAGACTGTGGAAGAATCCGTTTGGATAAGTCCTATGGTGGTACAGGATAAAAAGATAGGGGAAAACCACATTTGTGTCGACTTAAGGAAGTTGAATGATGCATGTGTACATGATTCGTTCCCGACCCCTTTTACAAATGAATTTCTTGAAGGAATAGGTGGCCAGGATATCACTAGTAGAAAATGATAAATTAATGACTAAAAAAATGACTAAAATCAGGCTATAAACGACTATTTTTGAGTCGATGACTAATAGTAGAAAATTTCCACTATCTTATAGCTAGTCATATTTCACTAGTAATTAATAGCTTGACTTAGTAGTCATTGATTTAGTCATTTATAGACAATGATTTAGTCATTTATAGACAATGCTTTAGTCATTGATAGTCAATGATCTAGTCATTGATAGTTAATGATTTAGTCATGGATTTAGTCATTGATTTAGTCACTGAGTTAGTCATTGATTTAGTCTCTAATTTAGTCACTGATTTAGCCACTGATTGCAACCATTAATGACCAAATATATGACTAAATAAACTACTAGATGTTAACATATTAATGACTAAGCTAAATACGACTAAGATACGGGAAATTAGCTACTAATAGTCGTATATATGCGAATTTAGTCATTTTTGTAGTCACAAATTTATGATAGGGCATGAAGGAATCGAACCATCAACCTCTTGCCTATAATTAGGTAGGTGCTCTACCATTGACCTAGCACCCTTTTATAAGTTGTTATTGATTGACAATGATGATATTCAAACAAATTTATGATAGATATCAATCTACAAACTACGTAATTATTACTATTACAACTTACCGGTAACTAGTATTTATGATAAACTAATTCTTAAGAGCTATGTACAATTTTCCCCGTAACTAACGCTAATAAAAATACTACAAATACTCTTACCAAAGAGATTTAGTGATGAGCACCTCTTCCCATTCTTCATCACTATCATTCTCATAGTCCAAAGAAGAGTCCTTCCTGAAAGGATTTCGAAGCCCAATGCCATCACTGCATCAAAAACAAATATTCAGAAACAAAACTTTCCTCTTGTCTACTGCAATATTAAGAATCCATGAGATTGAAGGTGTTTCAGATGTTACTCATCATGGGCTATCAAAATTAAAATACAATCTGTTGCTTTGATAATTAATAAACTTAAAATTATGCAAACTATATTCACCTTTTCTTTGAGAAGGTTCCATAATAAGCAAGTCCATGGTTGTGATCAAACTGCAAAAGGTTTCTTCTCTTATTGTGAAGCCTATTTTAGCTTTAAATCAAGTGATAAACATTCTAAGAGCCACGCAGATTCAGAAACTTATTGCTAATGGACACTCGATGATTATCATTTGCAAAATTACAGACTTGACTCCCTATGCACCGTAATGTCTTGCAAAAATGATCTTTAGACCTAGAATTCAAAGAATTGCAAGTACTTTGACTTGGGGAATTGTAAGTATTGCAAGTATTTAGCATTGAATCATTTACTGTTTCAAAGGTACCATTTTGTATGGAGGATTTATGCTTTGTGAATCATTATTCCTTGGCTATAAGGGCACCTAATAGTGGATTCAATAATTAAAGAGTCGTGTTGCAAATATAAAGAGAAATAGCTTGCTCCTACAACATTGCGCCTTTAGAGAAACCTTTAAAGTGTTGTATGTTTGGATTCTAGGTGATGATACTAGTTATTTGAAAGGCAAGAAAACTGGTTAAGCATGAATTAAACTTGAAAAACTTGCAAACTATTAGGTATAACAAAATATATATAAGCTCTGTGTTGAGATGTACAGTATCCGAAACAACTTCCATGATGATTGGACAACAGTTCATAGAGAGAAATAACCATTGATAAGAACTAAACTTTCCTTAGAATGTATGGTCACCTAAAATAAGACTACACTAAAATTTAGATTCTAGTAAACTTTTGAGATTGACTAAATCTATCGAAAAGGTTGGAAAGACTGGTATTCTACGGTTTTCTTATAATGCACAGTTGCATAAAGGCATTTTCTTATCAATATTTATGAATTTCAAAATGAAGGAATTTACTTGACCATGAAATGCACATTTATGATGAAGCAAAGGATAGAGAAAATCATGATGAGGTTCATATTCCCCATTTGAACCTCCTATAAGAAACTATTTCTTCGTAAGGGTAATAAATCATGTCTCCATCCTGCTTGAGTGGAATGTGAAAGTGCCCTACCCTGATTATCTGATTATGAATTAGTTTTAAGTTCCAATTCCCTTCAGGCCTTATGGCATGTTTACTCCTTCCACTTTGACTCCCCACGTGGGATGTGTTGCTTCTTCAATGGAATATAAGAGCCTCACTAAGACCTAGGTCTCGTATTTTGGTGTGGAGTTATATTTACAAGTACAAAGTTCAAGGTTCATGAAGAATTGTTCAAAACATACCATTAGTACAACATTATAACATAGGGTATGTTTCTGCGGGAGGATGGAGGTAGGGCAGAGCAGACAGTAAGAGTAAGAGAGGGTCTGACCTAGCTAATTTAAATAAAAAAATCTAAATCTTGGCTGAATTAGAGATTGAATAGTCTCTTAGTAAGGGGTAATGTGTTGGTGAGTGAGTGTAGTGCTAAGGCCTTATATTTCTTTTCTCATAGGCACCGATTTTGGAAAGTGATGCTAAGAAGTCCCCAAGATGACCAAGGGATATCTGAAAATCCTACATGACATTGGTAATGTCTCGCTGCAACTTAGGGACATCCCCTGTGCAGTGTTAGATCTTAAAAGATAGGCTCATCTAAAAATGTTTATCTCTTGTATTTAGATCCATAAAAATAAGTCTATATCCATAAATAGCAAACTTGGAAAAATACAAAATCTTAAAATGGCTGGATAAAAGGAAACAAAAGCTGTAAATGCCATATTGGCAAGAGGTAAAACACAATTATTAAAAGAAAATTACTAATATCCGACAACAAAAGAAGACAAAACTCACCCTTGGCCTCTGAAGGAACCAAAAATGTGCTTCCCTTTGAAGTACTATGAAATCCTTGCACCTTTTGGACAAAAGCATTATTATATAGTCCATTAATATTCAATAGTTCATGTCCACTTGTGATTTCCAAAACATCTTGTCCATTTTCCCACTCCCTCTGCAATTGCCTAGACGATGCCAAATTGGGAGTGGAATAATGGCTTGATCTTTCTATAGAACCTTCTGACCTTGCAAATAAAAATCTTGACTGCTTGCTATTCTGATACTTCCATGAACTTGATATTTCCTTTGACATCCCATTGCATTTATCAGTCTCAACAAGGAGCAAATTTGTTAAATTGTGAGGACTATTTAATACACTTTCATCTGAATCAAAATGCAAAGACAATATGTTTGAAATTATACTGTTTTCTTCAACATTTGAGCCATTCATGTAAACTTCTGGAAGGATATTACACACCAGATTCTCCAAGCATTCTAGCTTTCCAGAACTGGCATTAGAATCTCTAGCAATTTCTACTTTCTCAGGAATTTTAAAACCAGTACTTGTACTTCTATCGGTTGCATCTAACATAGACTCATTTTCAAAATTTTGGATAGAGCTTGTACTAGTATTTCCATCTTTTGAAACTGATCTTTCCTCTAACATAGGCTCATTTTCACAATTTTGGATAGAACCTACATTGGTCTTTTCAACAGTTGAAACTAATCTTTCCTCTGCTTTATGATCAGTAACTCCAAAGCTGTCACCGTCACCATTAAGGGTGCAAGTATTTACATACTTTTGATGAAGAGAACAATCTTTAGAACTATAATCATCCACTGAAAATTGGATTTTCTCCATAAAGGGAGGCACCTCTGCTTCTGAAGAAATAGCTTTAGAGCAGCCTTCACCATATGGTTTTGCAAAGTGTTCTTCATAATTGTTTTGATACCTAGCATCAAATGGAGACCTTTGTAGAAAATTCTCAAGATGGCTTCCTGAAAGCATTCTACTACTTTTATTTAGAGCAACAACATTCACTTCACTATTGCTTTGAACAACGGAGTTGCTTTGAGGGATAGAGATTGGAAATCCATTTTTAGAAAGACCAACATAGACAATACCAGATGACATTGAAGCTGCATCTGTTCTTTCACTTTTTTCTATTTCAGTGTGCCCACTCGCTAGCTCAGATGAACCCTTGTGTGTGTAAGAGGATGGATTCTTCAAGACTTTTAAAACCTTCATGACTCCTACATTTCATAGTAGGATCAACTAAACTGGAATTCTTTCCATGGAAAGCTTCCCCAGCGGTATTTACACGTGAATTTAATTTTATATCTTTTCCACTCATTGCATTAGGTTTGGCATCAATATGTTTTTTAGATATAAACATTGATGACTGCCAACCCTTATTGACCAACACCTTGCCATGATCAGAACTCAACCCTGATGCCACAGCTTCCACCACCAAGGCAGGGAGATTTAATGTTGGAGACACTGAAAGTAAATGAGATGAACTTGTTTTAGGATAAGAGGAGCCCTGAACAGCTGGGATCCTCATACTAAATGATTTTTCCTATGCAGCATGGGAGCCCCTTCAACAACCATTAATGTCTCAATATTTAGTAAGATATGTAATATTCCACCACAAACTCCTAAATCATATGGAAGTTTATGTTCACTAAACTTAATGTGTACTGTTACTCTGCACCAATCTAGGGGGGTGCTAGAAAACTAAACAAATATTCCATGACAAGAAACAGATTTCATACCAAGATGCACTAGTTGGAAATACAATTGATCTTCCAATAACTCCACTGGCAAGGGAAGTCTCAGTATTACCTACTGTGTTCTAGTTTCACATGGAAATATGAACAAGTATATATTATTAGGAAATGAAAATGAAGCCATGTATAAAGAATCTAGAAGACAATCACTGAAGTAAAACATAAGCTGTCTAAAGAAAATACACATTAGCTTATATACTAATGATTATTTAGGACTGAATCAGAAGCTATTAAATAATCTAATATGGAAGCATAGAAAAAGATGTCTGCACAGATATTATCAATAACAAATGCTAAAGATAATTGGATGAAAGTACAATATACCTGAAATCCTAAAGTCACTTACAGGAGCCAGTGATTTTCTCAATTTACTTAAAGAAGCTGATCCAAGCAAGGAAACCTTTGCCACTTGTGGAGGTAAACAAAGTCCCTAGTGTTGCTGTGAAGGATTTGTAACATCATAGAACTTCTGAGTTTTTTTGCTAGAAAAATAGGACATAGAAAATAAAAAATCATAAAAGCTAAATGTGAAATATTTTTTAAAACAATTTAGCCCAATAAAGAAAACTTTCTAAATTAATTAAATGCTAGAATAGAATTATAGGGGATTAAAGCATCAAACTTGTTCATATCACCCATTTACTTTTGGTAGACGACACATTGATTTTCAGTCAATAGTTCTGTTAGGGAGCTAGAAAAGCTTAAGGGGCTTCTGGACCTCTATTGCAAGACTACAGGAATGGTAATAAATATGAATAAGTCTTCATAAATTTAAAGTGTATTGGCAGAGTAATTTAAAGACTGGACCAAAATCATATTTCCCATTAATTATCTCAAGAAGTCAAATACCTGGGTTTCATCTTGAAACCATATGATTGACATTTAAATTTTGGCCATAACTGTCCTGTGGTTCATATATTAACCTTCATTAATATATTATAGAGAGCATACAGGAGTATTGGATGTCTATAGCACAACGAACAAAAGGATTCTTAACCAAATCAGAAAGAAGTGTTTCAACATCCTTCACATATGAGGGAGGGCCAAGAAATTCCACTAGTTATAAATGGAACAGGGTAGCCAAGTCCAAGTAAGCTGGGAATGGGGTTTAAAACACATAAAACACTTCAGCTCAAAATTTGAAACTAAAATCCTTTAGAGATTGCTTTATAATGATGGACACTGAGGTCAAGTTATGAAATCCAAACACTTAAGAGATGCATCCATGGAATATTGGCTTAAAAAAAACACTCACAGGATGTTTCCATTACAAGGAAATCCTTTGGTAAATTTTTTCCCTTGGTGGGTAATTAAATGAGGGAACTGAGGAAAAGTCAGAATTGGAAAGGACCCGTGGATCATGATTGAAGGAAATTTCAAATTTCAGAGGCTGTGCTAGATATTTTACATGCTCATTGGTCTATATTGTGATAGAGAGGTGGACTCGCAATTGGCAAGAAATGCCTAGTATTGAGGATGGCTGACAGCAGACAATCTTAAGTTTACAAGGTGAGCTAGAGGAATGAGACGATTACATTGATTTTCCCAATCATCAAGGATCTGAGAATTTAAAGTGTTCAAGGATCAAGGGAACAAGGAAATGTGCTCCGTGGGTCAAAATAGGTTATGCTACCAAAGTGGAGGAACTCATGCAAGAGAGAGAATCCTAGAAAACATTTTTTTGGAAGCTATTCAGCCCTTTAGAAACAAAAACACTAATGTGGTTGGTACTGGCTAATAAAGTACTACCAGTGGGAAAATGAGAGATTGGTGTAGACAAGGGTGATGTATCATATGCAAATGCATTGCTGAGTCTGTGGATCACTTGTTCGTCTTGTGCACCTTCTCCATATCTGTATGACTTGATGTGTCACAGGTTACATGGGACATATCAAGATGATATATATAGGCATAGCTTGGTAGATTGTATAGGAATGGATTGGTGACAAAACTGTAGCAACTTTTCAGGCTCCCATGTCTTGCTTTTATATGATATATGGATGTCAAGAAATTTGATGATATTCCTAGAATAGGTATTCATAGTTGCCCAGGTAGCACATAGGATTAGAGAGGTAATGGACTGAAAAATGATTCTAAAAGAAAAACCTTCCAGCTGTTCACTAATGCATTATATTGATAAAGAAAAGCCTAGGTCTTTTCAAGAGAGCATGAAAAGGAGTATCAATTATTCATGGAGCTGGTGCTTTGTTTTTTTCGACTCTTCTTTTCATTTGTTGCTACACTATGAGGCTAGTAAAGGGGAAATCAGGGCATAAGTCTACATTCATACTATGGAAAATAGCTGAGAATGGAGGAATTAAACAATTTCAAGGTTATGGAGATTCAAAGTTTATCATAGATTGGGCTAATAATCTGTCCAGCATCGAGAATTTGGGCTTGCATGAACCAAGTTCAAGAGGTCAAAAATGTTTTTCGACACATTTACCAAGATTTCAACTCAATGGAAGAAAAACTTTCTAAATATACTTTGTTGTTATAGAAGGGTACCTAAGCCAAACAAGAATTTAGAAAAGTCACTCTCCTATCTGATTCAGAAAAGACTTGTACTAACAACTCTTCTTTTCATTTGTTGCTAAACTATGAGGCTAGTAAAGGTGCAAGCAGGGCAGAAGTCTACATTCGGACTGTGGAAAAAAGCTGAGAATGGAGGTATTAAACAATTTCATGGTTATGGACATTCAAAGTTTATCATAGATTGGGCTAATCATTTGTCCAGCATCGAGAATTTGGGCCTGCATGGACCAAGTTCAAGAGGTCAAAAATTGTTTTGAAACCATAATAATAATCCTTTTTCGACACATTTACCAAGATTTCAACTCAATGGCAGACAAGCTTTCTAAATATACTCTGCTGTTATAGAAGGGTACCTAAACCAAACAAGAATTTAGAAAAGTCACTTCCTATCTGATTCAGAAAATACTTGTACTAACAACCACTTAATGGCAGATTAGCTCGAAGTCATAGCTGAGGGATGTAGACACTGGTCATGCTCGTCTTGTTGTATTGCTGGTTTAGATATTAGGACTATTTTGATGATTCTGTATTGATGAAAAATTGAGTATCCTAGAGAATACGTAAGGAATACTTCTAATAGTTTTCTTAAATTTCTTTGTTTTTGAATGATGGACAACAAAACAGTATCCAACACACTTGAGTCCTCGCAGGACTAGTCAAATGTATATCTTTATTTATTCCTTGGGAATATCAAATATAGTGATTTTAAAACACATCTCAAAGAACAAATAAATCATGGATCTGATATAAATATTGACCCTTCATTGAAGTTTCATGAACTTAATCAACAATCATATTTTCATTTAAACAAAAAAACATGTGTATTCATTCACCTATTTGTCTTAACAAGCAATAAACTTGCATAAATTTAGCATATCATGTTTTTAGCTACAAGGTTTCCCTATACAATATCTCTATTTGGTATAAGATACACAAAAATACTAGTCATCTTATCATTTGATTACGAAACTTGAGGGTAAAAAGGAAATAACTTCCATAAATAAACAAGTGCATATGTGAGAGCTCCCACATTTACTACCAAATTTCATAGATGATTTGGCCCTGCTTATTTAGTACTTACTACAAGAAAATGGATAATCAAGGCCTTAACTACCTCGTCAGACTATTGTAAAGTTAGTAAGTGCCAAGTATGAAGAGGAAATTGAACTAGAGACATAAATCCATTATAAGTGCCAATAATTAAGAGGAAAATGAACTAGAGATATAAATCCGTTATTATCAGCTATCTTATGAACAACTAAAAATGGAATCACCTTTCAGGGCTCATTAACAGATATGGCACGTGATTTGCAGATATCAAGAACAACTTTGGAATGTAGTTGATTTCTGTTTTTTGGTTAGAATTTTAAATCTAAGCGATACTTGGATAATGGAAAATTGGAAATCAGTTTTTAGAATGGCAAAAAAGGTCTTTCATTAAGTAGGAGCTATCCCATAAGTACAACTTTCATTCATTTTACTCTGTTAAAACGAAAAGTATAGGTTACATTTGTCTTTTAGGAGTATCTGCAACCCATGAATATCAAACTCCCTATCCAGTGAAGACAATCTCTCTAAATACTCCCCGGTAGGTTTTTTTTTCATACTTTGTCTAACTTTGCAAATATATGAACAGTGTCTTGAATGTTCCACATCCCTGAATAAATATTATATGTCGGGAACTTTAGCTCCGTAACTTAGGAGCTTTCTTATGCATATACATCTATTTTAATTGACAACAATAAAGTTATACAATGTTAATTCCATGCCCCTGATATCTCTTTCTATGATGGATCTAGTACAAATAATATATATGTATGCAAAAGCCTTTTCCATGATGGATCTAGTACCAGTCAAGTTTATAAGCAAATAAAAAGGACAAACAAGTTCTAATAAGATACCAGAATCATTTGCAGGTCGATATCAATGTGAACACCTCAAATGCAAGTCCAAGAATCTCTTGTGCCAGATAGAGACAATCAATATGCACAATCACAACAGCTTGGCATAGGGTGTTGAGCTCCTTAGCTAGCTTCAAACACACCAAATACCATTCAAAAAAGTCAGACGAAAGCATCCCAAGAGTATAAAATGGCATACAACATTATTATCATAAACAATTACATTCTTATGTTATGTTTAAATAACGTTAATCTCAACTCTTACCTCCTGACATTGATACCTTTTATAGATTTGACTAAAGATAGATATTAGGAACAATAGATAAACCTATTACAACCGCTTGTAGTATCTACTGACACTGGATTGCTGAATCATTTTCATATTTGATATTTAAATATTGTGCATCCTTACAAAATATCAAATACTATTATAATCTACAAATTAAATGAAATGTGTTGATACACATAGATATGGAGCAAGGACTGTACAAAGTTCAAACAGAATTCTAGACACAATCAAAGGCCTAACCTGCTCACACAATAGAATTGTATCTTAAACTCTGAATGGATTTTACATAGAAATGAAATGGCTTAAGTAGAAGGAAAAAACATTGCTTCAGAATCCCACCTGGCCTCTTTGAATGTTACACTAAATTCACATGCAAGCAGTTGCAGTTTGGGATTTGATACCTAACTCTGTTTCATCTCTAATTATTGGGATAGTGTTTTATTAGGCACATACTGCAAGTGTAAAAAAAATATATACTTACATGTTACATTTTGGATGAGTAACTAGAATGATTAAAAAATATTAACAAAATAAATACTCATCACATGTTATTAGAGGAAATTCGGGGTCTAAAATGGGCCTTATAAGGAAACGCACCAATAATAAATTTTGTGAGTTGGAATTCAAGAACAAATAGAATTTCAATAAAATGAGTCAACCATAATGGTTGAATTGACATATTTGTCATAAAAGAAAACTAATTTTTTTGTTCATATTTTTGACATATCTCCCTGTGTTTTTACTCAAATTTCAAGTAGGAGAGCTCGTTGGATGCGGAATTTAATTCCGCATCCAACGAGTACCCACACTACAGATTTTTGATAGACCTTGATACCCCAAAAATAAGAAATACCTGAAAAAAATGTGATGATGATGTCATCATCACATTTTTTCAGGTATTTCTTACTTTTGGGGTAGCAAGGTCTGTCAAAAGTATGGAGTGTGGGTACTCGTTGGATGCATAATTAAATTCCACATCCAGTGAGCTCTCCAGCTCAGAATTTGAGAAAAAACATAGGGAGATATGTCGAAAATACGAACAAAAAAACTAGTTTTTTTCATTCTTCCTCCAAAATTAATAACTATTATTTTATTATTTTAACTATTATTTTATTATTTTCCTTAGGAAGCCCATTTTAGACCTCAAATTTCCTCTAATGACACCTAATTTAAAAAAATATTAGTAGCAACTACCGAAACTGAAGCTATTAAACAGGTTGGTTTATCATAATATAGACAATCAAGATAAGACTATACAATGCAATAATGGTCAAATGATACAGTTGTTGTGTACTCCAGGTTAGCAAATACGTGACTTATATCATATATCATAGATTGAGCTTATGATAGAGCTTAAGTAATAAAGTGGTTGTATGGGATTTTGGTATGGGACATTGTCTTCCTTATATGTATTGACATCCACACCATATGGTAGATGAATCAAGCTTACCATTCCATCTTTTAATATATTACAGTTTGCATTCTCTGCCCCACATTCTTGTGCGTAAAACTCACATGGTATCAAAGCGATGTTGAAGGGAAGCCAAGGAGAGTGGGTGAAGCCCTAAGAACTGTTGCAGATCAGACACAGAACAAGGGACTGCAAAACTTCATTAAAGACTCCATGAAACTCTACAAATAGACCAAAATGAAAAAAACAAAAAAAATTGTGTAGAAGAAATAAAAATTTTAAAAATATATTAATGATATTTCCAATTCATATGAGCTATAAAGAAATAGTCTATCCACAAATTCCATGCTATAAATTATGATAATAAAAAATTATATTTGTCTGCAAAACAATAAACTGAAATTTGAAACACAAAAGAAATATGTTTGTAATTTGAGCGTCAGCTAAGTCCAAGTCGGCTCTGGAGAGTTTGATCCAAGTATGAGCCAAATCTACTCAGCTAGTGTTAGTCACATACTCGTTTCAGACATGACTTGACTAGACTGGGAGGGCTAGGGGAATCTTAGATGAGTAAAACAACACTGGTTTGAACAATAGTAGCATAATTTGAGTACGAATACAGATTCGAATACGATTCAGTAATATGAAATCAGTATATATATTGCCTCCATATTAGCTAGGGTCTATGGTCAAAACCAAGAACTGAAGGTAAGTCTCTGCAAATCTATTCGTTTAAATAAAAAAAACTTTTGAACACTATGACAGTGTTCAAATCATGTCCATAAAAATATGAGAAACACGATTACAGACCTTCCATATAAGCAAACCCTGATAGTTTTTTTACCATGTTGCTTTGAGGTGTTTTTCTTCAGAAGCAACAATTTTAGCAAACATTCTAGTCTTGATCCTTGTGGAGAGATTTTGTAGTTTATGAGGGAGGTTCATTAGAGAGTTTGATGAGGGTGCATCAGTATTGTAGACATTGAGTGGGTGAGTAGGATGCATGCATGCTCTATCTGCAAAGGGTGCAGTTCCTAATATAGATAGGGTGCATGCATGAGGAACATATTCAGTTTATAGGTGTATTGCATGAGAGAGAGATTCTCTTGTATGATTTTATTTTTCTTTAGCGACGTTCTCTTCTAGTTAGGGTGAAGTCATGCATGAGGTTGCACTCTTTGCCAATAGGCTCTTGCATCAGGGTTAGGGTTTTATCTCTTCTAGAGAGGTGCACCACTCAAGGTGTCTACACTCATTATAGACGTGTCATCTCTTGTTATATAAAACAGATGCCGAGCACTTCACTGTGGTGTTAAACAAATGAAGTTTTGAGTTAGATGATTTGTAATTTCTTTCAGTGAGGTGTTGCAGATTTTTATCTGCTTGTCCTAATTCTCAGACTTATGTGTTTGAGAGAGCTGATAAAACAACACAGGATGTCTAAAGTATTAAAATATCAATTGGATAATAATAACCAAAATATGACACATGACTGCTGATACTTTCTTCTTGATCAATCATCGATCTAGATTAAGTTCTTGAACTTTTTAAAAAGTTTAGTTGGTGGAGGCAGAGGAAGGTGCTCATCGGTTACAAAGTGAATTTCCTGATTCAGATAAAAAACAATTTAATATCTTCCTATAAGAAATGAGGCTGAAAATACTTTTAATTGCATCAAACTTATTACATCCATCCTACCACATGTGTTGTGACATGACGTTTGAGATTGCAAAATAGATCAAGATCCCCTTTAGTGCATAATATATGTAAACATAAGATCATTTAGAAACTCGATAGAGAAAATTGCAAAGTATGGACAGGAAAGAAACTTGATTGGTACCTTTTTATTAAGTGGCCTAGCCTTGAATTTTGGGATCTTTTGCAATTCCTCTTGCTCTAACTCTTCCGAGCTTTTTAACTCTGAAAATTTATATGAATAATACAAATAGAGTATTATATTTTACATAATACAAAGAACATAAACTAGATTAATTTCTCACAGCCATACTAACATAAAATTCATAAGACTTATATTCTGATGGCTACCTTCCCAAGAGAAGAAAATTAATGAAATCCAATCACAAATTCTTCAACATGAAATAGTTTACCCATCTAAAATTCTGCCTTCAGATCTGTCACAAATGATCTGTAACAAAGCATATGAACAACAAAGCATGTTGTCTCTATATCCCCTTTCCAAAGGGATTCACTAAGAGGGATCCAACAAGTAACATCATGCCACACAGTAACTAAACATTACAGCACAAACCTGAGAACATAAACATAAATGAAATGCAATTACAAAAATAAACATGCAAAAGTTTACAAATGATCTGCAATAGAGCAATCTAGCTACAAACATCCATAGAAAAATTGTAGATGGTGTATTCCCTATATCCCCAGTTCAAAGGGTGGCTTGAATAAAAGAGACATGAAACAATCAAACCACAAATTTTCATACATGCAGGTGAAAAATTGATGATGGTGCCTGAATAAAAAAGATCTTATAAGTAAAATTCAAATTGCTCACGAAGACATATTTTAGTCTTCTCAAAGAATTATGAACTTTTCTTATTTGGACATGCATGCAAAGGAGTTTCCAATTGTGTTGGCCTAGACTCAGTCAAAACTCAGAAAACTACTGATGGTAAAAAAAGGGCTTGAATAAAAGAGATATGAATAAAAAACTGATGTTCGTGTTGTCTCTATATCCTCTGTTCAAAGGGAATGAATGAAAAATATATGACAGTGTCACAGATAAATTCAAATTGCTCTTGAAGAACATATGTAGCTAGGGTTTTCACCCTAGCTTGTGCTGATGAGCACCTACTAAGGAATCTGGAATCCTTAGTAGCAGTTCAATGAAACAAAAATAAACTAAAAAGTAAAAACTAAGCTAAAGCAGAAAAAGTAAATGACAGGAAGTAAAAGACAATAATGAAATGTGTAATGGTGTTTTTATTAGTATTACCTCCAATGTGGAGGTTGGTGGAGTCCGTTGCGCTGGTCCGATGTTGGTGGCTCCGAGCTCCGAGCTGCTCCTTCTCCTTCTCCGATGGTGGAAAAATAGGCCAAAAGGGGTCTCAAAGGTGAAAATAGCTTGATGGTAAGCTAGGGTTTCACGAGATGTTTTGGCAGAGTAAGGGTGCTTGTGACTGTGGATGTGAAATGAGGGGTCTCCACCACTTATTTATAGTTTTTTAGTGGTGGAATGCTAGCCCATGGTTTTTGGAAACCATGTGGTTTAGGGAAGCTTGTTTAGGATTTTTGCTGTTTTAGGGTTTTCCTCCTTTTTCCTCATTATTTTTATTCCTTTTCTTCCCTTTTGGGGATTTTTTCTATTTTTTGGAGGAATTTTGGTTATTTTTGGAGGAAAAAGGGGTTTTTGGGCCTTTTGGAGGCATTTTAGG
>LPNX010160502.1:1328359-1418288 GCA_001517045.1 Pseudotsuga menziesii | reverse complement strand
AAGTAAATAATAGTAATCCTCATTTTCACTTTAATACATTTTTATTTGATTAAATTTAATTCTTGAAATGGATGGGAGAAGTAGCTTTGTTGTTTAACATATTCTTTCCACGTAAATTCGATATGTTCATGGGAAAATGAATTCAATTTTCGGTATGCACTAGGATTGTCTATTCATAATGTTTTTCATGTGTGCACCAAGAATGGTGCAAGTCCAAAATGAAATGTCATGCAATAAGATGCATAAACAGTAACCCCACTAGTTTGGGTATGTGTGTTGATTTAACCTATCGCTCATCCAATCACGCCATTGAAGTTTGTGTCAATCATTGGCCATTGAAATATTGCAGCATCTGCTTGATGATCGTTGACGTTGATCTCGTTAATGATCGTTGCAGCATCTGCTCATTCTCCTGTTCACATTCTAACTCCTCAGGGCCGCTTTAATGTCATCCAATGAAAATCCTTAATGTAAGCCAGAGATCTATTTTCTAAGGAAAAGAGTAATAACAAGGTATTGAAGTCCAACTGCAGTCAAGTGGAAAGTTGAAACACTAGCAGTGATAATCAGTCATAACTAGGCTCAAAACCCAGCATGCTTTATTTTCACATTATATGCAGATATTGGAGCTAAGAGCAAGTTTAAACAGAAACATAATTTCTATTTGCAGATTGCTCCATGAAGGTTCTTGTTCAACTGTAATTTGATGATTAAATAATTTTTCTTAAGATTTCACTGGTTTTCTAAATAATGGCATCCAAAACATC
The DNA here is from genome assembly GCA_001517045.1 of Pseudotsuga menziesii. Taxonomy (NCBI): domain Eukaryota; kingdom Viridiplantae; phylum Streptophyta; class Pinopsida; order Pinales; family Pinaceae; genus Pseudotsuga; species Pseudotsuga menziesii. The sequence continues at coordinate 1,417,521 of LPNX010160502.1, read as the reverse complement.
TCTTGTGCTTCAAAAAAGAAAAGAAGTTATAAAAAAAAAGAGCCACTTCCATTCCAGTGTTCACTTTCATTATCGTTCTGATTTTGCTTAAAAATTAAATTGTCACTATACTTCTTAGATCTTCAATTGAATGCAAAACACTACTCGATCTCAAATGATTATGGTATACAACTGATTGTTTTCTTTTGTGACAACATTGTATATTTGAGAAAAGCTTGTTCGTTGAACGAGGTATCGTATTGATTGACTGCTAGGCAACAATTTCATGCGACCACTCATGACAAGGTGAAAGGAGTGCCCTTGAGCTCTGGCCCTCATGCACGCTACTCATGAGTCATGCTAGCTACAGCCCATCGATAAGTGAACCTGTATACCCAATGTTAGGCTAGCCCAAATAATTTAAAAAACTGCCAACCATTGACATGGGTTTAAAGCTTGTGGACAACTCTTACCTGCCAATCTGAACCTATGAATTTTCTAGCTTGCAATAGTGTACGGTGTAATAGAGAGGAAATAAGGACAAGTTTAAATAGATACACAGGATTTATATTTGCGGATCTTCCTTCGGTTGCTTCATCTAGTGTAATTTGATGATTAAAGAACCATTCTTAAGATTTAGCTAGTTTTCTAAATAATGGTGTCCAAGGTTGTTGCCAGGCCCAAAGCATTTTGCAAATTGATATGGTTTTATGGATTTCATCCACCGTGTACTACCCTGAGCTATGCTTGTCTGCCCTCCTAGCAGTTATTTGATTGGAGTGTGTTTCAATCTCGACGGTGAACAAGAATGTATAATTAGAGATTTTATGGAAATCATGCTATATTGTGTTTCAATCTCGACGGTGAACAAGAATGTATAATTATAGATTTTATGGAAATCGATGCTATATTGGGTTGGATATAGGACTGCCTTTACCTATACTAATTCAGAATGGAGAAAGCATTGCAAGGTCAATGTGCAGCAGTTGAGCAAGATGTACATGATCTATTTGCGAATCCTATCCATCAATAAAGATGCATACCCAAATATTAAAAGAGGGATCTAGAAATCTGAAATATTAAATGACTTATTGTTTAAGAGGAGCATTATAACATTGCTGATATCAGCACACGGCCAGGTCTTGGGGCACAGAAACCCAAGACAACGTCATGTTTATTAGACCAATGATAAGCTTAAAAAATAGACATTTAAAAAATTAAAAAAAATTAAAAATAAAATAATAATACAAAACCTTAGTATAACTTCTATGTTTTTTTTAAATTACTACGAATTGTTCCAAATGATCCTCATAAGCGATTCATATATATCCCCTTGTTGGGGACATAACAAAGGTAGGCACTATAGAGGTTGCATATTCCCATAATTGATTTCATTTAAAAAAAAGAAATTAAACTATAATAAATTTAAGAAAATGTAATTATCATGAGTCTATCAGCCTTTTTAAATATAAATAGTTACTTCTTAGATCGTGGCCTTACCATATTATTAGGTTTAAACATGTAGAAGGTTAAAATTGTTCAAAGAAAAGGGATGTAATGTCCCTCACCCTCAAACTGGGGAAGAGGACGCTACTATCACCAAACATACGGGAAAAATAGCACCATGAAATTGAACAAGCATATAATGCTGAAATAAAAAGCTTAAAACATAAAACATACTAAGATGCATAATCCTTCATATACATAGCGGAAGCAAACATACATTCATTCAAGCATACCACATGCTCATCATATTCATTAATCAGTAAATATAAATGCAAAGACGAAATAGTCAAGAATACTCATCTGATAAGAACTCATCCTGCAACCAACTACGTCACTGCAACATTCCACCCAACCATAGGCCAGCGTGCTCATCAATCTCTCAGCAACATTGCCACCCCCGAGCTGGGCATGATTCCTCAAGGAATAATGGTCAAAGCAGGCATACACATAGCCAAGGTACACAAATCAGCCAAGCCCACACAGTAGGGTTTATCAGGCCGTCAAGGAGCTAGGAAAGGCTAAATGCTAAGCAGGTGGCCTTAATGGAGAGATAAGGATGCCTACACTAGAGTTAACCTGACTTTTAAGGCATCCACACACCCGATACCAGGAATCATTCCTTTCTCTGCTTCATAGTCCCTTAGGCCTTGACTTCCCTTTCCAATAATATTCAAGGGTTGTGGAGAAGAAAGCCAACAGTCTAACTCCGTCTGAGTGTCTCCAAACACCAGTTTTCTCAAGCATACCCAACCTCTAATCCTACTCTCAAGGGTCCAAAGACCAACCACTGCATGACTGCAGTAAAACAAATAGTTCATAGCTCTGTGAAGAAGGTAAAGACAATAGGGTGGCAACCCCAAACAAAAAGGTGAAACACAGTTCAGGTCAAACAACGCTTCAGAGTTGTTCTTGGCCCTAGCGTGGCCAAAACATCTCAGCAACAATCCCAAAAGACGTTTGCAACCTCAGCAACCAAGAAGCAACCCAAAACCAGGGGAATACAACAGCCGCGAACTCACAATGAAAATGATGGAAACATTACACAGTCCCAAAACAAGAGAGAAGTTCGATTCTCAATCTTGGACAAAGGAAAAACATAAACGCAGACCAAAATCGATAAGGAGAACAAGCATGAACTTACACACCACACAGAATGCGAAGGCTCATTCACATGAAATCATGGATGATAGAACCTGCTTCCCAACTCGCTGCGTGAAACCCAAAACAAAGGATAGCATTTTGCGTGAGGAGGACCATGCCCATTTCCCATCAGTGCGTAAGGAGAGTGAACAGAACGACTCACTCGGTGAGGAAGAACAAAATGATGATGAAAAACCTAAAAAGACCCGAGTCATCCAAAAGTGGGGAACACACATACGCATAGCCCCTGAACTTGAATGGCTTTTGCACAGGAAATTTGTGAGACCAAAACCCCCCCTTTCCCGAGCTCCCTGCGTGAGGAAGAACAATGCCGATTTTCCTATGCATGAGAAGGCGAAGATAGAAGACTCCTGCCGATGTGAGATGGTCAAGACAAAAGAAACCACGATGGAGAACTCAACGACACGAGAGAAAAAAAGAATCTCCCTCGGCGTGAGGATAACCAGAACGACTCGCGGTGGGAGGAGAGTAACCGATCTCCTTGCGTGAGACTGACCAAAACCCCCAAACATGTAGGTGCAAGAGTGGGAGAGTGGTCACCATTCCCCTACCCCCCACATGAGGAAGAGCGAGCTCGCTGGTGGAGTGTACGTGGGGCAAACACTGACAGTCCTACTACCCACCACTCCCCAGCCATAACTACTCCCAACTAATCAAAGAACAGAAGTTTAGTGGATGGTCGACACATGGAAAAATCCCAATGGACCCCACGGGTTAGACAACCCCCCCCCCTTAACCTTAGGATTCATGCCCTTTTCATTTAACGTTGCACTGTCGTAGCTGGCTGTGGGTTTATTTTATTTGATGTGCATATTTGCATGATGCCAAAACTATAATGTGTTGGGCGGCATGTTATACCCTCGGCAACAATCCCTATTGCCGAAACATACACAACCAAATTGATGGTGGGGCTTTTGCCTTTAGCTCCACACCACGATTAATTACAAAATATACATCATGTATCTTTTAAGGCAACCGGGGTCAAAACTGGGGATATTACAATCCCCTCCCCCTTGGAATAACACCGTCCTCGGTGTTCCAACACATAGGAATACATATACAATTTGCAGATTCAAAATTTCAAAATTTTGCAGATCTGTCCCATGTTGAATTGTTTACTTTGAACTTTCAGGACCAAACCCCTCGGTTTCCATGAACTTCGCTTGCTGGTTCTCAACTTTCGGCTTATCCCCAAGTCGAGGAACTTTGTGGCTGCTGCCCTCTTTTTGTTCCCTTGTTGGGCAGTCCCGGCGTAAATGATGTCCTCCATATTTCCAGCATTTCGCTAGCTGCTTCATCTTTATCTGCTCAATTTCCCTTGAAACTTCATGCCTGGACCTTTTCTTAATGGATCCCTTGGATGAATGTCCCATCATTGATCCACTTTCTTTGCCTTTATGGATTTCTCCCAGAAGGCTTTTCATCTCCTTTTGCAAACCAATAGAGTCTTACAAAATCTGGTGGTTCATCTCATTCTGCCTTTTCTGTATCTTGAGCATCTCTCCAAGATTCTCTTGGGTCCTGGCAATCGTTTAAAGGAGATTTTCAGCCAAGTCCAACAACTTTTGGTCTGCTGCCATGATCAATGTGCACCACTGGATTTCACCTTTCTCACCTGTGAAATGCATCATTGAAATTCTGTTAGACCAAGCATAATATAGGCATTAATATCAGTCAATTAATTGCCCAATTGGCATGACAGTTCAAGTCTCATCAAGGAGACTTTCATATTTTTCATGCCTTCCCAACAGGCACATGAGCTCATTCATGTCCATTCTTGGGTAGGGAATTAACCATTCCAGCATTCACAATTTACTTTAAGCAAATAAACACATTCAATTTTCAGTCAAACATGCATTCAACAATCCTTTGTTTTCACAATGCATATATATATATAATCAGAAGGAGGAGAGAGAGCAGCATGAGTTTTTTTTTTCCTCTCTTTGTTTTGTGGAACATCCTAGAACCCACACCACCGCTGTGGGTTTTCATGCTCTCAGCCTCTTTCACTTCACCGTGAATGCTGGACCAATCCCTCTTGGTCATGACACTTGTGTCTCTGTTCTATTTTAGACCTCTCAACCATGGGGCCTCTCCACATGGTTTGTCTCTGCTGCTAGGAACTTCACAATCTCACTAGCACCTTTTTCATTACTGCTCATTCTGAGCTCTTCAGGACAGTCACACATTCACATGCACCCCTAGGATGCTCTCATAGTCCTCGCTTCCAACTATACCTATATTCAAACATTGAATAAATTCACATGTTTAGTTTATTCTCATCAGTTTTTATCTCTTAAACACGAGCTTAAAACATCATAACCAAATCATATACACATGCATATTCATAAGCAAGAATTGCAAAATAATCCAATACTTATTTGTATTGTGTGTTTCCTCGTTGGTCTACAGGATCCTGCTTTGCTTTGCAAGCCTTGGGATCGCCTACGGACTTGGATGTTAGGCCAGCACGCAAGTTGCTTCATAACATATATATATATATATATATATATATATATATATATATCAGGCACAGTCAAGCCAACCTTCAGTTGGGTTTATCAGACTGTCAACAAGTCGCCTGCACTTATATCAACAATACACTTATATCAACAACCAATCATCAACCAAGCCAACACCATTGGGTTTATCAGGCTATCAACAATAACACATGCACTTATATCAACAATAAACGACCATTTCCAGGTCTCATTTCTAGTAGTGAGTTCTAATTCCACTACCCCATATCACACAAGAGACCACTCCCTTCTCTAAGTTGACAGTCCCTCAGGAATGTCTCCTTCTCTATGCTCTTTAGTGGAAGGTAGGATGAGATCAAGCCATTGTCCATTTACTGTACAACACCAGACTACATCTGTTTAGCTTGACAACACAAACAATATAAACATATTCATTAGTGTTATTGTTCTAAAACCGTAATCATGTTTCATATCATTCTCTATCAAGTATTGAGACACTAGGAGTGCGTCCACTCCCTAGGGTGTAATCAATATTGAAAAACCCTTCCATGATCTGACATCGAAAAAGAGTGCACCCTTTTCCGGTGTGTGCCATGTAGGCCCTATTCATACTCAAGCAATATGCCATAATGGAAATAAAATCAAAACATGCTCTGCATATTGAATTTAACATTGACACGCATATTCTTAGCTAGGGTCACATAACACTTATCCATTTGCCGAGGCAGTATTCCTTCATTGAGGAGGATTGGGGGATCCCTTCTCTAAGTTGAAAGTCCCTCGGTTTTCCATCCCAATTCCTCTTTACATTTCGTATCCACACATGTCTTACCGACATAACCTATAACATCTCACTCATGTTGCTTACCAAACATGCAGTGCAGATGAGACATTTCCAAAATGTCCAATGGAGTTTTCACCCAAAACCCATTTCCAAGATAAGGGAAAACCTCCCCATGAAGTTTGGCTCCTGCAGGCCATCACGCATGATCTTCCTATAGTGTGTACCCCTGGCACATTCATCAAATAGCCAAATAGTCCATCATTATCTGATAATACAATCCAAATTTGAATGTTCCATAACCAAGCAATAACATTAGTAATTAAATTCAATGAGAATTTGCAACTCTGTTTACTACAGAAATTGATTTGCTTGGCAATGAGGTGATCCTCAATTGTGGGTCTCTTGTAAGCAACACCACTATGCACATTATAATTTTATGCTTACTAGCATAACATGAATACCTACTTACAATGCGTCCTCCTAACACAATTCTATGCAAGCCAACAATGATTAGTAGTTGTCAGCAATTTCTCAAATCCGAATTTCACAATTCAAATTCAACAACCCATTACGCATACAAACTATTTTCACAACCATGAGACTCTTCTCATAAGGTTTGGCTCTTTCACATGGTATATTTCGGCATTTGTTATGGTCTTACTCTCATTGCCATGTTCTAAACAATCTACCTAAAACCTGAACTTTAATCGGCCAAACACTTGGTAAGTCTGGATGCATATAACCTTTTCATTACTGCAACCATCACTGAAGCATTTTCAGAATTGATAAAATTCAAAATTTTCCAGCTGTTAATCATATCAATATCACCAAAACTCATTTACGTCACGCAATCATTATCATACTTTAAATTACAGGGTACAGTCACATCATTTATGCAATTAAATGAAATGTTTAGATACTCCTTACTTCACAAGCGTATCATTTGTACCACCTTGCTCTTCCATAGAGCATTTCTGACAGCCAATTGATCATGACTACCCTCTTCATGCACTTACTATCCTGCATTCATAACAGCTCTTGAAATGGTTCCATAATTGTCATCAATTCATCATTTCATCCATATAATATCACATGCACTATCTCAATGCATTCATGCAATGCATCGCAACAATTGCACCCATACTTATGTAATTAGTTACTCACACCCTTCATATGCATCCATTCAATGCATAACCACAAGATTTATAAAATCTTTTAATGCATAACCACTCAATGCTAGCTTGCATTGATTCAGGAATATTATGCATTCAAACATACCATGCATGGCCTAACCATGACTACTTCATATAGGATGCATGACTACAATCAAGATCGTCAGTGCTTACCTTCCTTGGGCTACCAAGCTCATAACAACATAATACATGCATGCCACATTTCTATATGAATGCAGTATAAATTCAAATACGCACATGGTATGAGACCTATTGCTTTTACCATTCCATTCAATTGTCATAATTAAACTCTTACCTTCATGGGTCCTACTTACACCCTTGACATTACCAGTTTGGCTGGTCCTTTGCAGGAGATTGCAGAATTTGCTCACCAACTTTTGATTCTAGACTTGTTGTCTTATCCCTTTCTCCATAGGGTTGCTAGTCACATTCGCTAGCATCAACAACCTATTCATCCATGTCCATGTTGTCATTGTTTGTTCCACTAATGCAAACACCAATGCAATAATTATCATTAGTGGTTCATTATAAACGTATAATCCTTACTATTCTTACCAGCATATAATATCCTATGCATGCAAAGCATATCCTCATACATTTCATGTATAAAACTTATAAAATGTAGTTATGATCAGCAAGATAGGGTTAAGGAACTTCCCTTTTTAATCCCCTCATCCTTGCATGTAAATCCTCTTCCACACAACAGCTGGTTTGACTGCATGGTCTTGTTACCTCCAGGTGTGCAATTCCCGGATTTGTCCATATTGACAGCAGGACATTTCTTTTCAAGCAATCACTAGCACTTTTCTGCTTCACACTCAGATTCTAGTGACTCTCCCTTGTTCCCTGCTGGATAAGCTTTCCAACGCCTATCCACATGCTTCATTCTGACCTCGGGTGTGAAAACCACACCGCTTATTAGAATGATGGCAAAACAAACAACTTTATTTTGGTCAAGAATACTAACATCAGTCACCTAGGGTTTTCTTCCCTTTTCAGTCCTGAAACTGCTGGAAAATCCAATGAGAAAAATTCACTGCACATCCCATTGGAACACTAGCTGGAACTGCTAAAAATTCCACTGGAAAACCTAATTTTTCTTTCTCCCTATTGGGTCACTTCCCAACTAAGTTTCCAACGTTTCGGATCCTTAGTGGACTAGTCTTCTGACTCTTCAGCAGCCAAAATGACTACACTTCTCCGGCGCTCATCAGCGGCCCTATCAACTATAAGTTTTCGCTGCATCGGTGGTTCCCTCGACTATATTTCTCCGATGTAAGCTTTCCGGACGGCATCAACAATTCCAAGGACTGTTCATTGGGTCCGTAATCATCTAACCTTCTGGCGTTTTGGCGACCAGATCCACTAACTTTCTCCGTGGCTCATCGGCGGCTCGTTTGCCTAGTTTCCTCTGCTGTGATGGGCCTGTAGAAGTCTAACACCCCGAACTCTATCGACAATGAGGACCATTAAGCCTTACTGTATCAGTGAGGAAACCAACTAACCATTGCGTCGGTGGTCAGGTGCACTATGCTTCCGTAACAATGACCCACAATCTTCCTATGTCTTTCGCAGCTCACGACTTTGTCGCCGGTCGGAGTAGTTATTCATTGTGGCATCGGATGGATATTTGACTAAGCAGCCACAATTGTGGTTCACCTTCATTGAACCTTTTTCGAACGGCGATCCGATCCACTAACATTTCCCAATGGCCGATGATCTCGTGCCTTAGAGAAAATTTTGAATTTTCTTCTTGCCTTATCTTCCGCTGCATCGGCTCTTCCATATGCTATTCTTCGGCGATGACAACGAATATTCTCCTCCGATCGGCGACTGAAACACAACCATCATGGCACCGGTAAGAGGAACCTGTATCCGTCGGAGGATTAGTGCACTAGGCTTCCGCAACAGTGGCGCTTGAACCATTCATTCCGATGTTCATCGGCGACTCGGACAACTAACATTTCCCGACGAAGTCAACACTTAGATTTTTTTTGGAAATTTCCTCCTTTGTCTTCTGCCACATCGGCCGTTGGATCAACTATCCGTTGAGTGGATAGTGTCTAAGACTGTCACAATGGTGGGTGCGCAATCAGCTAAATGTTTCCGATGTAGTTCATCGGCAGTTCCCTCATCTAACCATTGGCGATAAAAACAACTATCTTCCTTCAATCGCCAATGGTCGGACTTAGAAATTTTTTTCACTCTTTACCTTCTGCCCTTTATCGGCTTGACCATCTCCTATCCATTTCCAATCAAATAAACTGTTATTTTCCGATCGACGAACTGAAGCACATCGGCATCGGCAGTCGAAATTTTTCCTCGTTGGAAGACTAGTGCTCTAGGCTTACACAACGGCAAGCGCACGAACCACTAACGTCTTTTGATGGCCGATGATTCTGGCACTTAGAAAATTTTCTGAATTTTCCTGCCACAATTTCCTGATCGCTACTGGGCAGAAGGAAACCTGCCTCTACTATCTAATCTTTCATGGCTCATTCAGGCCCATGTTGCAACCTTGAGCTCTGATACCATTTTGTAACGTCCCCGACCCTCAAACCGGCGAAGAGGATGCTACTATCACCAAACATACATGCAAAATAGCCCCATGAAGTTGAACAGGCATATAATGCTGAAATAAAAAGCTTAAAACATAAAACATACTAAGATGCATAATCCTTCATATACATAGCGGAAGCAAACATACATTCATTCAAGCATACCACATGTTCATCATATTCATTAATAAGTAATTATAAATGCAGAGATGAAATAGTCAAGAATACTCATCTGATAAGAACTCGTCCTGCAACCAGCTATGTCACTACAACGTTCCACCCAACCATAGGCCAACGTGCTCATCAATCTCTCAGCAACACTGCCACCCTCGAGCTAAGCATGATTCTATTAATCTTTCACATTGATCTAGGGACTAAACATCAGTCTCATCAAAGATTTAATCAACAAATAACTCATGAAATGGTGTAAATCAGACTACAGAATGAGTAGCCTCTCTGTATACTCAATAAAGAATGAAAGATTACAATTACAATGTCATGATACAAGCATGAATGAGAGGAAATTCGAATCCCTAAGGAGGTCATTCGAATTGAATGAGTGAGTCTAGCTTAACTGAATGTAAGCCATGTCAACACTCCAGTTAACCACTGATCAAAATCCTAATTGACTCAACTGAACCCTAACTAAAGCCGGAGTGCAATAAATGACCAAGTCTCAACTGAAAGAGATTAGACACATGTCATAGCAAGCCAACCATCAAGTGCTAGTGCTTCAATGACTTCAATGAACCCTGATGAGGTTAACTAAAGTTGAATTGAACATAAAAAGTTGGTGGAGGCGCCCCTGTTGACTCTAGTTCATTAATTAATCATTAAATAATCAATTAAATGAAAAGAGGTGCCTTCACTGACCTATTAACTGATTGTAACCACTAGTTAGCAATTAGGTGCATTAATATCACTCAGATAACCCCCGGAGTGCTCTAGTTAGCCTCCCCGAATGTAGGAGAAGGCTAAGTTAGCCTCCTTGACTGAAGGTAGGCATGGGTGTGACTGGATGATGACTTTTATTGCTCCACTGATGTCAATTAATGTCAATAATACTTAGGATAGTGGTTTAACTAGGACAATTTGACCAAAAAGAGTGTGTATGGTGGTAAATGTCTCAAACATCCCCCCTTAAGCTATACTCAGGAGGAGTTAGAAAACGAAATGCATAAAAATGCTAGGGCCCCGACAATTAAGGCCATAGGTCACCCTCTACAATGCTGAAACTGAAACAATGCTCAAAACAAACTAAGTGAGGAAAAGAGGGAAAACCCAGTGGGAAAAAACCCCCCTCAAGCTGAACACTGAAAGTAGTCTGAATCACCCTGATGAACTCACCCCCAATAGTGAACGGAGGTAAGTGAACTTCTTTTCTGAAAAGCTCTTGGTGAAGATGGCTACAATCTGCTCATCAGTCGGGTAGTATTGTAGAATGATGGTCCTGTCATGCACTAGCTCCCTGATGTAGTGCATGTGAATATCTACATGCTTGGTCCTCTGCCTGGTAACTAGATCCGTGGATATCTTAATAGCACTTTGATTGTCACAAAAGAGGACAGTGGACAAATTACTACCAAGATCAAACTCTGAAAGAATGCCTTGCAACCAAACTGCTTGGATACAAGCATTCACCGCTCCTCGATACTCGGCCTCTGTTGAAGATAGTGCTATGGCAGCCTGCTTTTTGCTTGACCATCAAATGGGGCCACCACCAAACATGAATACATATTCAGAAGTAGACTTCCGATCAATAGAATCACCCGCCCAATCAGAATCTGTATATCCAACCAGCTCTAGCTCAGAGTCTGCACCATAGTGAATGTCGTAGGTCTTGGTTCCCTGAATATACTGGAGGATCCTCTTGGCTGCCTTCCAATGAAGATCATGAGGCTGCTACATGTATCTTGACACAACATTCATAGCATAACAAATATCAGGCTGAGAATGTGTCAAGTACAACAATCTACCAATCAACTGTCGATAGATAGTGCAGTCCATGGGAGGTGTGCTTTTTGCTTCTTCAAGGATGATCCCTAAAAGGAAAGGGAATGGTGCAGGCCTACAATCAGCCATGTTAAACTTGACTAACAGGTCTGACTCATGTATTTGGACTGACTGACCATAATCCCATCAGAATTTTTCTCAATTTCGAGCCCCAAAAATTGTTTTAGAAGCCCCAAATCACTCATTTCAAAGGCATTGTGGAGAGCAATTTTGATGGCTGAAATGGAGGCAACTGTGCTACCTGTGATCAGTAAGTCATAAACATATAAAAAAATGATAATTATATGACCATCATACTGCTGTAAATACACATTTGGATTTGATCTACATCTTTGAAAGTTTTGTGAGAGAAGGAAGGCATCCATCTTGGAACACCACTCTCTTGGGGCCTGTTTTAACCCGTATAGTGACTTCTTTAGCTTGCAAACCAAATATGGATCAATGATGTATCCCTTAGGCTACTTCATGTATATCTCCTCATGAATATCTCCATGTAGAAATGCTGACTTAACATCCATGTGATGCACTTCCATGTGCTTGGATGCAGAAATAGCCGAGACTAGGCGGATGGAGTCCATTTTTGCAACCGGTGCAAAGGTCTCATGGTAGTCCACACATTGGACCTGAGAGAAATGTTTTGCCACCAGACTTGCCTTATATTTGTAGGTGCTTCCATCAGCAGAAACCTTGGTCCGAAACACCCACTTGCATTGAACCAATTTCCTTCTCGGAGGAAGAGAAACTAGTTCCCTAGTAGTGTTTTTCTGAAGAGAATTCATCTCTTCATCCATGGCAACTTGCCATCTCGGATCCTTCCGAGCATGGTAGTAGGATTTTGGATGTGAACTAATCATCAAATAGCAAGTTTTGGACAGAAAATTATCAGGACAGTAGAGCACAATACCTACTCTTTGGAATTCAGACCGGGTTCTCCTTGGATCATTCGGATTTCCAATGTTATCTCCTGCGGAGGAGAGTGTCTGTCAGGCCCATGTAGGAAGATGATTTTGCACTTTAGGTTCTGATTCAGAATCTGATGATTGCTGCACACTGATACCAGAAATCAGAGGATCCAAATCAGGGTCATCACCCCCAATTTCATCATCCAAATATTCAGTAGAGTAGGAAGGAATTTCAATAGTTTTCTCCTTCACTAGTTCCACCTCCTGAAGAGGCTCATCGAACTTGACACTTCTCTCGATGATGATATGTTTGGTATTGATATATAGCAGCTTGAATCCTTTAGATTCATCAGGATACCCAATAAACAAACATTCTATGCTTTGCGGTTGTAAATCCCTTCTTTTATCAAGCGGAATACAGGCCCATGCAGTGGACCCAAACACCCGTAGGTTCGACACATCCAGCTTGTGTCTGAAGTATGCTTCAAAAGGGGTCTTCCCTTTCATGGATGAGTGTGGCAACCTATTCTGAATGTATTCTATGACATGCATGGCTTCAACCCACAAATTTGCGGCAAGCTTCTTTGATTCCAACATACAGGTGGTCATCTCCTTGAGAGACCGATTCTTCCTTTCCGCTACTCCGTTCTACTGGGGAGTGTAGGGAATTGAATGTTGGACCTGAATACCACTTTGGAAGCATATGTGCAGCAAATAATTACTGACATACTCCCCTCCATTATCAGATATCAAGATCTTGATCTTAAGCCTAGAGGCATTTTCGATCAAGGCCTTCAATTCAGAAAAATTTTCACATACTTCTGACTTCTTTTTGAGGAAAAAAACCCATGTGTACCTTGAAAAATCATTAATAAAAGTAAGAAGATACCTTGATCCATTCATGGATATGACAGGCATCGGACTTCTGATATCAAAATGTATCAGCCCCAATATGCATGTAGCTCGGTTTGCCTTCCCCCGATCGAACTTGTGCTCAGGGTGTTTTCCAATCACACAGCCCTTGCAAATTCCCGTGGTTGCCTTTATGACCAGAAGGCTTTCAACCATGGAGTTTTTCTGTAATTGCTGCAAATATTTGAAATTAAGATGGATAAAACTCTCATGCCACAACCTACTAACCTCATTTCCATGAGTTAGCAGAGTGGTGGGCTTTGCATCCGCAACAAAGTGAGATAACTCATAGGCTTTTGCATGATGGTTTGCAAGGCCTTTAGCATTGAGTTTCCCAGATGCAATTTTTGTTATCTCAACATCATTTGGGCGGAAAGAAACTCTCTTAGGCACTCCTGTATGTGTCATCTAATAGACACTAAGGAGATTTGATGCCAGAGACGGTACATACAAAACATTTGAAAAGAAACCATTTTCAAGATCAATAGTACCTTGTCCTTCCGAAATGATGGTGGAGTCATCTCCCATGTGGATGGGAATGGATTTGCCAGTCTCCAAGGATGAAAATGAGTCTTTTTCATCCATCATGTGCTTTGAAGCTCCCGAATCAATCAAGAGTGCTTTGGACTTCGAAGTGCTTTCCATGAGGGCATGACCTTTTTCATGCTAAGGTTCCCGATCTTGCTGATCTTTCCTCCGAAAGCTTTCTGAAAGGTTGATGTGATTCCTCTCAAGGAGAGAGGTTGCTTGATCAAGATTCTTCTTCATGCAGGCATGTTCAGGGTGGAAGCCCTTCCTGCAGTAAGAACACTTGACTTTTTCTTTCCCATGGTGCCATTTTCCTTTGTTCTTCCTTGAGCCGGAAGACTCATCATGCTGCTGGTTTTCAACTCTAGGCTTAGGAGCATCAAATTTAGTTCTCTAATTTTTCTGTTGCTTTCCTTTACCCTTTAGATCTTTCGGCCCCGAGACATGGAGGGCTTGATCATGGGAAGATCTGATGATCCCCATCTGAACAAGCTTGTCATGTTCACTTGTTAGGGACTCAATGAAGGCATTGAGTGTAGGCATCTTCCATCCATGGGTTGTGAGTTTCCCCGCATGGAATGTAGAAACAAAAACTTAATAATCAGCCCCAAGTTTGGAGAGTATGGTGAGGATGAGCTGATCATCATCCTTCTCCACTTTGCATTGCTTCAAGAGTAAAACAGTATGCTTGAACTTTGTGAAAAAATCATTCAGAGTCTCGAAATTGAAAAGCTGGAGAGACATTAATTCATTTTCGAGCTAGTAAACTCTCAAGTCATCATGCTTTCCATATAAAGTTTCCAATTTGTCCCATATTTCTTTTGGAGTCTTCAATCCCACAAGATGGAAAAGAAGATCTCGGGAAATAGAGAGGCACAAGAAACTGAAGGCTTCATCCTTCTTGTTCAAGAATCTTGATTTTTCTATGGCTAAACCAGGCTCATCTTCAGTGTCCATGGCGACTCTAAAGAGCCCTATATGGCATAGCTGAATCTCCATATCACCTTTCCATGAGTGGAAATTGTATGGATTGAAAATATCTACTAAGGAGGCCATCTGGATCTGCTAGAGCAAATGCTTCACCTGTAGAAAACCTGGAAATCACAACAGAAAGGGAAATGTAAGGTCAGACAGCCTGCACATTCTAGGATTTCATCACACCCAGCATAGTCAATCAAGCAATCTTGATCAACAAGTTCTTTACTTGGTGTATTAAGTGGCAAGCCTTGGCTTCTGGTGCAGTGCTGGATTTTTGAGCTATTGCTCAATTTTCATGCAGAAATCTGACAAAAAGCTTGTTTTGAGAGATAGAGCTTCGTCCTGCCATGAGCTCTGATACCATATTAATATTGCACATTGATCTAGGGACTAAACATCAGTCTCATCAAAGATTTAATCAACAAATAACTCATGAAATGGTGTAAATCAGACTACAGAATGAGTAGCCGCTCTGTATATTCAATAAAGAATGAAAGATTACAATTACAATGTCATGCTACAAGCATGAATGAGAGGCAATTTGAATCCCTAAGGAGGTCATTCGAATTGAATGAGTGAGTCTAGCTTAACTGAATGTAGGCCATGTCAACACTCTAGTTAACCACTGATCAATACCCTAATTGACTCAACTGAACCCTAACTGAAGCCAGAGTGAAATAAATGACTGAGTCTCAACTGAAAGAGATTAGACACATGTCATAGCAATCCAACCATTAAGTGCTAATGCTTCAATGACTTCAATGAACCCTGATGAGGTTAACTGAAGTTGAACTGAACATCAGAAGTTGGTGGAGGCGCCCCTGTTGACTCTAGTTCATTAATTAATCATTAAATAATCAATTAAATGAAAGGAGGTGCCTTCACTAACCTGTTAACTGATTGTAACCACCCGTTAGCAATTAGGTGCATTAATATCACTCAGATAACCCCCGAAGTGCTCTAGTTAGCCTCCCCGAATGTAGGAGAAGGCTAAGTTAGCCTCCTTGACTGAAGGTAGGCATGGGTGTGACTAGATGATGACATTTAATGCTCCACTGATGTCAATTAATGTCAATAATACTTAGGATAGTTGTTTAACTAGGCCAGTTTGACCAAAAAGAGTGTGTATGGTGGTAAATGTCTCCAACAGATTCCTCAAGGAATAAGGGTCAAAGCAGGCTTACACATAGCCAAGGTACACAAATCATCCAAGCCCACAGAGTAGGGCTTATCAGGCCGTCAAGGAGCTAGGAAAGGCTAAATGCTAAGCTGGTGGCCTCAATGGAGAGCTAATGATGCCTACACTAGAGTTAACCTGACTTTTAAGGCATCCACACACTCGACACCAGGAATCAGTCCTTTCTCTGCTTCACAGTCCCTCAGGACCTGACTTCCCTTTCCAATACTCTTCAAGGGTTGTGGAGAAGAAAGCCATCAGTCGAACTCTGTCTGAGTGGCTCCAAACACTAGTTTTCTCAAGCATACCTAGCCTCTAATCCTACTCTCAATAGTCCAAAGACCAACCACTGCATGACTGCAGTAAAACAAACAGTTCACATCTCTGTGAAGAAGGTAAAGACAACAGGGTGACAACCCCAAACAAAAAGGTGAAACAAAGTTAAGGTCAAACAACGCTTCAAATTTTTTCTTGGCCCTAGCGTGGCCAAAACAACTCAGCAACAATCCCAAAAGACGTTTGCAACCTCAGCAACCAAGAAGCAACCCAAAACCAGGGGAAGACAACAACCCTGAACTCATAATGAAAACGATGGCAACATTACACAGTCCCAAAATAGGAGAGAAGTCCGATTCTCAATCTTGGACAAAGGAAAAACATAAACACAGACCACAATTGATAAGGAGAACAAGCATGAACTTACACACTGCACAGAATGCGAAGGCTCATTCACATGAAATCATGGATGACAGAACATGCTTCCCAACTCGCTGCGTGAGTCCCAAAACAAAGGAGAGCATTCTGTGTGAGGAGGGACATGCCCATTTCCCACTGGTGCGTAAGAAGAGTGAACAGAATGACTCACTGGGTGAGGAAGAACAAAATGATGATGAAAAACCTAAACAGACCCCAATCATCCAAAAGTTGGGAACACACATACGCACAGCCCCTGAACTTGAATGGCTTCTGCACAGGAAATTCGTGAGACCAAAAACCCCCCTTTCCCCAGCTCCCTACATGAGGAAGAACAATGTCGATTTTCCTGTGCATGAGAAGGCGAAGATAGAAGACTCCTGCTGGCGTGAGATGGTCAAGACAAAAGAAACCACGATGGAGAACTCAACGACGCAAGAGAAAACAAGAATCTCCCTCGGCGTGAGGATAACCAGAATAACTCGCAGTGGGAGGAGAGTAACCGATCTCCTTGCGTGAGACTGAGAAAAATCCCCAAACACGTGGGTGGAAGAGTGGGAGAGTGGTGACCGTTCCCCTACCCCTTGCGTCAGGAAGAGCGAGCTCGCTGGTGGAGTGTACATGGGGCAAAGACTGGCAGTCCTACCACGCACCACTCCCTAGCCATAACTGCTCCCAACTAATCAAATAGCAGAAGTTTAGTGGATGGTTGACACATGGAAAACTCCCAATGGCCCCCATGGGTTAGACAACCCCCCACCTTAACCTTAGGAATCATGCCCTTTTCATTTAATGTTGCACCGTCATAGCTAGCCGTGGGGTTATTTTTTTTGATGTGCATATTTACATGATGCCAAAACTATAATGTGCCGAGTGGCATGATATACCATCAGCAACAATCCCTATTGCCGAAACATACACAACCAAATCGATGGTGGGGCTTTTGCCTTTATCTCCACACCATGATTAATTACAAAATATACATCATGTATCTTTTAATGCAACCGGGGTCAAAACCGGGGATATTACAAGGGCCATGTCCAAAATATCATATTTTCCTTCTCTATTTACTGTTTCTCCTTGACTTTATGTTATGATTTGTAAATAGTACATATTGTTAAAATCATAAGTAAAAATTACAAAAAATAATAACTTAATCAAGAATATTAAACCAATCCATATGATCTAAGCCTTCACCAATTATCGAAGCCAAATAGGAAGGGTCTTATTGTCCTTGTATTTATTTAAGTCTTTTGTTCCAGTGTGTCTTCCTCCATTGCAACTACTTGAAGTGGTCCAACTAATGCTTCATGGGAGATTGAGCTCCTAAGTTTCTTAAAGGTTGAACTTTGTTTAAATTAAAGGTGGATGGCATTTTCTTGGAGTTTCGTTATCTTGGTAGTATCGTTCTACATATTCTCCTTTTGATAGTCTTGTTCTACTTCTAACATCACTAGTTTACCTTGCTCTTCAAACTAGGATTTTTAGAAAAATAGCTGTCTTCGTGTTGCCTTTGTTTCCTTGGCATCATTTAACTCTCAATATTTCTTCCATGTTTTCCATATCCTCATAACCTCTGCTATGCTTTCTTGGAAGTCATCATTATTCCTTTCACAACATTGAATTTCCATTTGTATGTCAGAATGATCATAATAAAATAAAATTCCTCGATGAAGGTGAGCCAAACCAAATTTAAAATGATGATGGATGAGATTAGAACCACCTTCCTTTGGCCATCCCATCATCGAAGGCTTCATTACTCCATGCTTGTACAATACTAGATGAATGGCATGGTCCCTCCAAGGGGTATTCATTATTGAATGCATGTGATTATGTTGGCACCACTTGTCCATACCATAATTAAACTCATAATCAATTGGTGGTTGATAAATTTAGGGTATGCTTTTTTTTAAAGAAAATCATGTAGATTTGTATTTATACAACGCTGAAGAAGGTATCAAAAGAATAATACAAAATTTCATAAACAAGGTTTCAGAGGTCCATAAGGATTATTTATCTCTATTAAAGTCTTCCATAAAACTATGTCTTAAACAAAAAACACCTTCTCATAAATTGCTATAAATTCTAACATATTGTCCTAAATGAAATTTGCAAAACAAAGTCATAAAAATACTAGATTAATTGGTATTGTGAGCGCTGCCCATGATTTGTATCTCTTAGATGTCCTATTCATTCTCCTCATACAACTCACAACGGTCTTCTACATTCTCCTCACTGTCCATGACCTGCATTTCTTGGTTGTCCTCTACATTCTTTTCATGCAACTCATGTCTTCCTTCTATGATCTCCTCATTGCTTGAAATGTTGACAGGGACATGGGGTTGGAAAATAGCATCTTCCTCGTCATATTTAATTCCCATCTATTTCGAGAGACAAGACTCTTTTGAAACCATTAGGTCTTGGTGAATATTTAGGGTGTTCATCATGGTGTCAACCTGAGATCCATAAACTCGAATGTTTCCTTCAATGTTGTCCATGCGGTGCTCAATACAAGAGTTATGTACTTTAATATGATGAACAACATCTAAAATCCCTTCTAGTTGTGAATTCATCCATCTACGATTGTTGCAAATATCATTATTGTCCGCATGGACATCCTTAATGCCCCTAAAAAAGCTCCTGCAACTTGAATTCCCAATTTACCTCGGCTTCATCAGACTGGAGAAACCAAATTCAATTACTGTGTCCAAAATATTCTAATACAAGGGTAGATTTTTCTTTGTACTGTCATAATGTTGAGCAAATTCCAGAGTCTGAAATCCCTCCGCTACACATTCCAAAACAAACACAACATAGTGTCACTTTCCTTGGGACTAGGGGATGTCATTTTCTTCCTCCAACACTGAAATCACCACTCCAAGTTTGTGATCCGAACTAGACTTACCCCTCATGTTGCAACTATTAATCCCACCTTCAGTATAGATAAAGGGGGAAAATGGAATATATGTTCTTGGCTCCCAATGGAGCTCTATGCCCAAGTTTCTTGGGTACTTCTCCATGCGTGAAGTCATGTGCTTCATTATGACAAAAATTTGGAAGATGTAACGACGGTTGGATAGGTCTACGATTGATATGGTGATATTGAAGGCAGTCCGAACTTATTGATTGAAATCCTTTTAACCCTTAAAGGGAGAAAAAAAGTTGTAAGTTGGACCCCATTTTTAACCAAACTCCCTTTTGCCAATATGTTAGCTTTTTTTCACGCATACATATGCCTCAAAATTCGACCCTTTTGCCAATATGTTAGCTTTCTTTCACTAGAACATATGCCTCAAAATTCGAGAAAATATTGTGACGGTTGAGATAAAATGAATTTTATCATCGAAAAATACATTAAAAGTGTGTTCGTTTTCTATTTTTTTCATGATCCCCGATGTTTGTTGATATTTTGATGCTTTCCCCATTGTGTTGATATTGCGACACATAGTAGTTGTAATACCGACGACGCATATCACACATGTGAACCACACCTTTTCACACAATGGTTGTTGAATTTCGCTTTGTGGCCAATTATATCATAGGTTTGTCAAAATTTCGACGAGCGACAATTATATTATATCCTTGAAACAAGCTTCGACAATTTTGTTATACTTGTGAAATTGTTGTTGGTTATTGTTTGATATGCGAATTTTCTACCAAGTATGGCTCATATTTTTCTATCAGGGACTCGTTCAACACATCCAATTTTTCATCTATATAGCTCGGATTTTAGAGTTTTATGGTCAGTATTTTTAATTTTTCCGTTTTGACCTTTAATATAAAGCTATGTTAAGAAATTTTAGTACCATGACGTGGCTTTATTCATTAATGAATATTGTATAATTGTGAAATTTATATAATTTTGTTTTCATAGCTGAGAAACTCATTTATAAATTTTTCCTTTGCAACATTTGAAATTGTTTATTTGCTATCATTGTTCGACGCATGAAATTTGAGGTTTCTATCTACCTCTTTCACTAGATTTTCATTCTTGATATGCAGGTGTGGAGGTTGGTAATTGGATTTTTTCCATAATTTTGGTAAATATATTGAACAATTAAATGAATTTAAAAAAAATGAATTTTATTGCATGAAATTGTAGGTTGAATTGGTTAGGGTTTTACTAGTTCATGAAATTTTTTGAAATAATGTAGTGACATTTATGAAATTGGTTGAAAATAATGTTGTTACATTTGTGATATATATATATATATATATATGCCTCATTTAAGGCTCTGCGCGACCGCGGTGACAGTTCTACCTGCTGCTAGGTAGATCATTTTCACACTCAACATTAAGGCTATCCCCAACCCGCGGTTTTCTGTTGTTCTATACCAAGTGATATACTCCAGCTCTAGCTCCACTGTGTGCACGAGGCAGGTCCCCCCCCAAACATATATATTCAATGTAATTATATATTTATTTAGTCAAATTGGTTCTTATAGGAAATTAGAATTTCATATAAATATATTGTAGAAGAAAATGCAAGGAGGCTTGCTAAGTCTAGAGCGACATTGGAGGCGAAGGGTGATGGAAAATGTTATCTCCCTTGCAATGATTGTAGGGGCTTGCAAATGAAAATAATTTATGAACAACACCTGAAAAACATTGTAGGGAGAAGGGGAATGTTGAAGGGGGGTATGGATATCGTCCCTTGGTAAGATGTTAATCATTATATAATGTACTCTTTGTACGAGTGATCATGTATTTGTAAAATGTTTTGTCGTCTTAATAGTTTTTATATATACACTAATTTTATTATATTGTTTGTAATTATAAAGACAATGCCCCCTAAATATCGACTGCTAGAGAGTCACTTACCAAGTAGCAGTAGACAAGCAAGTGAGAAACATGGAGATCATAATATTGATGATCAAGTTCTTAATGATGCTATGGATGAAGATAACATTATTGATACAAATGAGGAAGATGGGATACATAGATTGATCCAAGACACATTTTCTCTAAAGGATGAGGAAAACCTCAATGATATTCATGATGTTCCTTTACTTGAGAAGTCATGACAACCTCTTTATGATGGCTCAATGACAAATATTCTATATTCTATATTGTTGTTGGTGAACCTGAAGATTTTGAATGGTTTATCAAACACTTGTATCATATAGATCCTAAGGTATATTGTAATATATTAATTTCATTCTCACATGTTCTATATAAAGGTTGTTTATTTTACTCTATTGTACTTAGTGTTTATATCATAAAATAGGGATGCAATATCAAGGCATAATATTCCTAACATTAACTTGTTTTTTTTCAATGTTGCAGTTTGTTAGGTGAATTTATATTACCAGGATCAAATATTTTACCATGCACATATTGAGAAATATTTGTGATTATGAAAGAAATTAGAATGGAGTATCAAGCTATTCATGCATTTCCTAATGATCATATTATATATTATGGAAAATATGCACCAGAAAATGTATGTCCAAAATGTCAAATCACTACAACAAATCCTGGCATTAGCGTCCCATTTAGCATCCCTTTTTAGTGTATATTTTTTTACAGTGAGTGGTCAAACTAGACGCTAAATGGGGCGCATCATGGAAAAAAACTTAAAGCGTCTCAAAAATGTCTTTTTTTGCTTCCTAGATAACATCCTTTCTGACGTCCAAAATAGCGTCTATTTTTTTCTTACAAAATAACATCCAACTTTGCTTCCTAAACAACATTGAGGTTTACTTCCTAAATAACATCCTATTTTTCTTCTTAGAGAGTGTCTGCTTTTGCTTCCTAAATGACATTCTCGTTAGCTCCATATTTGCATCCTTAATAACACCATGTTAGCATCTATGTTCACGCCATGTTTTCATCCAAATTAGCATCCAATATTGCATCCATTTGTGCTACCACTTTAGCATCCCATTTTGCACCACAATTTACGTCCAAATATGTGCCAATTTTTGCTTCCAATTTTGCACCAATTTTTTATTCCTTTTTTGCATCATGTTATGCTACCAAAATGTTCCCTAATATTTCTTCTATTGTTTCACTAGATTTTTCTTCCTATGTAGTGCCATGTTTTGAATCCAAAGTATCGTCTTATTTTGCTACCATGTCAACACCATGTTTGGATTCATCATTAGCACTAAGTGTTGCATCATTTTTAATGCCTAGTTTCACATATGTATTTATGCCCACATTAGCACCGTGGTTTGCACTACTTTAGTGCCCAATTTATCATCCATTTTACTCCCACACTAGTGCCACATTTTGCTTTTTGTTTAACTCCTTAGCTTTCTTCTTATGTTTCTTCCTCATGAGCGCCTAATTTAGCTTCTCATTTAACATCCAATTTTTCTCCTTTGTTGGCCACTATTTTAGATTCTAGTTTGGCTTCTACTTTTGCATCCAAAATAGCATCAAAATTGACTTTCAACTTAGCGCCAAGTTTTGCGTCTAATGTTTCCTCTAGATCTAGAACATAACGAGCTTCCGTTTTAGCTCCTGTTTTTGCTTCCTTATTAACACGGCATTACACTTTCTATTTAACACCTCCAACCATATCCAATTGTGTGCTAATGTATTTATTATATCAAATTATTATAATTATTCATTAATTTCAATAGTTCTCATATGTCATTTACTTCATAGTTCTGAAATAACATAATGAAACATTCAAATTAATTGTAGATACAACAATTGAAATTAATTGCATAACATTTATGAAGAAATTTAATATAAAAATACAACGTTTATCCAAAGCAATACTATCATCATATATATTAATTTTCCATCAAAAGATCATCAACAACTTCCAATATATTTAAATTTAAAATATAATAGTGATAACATCAACATTATCTTTCATGAAAATAAGTGAGATTATAAAACATCATCACATCAATAAACTATCATACATATCATCATATTAAGGTTAAAGAACAAGTGAACAATAAATAAATAAATAAATAAATAAATATATATATATATATATATATATATATATATAGTGAAAATACCAATATCACAAGAAATAATTTTTTTTATATCCATATCTAGAAAAGTCAAAATGATTAACAATAATCAAAGTTTATATGTCAGCATGAATCCACCATACAAATCAAAATGACCCAAATTATAATATGAACTTGGAAAATTGCAAAAATAACAATATGTGTCTAGTAGCATGGCGAAATAACAAAACGTCCACAATCCCATTAGTAGCATCAATGGTTACCATCATCATCCTCACCCTCATTCTCATCCTCATCATCTACCCAACATAATATCCATCATCATTTTCATTTGATCCATTTGTATCATTATCAAAAATATCTTTCTCTGGTACATCAATGACAACATAATTAGGATCATCACCTATGTAGTCATCTTCACCATTTTTCTGCAAGTACCAAGAAATAATCAATTTAAAGCATTAGTAACAATTTCATTACATAAAGCATATTTTGTGTTATATTGAAAATATTAGTGTGATAATTTATGCATTCTCACGAGTTTTCCAACCACGAATACAAACATAATCTCACCAAGAGATAGTAACCACACATATCAAGTGTATCCACAACCATGCATACACACACATGTACGCCATAAATTTTCATATCACAATAGAAGAAGACATAGAGACAAGGAAAAATAGACATCCCCATGATTATATATAAAGTGAAGAAAAATACAATATCACATATATTATTCACTTCGAACCATATTTTTTCCTAAAGTTGTTATATCATTAAATCTATATATAACATGCTATTTAATCTATATCTTCAATAGCATGTTAACCATGGTCTTCATCTCTCAATCAAGTTCATGAATTATTTACATTGTAATCTAAGAGTAAATTTAATATAACATGCTTGATAATATCCCCTCCTAAACATGACTAAAAGAATATTATCATATATATAGTTTTTAACATAATAATCATATCATTGGTATAACAATCGCAAAGCTTCGTTGGATTCATGTTATATAAGTACATGCAGGAAGTAACAAAAATCAATTTCGTTGCTTGGAATTCGGTTGGTATCCCTGAATGGCCATCGAAAGCAAGTTGAAACTCACCATAAATAAAAACCCAAGGCTTGAATGAAAAAAAAGCATTAGTTATGTTGGATTTGTGACATCTGACTACTACTAGGGACATCCTTGCTCAATGGTTTCATGGACTGAAAGTTGTTTTTTTTACAATTTTTTAAACTAGGGTTTTTCTTAGTGATATGCAGTGCAATTTCTACATGACAGACTAAGATTTTTAAAATTTGTTGAGTGAGTGCATGGTATTCATAGTCATCTCTCCCTTTCCCAAACATAGTTGCAGGAGGCAACGAAACTAAATTCTGTTGCTTGGCTTGGATTTTAAGCCCCCGATTGAAATTTGTCTGGTGTCCCTTAATGACCTTGATAAGAGAGAAGAAACTCGCTATAAATCGAAAAACCATTTCTATGATGGATGAATTGTCATTTTTGTTAGATTTCTAACATTCAAGTACCACTAGGGACACCCCTGTTATGTGGCTTCATGGACCAAAATTTATCTATTTTGTTGGTTTTCTAAACTAGGGTTTTGCTAAGTGACGTGTAGTGCAATTATGTTGATCGGCTATGATTTTGAAAAATATGCCCAATGAATGTGTGGGAATCATAACCATCCCGCCCTTATCCAAACACACTTGCAGGAGGCAATAAAAATCAATTTCATTGCTCGGTTTGGTTTTTATGCTCTCGGTTGAAATTTTCCTGGTGTCCCCGAATGACATTGGTAAGAAATATAAAACTCATCATAACTTAAAAAGCGAGGCTCTGATGGAAAAACAGTTAGTTTTTTTGGACTCACAACACCCGATTACCACTAGACATACTCCTGTTTGGTGGCTTCATGGATCGAACGTTGTATATTTTAAAGGTTTTCTAAACTAGGGTTTTTCTCAGTGACATGAACTGCAATTTCTGCACAATAGGCCAATATTTTGAAAAATGTGTTGAGTGAGTGCATGGAAATCACAGTCATCTTTCCCTTTCCCAAACTCACATGCAAGAGGTAGCAAGACTCAATTCCATTGCTCAATTTTCTTTTTATGCCCCCTGTTGGAATTTTCTTGGTGTCCCTAAATGGGCTTGAGAAGCGAGATGAAAGTCGCCATAACCAAAAAACCAAAGCTATTATGGAAAAACCATTAGTTCCATTGGATTCAAGACATTTGAGTACTTATTAGGACACCCCTATCTGATGGCTCCATGAACCAAACCTTGTCTATTTTGACAATTTTCTATACTAGGGTTTTGATCAATGACGTGTAGTGCAATTTCTGGACGATAGACTATGATTTTGAAATTTTTTCCCAATGAGTGTGTGAGAATACCATTCATATCTCTCTTTCCCAAACACACTTCAAGGAGGAAGCAAAACATAATTTTGTTGCTCAGTTTGACTTTTATGCTCCTGGTTGAAATTTTCCCGGAGTCCCTAAATGACTTCAGGAAGTGAGAAGGAAAATACAAGTCCATTGGTTTCATGACATCCAAGTCCCTCCAGGGACACCCCTGTCTAGTGGTTTCATTGACTGAATGTTGTCTATTTTGACAGCTTTCTAAACTAGGGTTTTGCTCGATGACGCGCAGTGCAATTTTTGCACAACAGGGAAAGGTTTTAAAAAATGAGCTGAGCGAGTGGATGGTAATCACAATCATCTATCCCTTTCCAAAACAAACTTTCAAGAGGTAACAAAAATGAATTCTATTGCTTGGTTTGGCTTTTATGCCCATGTTATGCCCCTAGTTGATATTTTCCTAGTGTCCCTGAATGACCTTGAGAAGCGAGATGAAACTTGTCATAAATTGAAAACCGAGGCTCTGATGGACAAACTATTGGGTCTATTAGATTCGTGATATTCGAGTACCACTATAAACACTCCTTATCGACGGATTCATGGACCTAAAGTTGTATATTTTGACGATTTTTTAAACTAGTTGTTAGTGGAAATTCTCAACCAATGCAGATAAAGGCTGCTTCCCTAGTTTGAATGCCTCAAATCTTGAACAAAACACCTACACAACATAGAATCTTTCCCTAGAATTATAGAGTACTTGAATTAGCTTCTCTCATACCTTTTACCGGGCTATGAATATTTGACCTTGTTGTGCTTGAGCTATGCAGAGATTAGACTTAAAATAGACACAAAATAACCAAACCATATGAGAGTAACAAGATACTCTGCATTTCTATGTAAATGACCAAGGAAATAAATAATAAACAAAGAATAATAAAGACATACACAATGTTTATGGGAAATAAACAATGAAGGAGAGATCACTACCAAGCCTTGGTGTTGGGATCTCTTCACAATGGGGTCTTGCCTGAATTTTCACCTTGCCTCCTGATCACTCAAGAATGTCTGAGATAATTTGGACAAAGTTTAGATGCTATAACACAATGTTCCTCCTCTTTCCCATGAGGAGTGAGCCACTATTTAAAGGTATCAAAGGATAGAGTGGGTTGAGGATTCAAAGGAGAAGGTTGAGGGACCATCCCTAGGATAGGAGAATTCAATTTCCACCTGTACTGATTCTTAGGGATGAGGTTCCATGAAAGAATATTCGAGAAACCTCTCGCAACTTCCCTTTTTTTCCTTCATAAGTCAAGCACCATACTTTGATGAGAAAGACGGGCAGTGTTAGTGTTAAATTTGTGAACCATTGATCTAGAGGAAAATGAGAGAAATTGAGAAGGGAAATTATGCAGTGGAATAATCAAAGAAAATGTACACCGAACAGTAAATGAATGCCACAAATTTAAGATAAAACAGACAAGAATTGATCAGTTTATCACAACATTAATATTTATTCATTAATCAATAATACAATGGTGTTACAATAAATAGGATTCAAATGCCATTGGTAGAATTCGAATCTACCAACTTAGACTGACTAACTAGCTAACTCGGTGTGTCTAAATCACTGCTGGAGGCTCATTGGTCTAACTCTAGATGTCTAAATTAGTCTATAATCAGTTAACTGATGAGGTAGGTGGGAAAATGTGCCACTCTCCCTTCATGTATGCATAACTGGTGCTAGGCTAACTGAAAGTGATCTACCTGATTGTAACTGGAGGTTGAGTCAACATAACTGCTTACCAACTACAACCAACTGGTGGAGGCTACTCATGGCACTAAAAGTGGGCTCCTATAATGTAGGGATTGGCACTGGTGGCACCAATATTCATGGTGGCACCTAAAATCTAGTGAGGTGTTAAATGAACTCCTAAGTTAGGAAATAATAACAAATAGACTATATTGGACAAAGGAGGATTATTAATCCCAACAACCCCCTCTTAATCCTAACTATGGACAAATTGGGCTTGGAAACTAGGCCAAAAGTCACCCATACAATCTAAATGGAAAAATAAACTTCTTAATAAAATAAGGAAAATGGGGAAAACCTCATGGAAACATCCTAAAACTATGCATGTGAATCTCTCAATTTTCTTCCGATCTGATGAATGTTGCTTGTGTTTCTTCTTTCTAAAGGAGTAATGGAATGATCAATTTTTTTCTTATGTGGGCCAAATTGTTGATCATTCGCTATCATCAAGTAGCATTGTTGGGCAATCTATATACTCATTAATTACTTAACAAGAAGAGTGTTCAATATTTAATTATCAAACCAGGGAAGTCTGTTATTTCAAAGCCAATTAGCAAAGTATATGCATAAACATGTTTAGTAGTTGATAAGTAAAATGAAAGTCACTCAGTTATAATTACTGCTAGGCCAACTCAGCTCCCTGTAAGAAATCAAAGTAACATTATCCATCTAGGAATTGAAAAAAACTTCTATTTCCTGTCATACTAATCTGAAGGTTTATGATCTAAAGAGAAATCCACCTAGAATTACTTTTGCAGGAAATGAAAGTCTAATTTACCAAATCAGAAAGATCTATACTCATTAATCAAACATCGAATTCATCAATGCAAAGGACTTATCTAATCAAGTAAACTCGAGAAAGATAAATAACACACACACACACACACACAGGGGCTGAGCAAGTTTGTAACAACTACTACACACTTCTACATAAAAGGAAAGATTAAATACACAGTCGAGTTTCATACCAAATCGCCTACAACAAACCAAAGGAAAAACAAATAATCTAATCACTAAACAAATGCAGTTGCAGCTAAACATGAAGATATATTAAATTGAAATTCCACACTTAAACAGAAATAAAAATACTAAAGCATCTAAACTACCAGCAAGTTTGTTAGAAGGCGGGCCCTATTCTTCAAACATAGATGTTGTAGAAAGCTCACAAAGGTTGCAATAGATAAGTAATGAGAATCGCCAACTTCTTTATTAATATGATAAAATTGTAGTTACAGTCACTCTACTGCGTCTCTTACAATTTGCGAAAAACCGAACCCTTGGCTCTCCCTTCCTGCGTATACTTATACAAGAAAAAATCTATTATGTTACATCAATTTCGGGCAGCCATGAAGATATTGATCCTAATTCCAAATCATCAAGACAGTTACAACTAACAATCCTTGTATAAAATCAGCTCTAGAATAAATAGGATTTTACTTCGAGCTGTTCCGTGAACTGACATGCCCAACAAACTGCAAAATATTCTCGAGCAGTTTCAGTTACAACCATGAAGGCATATCAAAGATTCCTTTTGCATTAAGGTTGACCACATCATTTCAGTAGGTAGATGATGCCAAGCAAGACTAACTTCCAGATATGACGAGCTATTGCAGTTGCGCCACATGGATATATAACAAGATGTTGCAATTGCGCCACCTGGATATGACAAGCTGTTGCAGTTGCACCACCTGTGATTCTGAATCTTTCTTTCAAGTCATGGACAAATCAACACAACGAAAGGTAAAATCCATAACAATAAGTAAAACCAAGCATAAAATGAAATAATAAATAATGATTTATACCTGAGATATTGGTGCTTGTTTGTATGATAAGGATAAGGATCTAGCTATAAAATGGGGACAAAAATAAGGAAAACATATGGAATAGAGTATGACAAAAAGGGGTAAATTCACAACCCAACATCTCCCCTCAACTATCTGATTGCATGTCCTCATGCAATAATTTGAACTAATCTGAGTCTGAATCGAACTCAAGAATCCTCCCGTGAAAATTCATGAGGTTGAATGAAGGTTCTGGTACCTCTTCTAGTTGCAAAAACCCATTTCTCATGATTATATTACCCCAACAATCTCTCTCTTAGTTTTTTTTCTGGCCACCAAATAAGTGGAAATATGAAGCTCAAACCCAACCAGTTTAGGCCACAAGACTCCATGCATTTAACATATCTAGGTACTCTAGACAGGGCATATTTAAAATTTTCAAAATAGAATGGATCTTTTTCCCTTAGGGCTACAAGGGAAAATTCCCATCTCTGGCTGCTTCCTTGCATAGCAATATCATGCTGATGATATATCATATCAACACAAGTAGAAATAACCTTCTGTTGAAATATATCCAACTGATTGAATTTATATGGAAATGTAAGGTTTCTCCTATGCCTAGCAATCAAAAAGAGAGGGGATCTAGATTCTCCCCGAATCCACAGGGTGGAGATGTCCTTATTTCTCTAGATAGTTTGTGAGGCACTTAACCAACGCACATGATTATTGAAAAAAGAAGTAAATGAACTTAAATGAATATCCCCAATATGGGGAACTGGATTTGCTTGAGTGTTCATCATGCATTCCCTATCACACAGATACAATTCACACAACAAATTCTGCTCAGAGAATTCACTTTGGGTGAAATTTTCCAAAAATTGAGAAGGTGTTACAATATTCAAGGATATTCCTTCCTTCAAAGCCTTAATCTAGAACAAAATCATTTGTTCAAACATGAATACAGGGTAGGACAGGTATGGGGTTCTTTATTCTTTTCCATAGCCTCATATTTCTTTAACTCTTTTAACTTCTCCTGCATCTCTTCCCATCGAATATTCTGAAAGAAGTTTTCCTCGGCCCATTGTTCCCTTAATTCTTGAATACAATTTTTATTCTTAGTAAGGGAAATCATTCCTTTATCAAATTGGATTGCATGATGCTTCCATCTACTTGCTTCAATATTTAAAAGTGTTACCTCTTCTATCTTCTGAATTCTATAGCCTCCACATGTGTTGCTGCTTCTTGTGTTTCGACATCTAGAATATGGTCCATTGCTTCTAATTCCTTAGTATGAAATGCTACTTCATGTGTTTCAGCAGTTTGAGACTCAGTCTAAACTGCCATTTCTTGTGTTTCAGCAGTTTCAGACTGGACTATTGTTTCAACAAATATTTTCAGAAGCACTGGTTCTTGTGTGATAGTGTTTGATTTTTTCAATTCCTTCGTAGCAGTTTCAACAACCAAATTTGATGACACTAGTTCTTATGTAGCAGTGTCATATTCTATTTCCATATTTCTAGGCTGTTGGACTTCTTCCTGCACAATCTCTGTGTCCCCTGACTGCTTCTCCTGCACAGTATGCACTTGCATAATCTCTATGTCACCCGACTGCTGCTCTTGGTCTGGAAGTGAATTAAATTCCCGAGAGCTGCTCCTAGAAGGAAGAAATTCAATGTTTTATGAGGATTGAGGTTGCAGTGCCTCATCTACATGTAACTCCTTCTCAGGAACCAAATTTTCTTCCTACCTTGTTTCTTTTGTTGTTTCCTCATTCACTATCTCATTTACTCCTTGGACTGAATGTGCCAATCTCCAAGCTGCTATTTCCATTTTATCAAATTTATATCTTGCCAATTTAAATAGGACTCCACATTCAGGACATATAAGCTCTTCTTTTTACTGGCTGGAAAGTGGATCTTCAAATTGAATAGCGGCTCCAACTAAAGTGTCCAGGCCTCTTCTTGATTTCTTTTTGCTTGCCTCCTTACACCTTTCTAGTTCCTCCTCGAGTGCTCGAGCATATTCCTTCAACAAGTCATTTTCATATTGCAACATTTATAACTAGTGCTGCATAGGTTTTAGGGTAGAAGTGGCCACCATAGGTGAATTTCCCATTGGTTCTTTTGTTTTAGTGGGTGCTCTAGGTGTTAAAATGGGAATTTCAATCATTTCCCTTTCTGCTTCCCAAGAGGCCCTGGTTCTTCTTCTTTTGGTTCCAGCAGGTTTTTGTGTATTAGTGGCATCCATTGGTGAATTAACCACTAGTTCTTGTGTTTCAGTGGGTAGCATGGTACCACTTCTCCTTTTTGGGAAGCCCTAGGTCTTCTTTTTTTGGATGATTCTCCCCGTGTTTCAGTAGGTTCTTGTGTGGTAGTGGTAACCAGTGAGAAAGTGCACACTAGTTCTTGTGTTTCAGTGGAAAAAATGGGGATTTCAATGCTTACCACTTTTTTGTCTTGGAATCCCTAGTTCTCTTCCTCCTGGATGATTCTCCCCCAATACTTGATCTTTTCCTCTTCTTGTTTGGTGTGAGAAGGGTGGAGAATTATCCAATTCCTGCTAAAGGGACCTCCTGCGCAATTATAGTTCCTTTTATTTCTGAGGAGGTTTCGATCTCGACCACCTGAGGCCTTATTTCCTCAATTTTTGCAGCCACTCATTCTTCTCCCACCACATTCACAACTTCATCTTCCACTTTCACTGCTTATGCAACTATTCCCCTTTCTATTTCTTATGCTGCTGCTCCTTAATTTTCTTTGGTTACTCCAATCATTCCCTCCATAGGGATATATGTTGCTGCAGCTCCCTCTGAACTTTCCTCTTGCTCATCTTCATATTCTTCCAATTCTTCATCCCTCCCCCCACCTAAATCTGAGGAGCTCTGTTCGACTTCTCCCTCTCCAATATATGTTACCGCAGGTGCCTGTTGCACTGCAACTCCAACAAATTGTTCCTATGCTAAATTGTTTTGTGCCAAATGTCTTTGCACCAGTTACTTAATTGGCTCGTTATTTGTGAGAGACGAGAGTGGGTGTCTGGAGTTCTTAGCACAATGTGCATGTTTTGTAAAGGTTGTGATAGATAAAATGGAATATTGATAAGTCTGTGATGCTGTAAGTGAGACAATAAGACAAAGTCATAAATGTAAACAACCTTATATCTCCCCTCATAGGTAATGTACCTTTTTAGTAAGATCGCAACCTGGTCCCATCGTCTAGGAAATGTCTCCAGTGCCACTCCTCTAGCCCTTCTCTGCACTTGCTCCCATGGTGCTGCAAATCCCTATGAATTTTCCTCTTGTTCATATTCATCTTATTCCAATTATTCATCCCTCCCCCCAACTGAATCTGAGGAGATGTGTTCAACTTCTCTCTCCCCAATATATGTTGCTGCAGGTTCCTTATGCACTGCAGCTCCAACAAACTACTCCCATGTTAAATTGTTTTTTTCCAAACATCTTTGCACTAGTAACTTAATCAGGTCGTGATTTGCGAGAGATGAGAGTGGGTGTTTGGAGTTCTTAGCATAATATGCCATGTGTTGTAAGGTTTGTGATAGATAAAATGACATATTGATAAGTCTATGATGGTGTAAGTGAGACAATAAGACAAAGTCATAAATGTAAACAACCTTATATCTCCCCTCACAAGTAATGTATCTTTTCAGGAAGATCACAACCTGGTCCCATGGTCTGGGAAATTTCTCCAGTGCCACTCCTCTATCCCTTCTCTGCACTTGCTCCCTTGGTGCTAAAAATTCTTCAGCTGCTCTCAAATTGTGCCCCTTCCTGAAAAACCAACATTCTCCAGTCCAAGGTAGTCCTGTGACCTCTACTAAGGCTCGTTCTAATGCATCTATCCTTAATCCTCATATTTTTGAGTATTCACCATTCAGGGTCATAGCAAATTGGAGTGTCATTTCCTCATGAAATTCGTTCAATATATGGAAATAACCAATCCATCCAGCTTCTTAAAAAATGTCATAAACCTCTCTATTTGCAGACAGAGCATCTAGATTGTTAGGTTCACACCTCATTGGAGGACCCATAATTCTCTTTACTGGATATGATAGACATGTATAGTAACTAAAATAATCAGTCCTTCAAGTTGCAGCAGTTGGATACAGTAACATATAACAGAGGTTTGTATCATTGTTACTCGATCTATCAATTCCCTGGTATGATTCGAACTTTCGATGCCAAATAATCACAAGGGAGATGATTTCACATGCACTATTAAAGATAATATGCTGTCAATAATTAATCAGGTAGAGCACGTTCGTATCAACATTGATTTCCTGAACATGTGAACAAAGTGCAAAAGATATCATTATGAAACATTGAGATTCAGTTGGAAATCTTCCCCAAACGCGACGAATTTTCCGTTAGATTTTCAACAACAATACCGACGAAAAAGTTGGCATAAATATAACAGAGTTGCATCATAGAATGGTAAAAAATAGTGGAAACATTTAGTGGTGTTGCGATGGAGTTTGACCAAAAAACCAGAAAATTAACAGTGTTGTAGCGAAATTCGGTAAAAAACAACAAAAAAAATTAACGGTGTTGCAGCGGAGTTCGACCAAAAATGGCGGAAAAATTATCGGTGTTGCAGCAAAATTTGGCCAAAAACGGTGGAAAAATTAGCGGTGTTGCAGCGGAATTTGACCAAAAATGGAAAAAACATTAGCGGTGTTGCAACGAAGTTTGGCAACAAATAACGGAGTTGTAGCGGGATTTATCCAAAAATAGCGAAGTTGCAATAGATAAAGGTTAAGAATTTTAACAAGTTTTTCGCTAAATATTTTTTTGACAGGGCTCAATAAGAATAAATTTTCCGTCAAATATCTACAATCTTATCCATACATTCTTTCAAGGAGTCGGATCAATGAAAAAGGATCATCCATGGTTCTATAATTTATTAGCCCGTCACACGTGCTTCTCTTTGCATGAACCTTCTCATGAATACCTTTTCACAATTCTCAGAAAAACACGCCTGATCATAGTGAAAAGAAAAACAAAAAGAAAATAAAAGTACATAGCGAAAATTGAACTATTTATTTATATACAGAGTTTGTGGAATTTGTAGTAGACTTAAAAAGTTTAAGAAACAGAGGAAGAAACATGCTCCTATACCAGTTGACAGTCTGGATCAGCTGCAAGATGTGAAATAAATGCATCCTTCGATATCAGTTTATGATAATGCCGTAATTGATGACCATTCACAAACAAGGGTGTCTGATTTTCATCAATGGTGGTCAACTGAACGGTTCCATTGTCAAATACCCGATATATTCTGTAATGTCCCAGCCATATCGTGTGTAGCTTGCACTTAAAATACCTTTTAAACTGTGAATCATACAGTAAATCCCAATCTCATTCACATAACATCTTATTCTTGATAAATCTATCATGCCATTTGGAGCACTACTGTTGAATTAAATTTGTATGATGTACAACATCAGTGCTCTTTTCATCTAGTTCATTTAGTTGGTTCAACTAATTTTTCTGAGCCTCCGTTAAATATAGGTTTGCCTCCATGGCTGTTCTCAAAGTTTTAATTTCAAATTCAATAGGAAAAACAACATTCTTAGCGTACACCAGTTCGCATGGGGAGAATCCTTTAGTGTCGTACCATGTTGTATGGTAGGACCATAATGCTTCCAGAATCCTATCATCCCAATCCTTGGGATGACTCTCCACTGTTTTTGTGAGGATTGACTTGATCACCTTGTTCATGCTTTACACCTACCCATTGGCTTGTGGATGATATGGAGACATGACTCGGTGCCGAATGTGATACTTCTGAAACATGGAATCCATATTTCACACACAAACTATGGTCCTCCGTCTGTCACAATTTCCCTAGTTACTCCAAAGTGGGTGAAGATCTGTGCATGTTAAAATTCTATTACAACCTGATCATTGGCCTTTACCAGGGCCACAACAACTACCCACTTGGTCATATAGTCATTGCAAACTAGAAAGTAAACTTTTTGTCTTGATGGAGGGTTGATAGGCCCTACAAAATCTGGATCCCATCTATCAAAGGGTTCAACCACTGACTATGGATGAAGTGGGATCTAATCTAATTTGTTTGGCTAGCCCATTCTATGGCAGCTGTCACATGCATGAACATATTTTCTTGCATCTTGAAATATAGTTGGTCATAAATAACCCAAGTCAATGCTTTATGGTCTGTCCTTTTATCAACAAAATGCCCCCGACAGGGATCATCATGGCAGGATTTCAAAATACTGGGGATTTCATCCTCTCTCACACATCGCCTAATTTCCAAACTAGGTCCTATGTAAAAGAGGTGGCCTTCGATCCAACAATACCTCACACTTTGCTGTGTAATTCTCCTCTTTTCTCATTTGGATAAGTGCGATGGAAGTCTACCTGCAACCAAGTAATTGGCAATGTCAGCGTACCATGGGGAAAAGGATGATACTGCAAATAAATGTTCATCAAGGAAAGAATCTTTGATTTGTCACGTCCCCTCCCGTCTACCCAAGAGGGAACAAAACCATGATGCTCTCGATCTGGGAAAACTAGCCCCATAAACATAAAATAAAATGCATTGAAGTAAAAACATGCACATACGCATAAATCATTAATATACAGTGGAAGCAAAATACATTCATTCACATCATTTAACATGTTCATATTAATCAATAAGAACATATAGTTGCATAGATAAAATAGGCAAGAGATACTTATCTTAGAAGAAGCTTGTCCCGCAACCATCCACGTCACTGCAACGTTCCACCCAACCATAGGCTAGTGTGCTCATCAATATCTCAGCAGCACTGCCATCCCTGAGCTGGGCATGATTTCAACAAGGAATAAGGGAACACTAGAAGAATCACACATAGCCAAGGATATAACAAGAACTCAGCCAAGCCAACATAGTTAGGTTTATCAGGCTGTAAAGGAGCTGGAAAGGCCGATTGCTAAGCTAGTGAGCTCAACCATAGAGCTATGGACACATGCACTAGATCTAGCCTAGATTCTAAAACATCTACACACCCAACATATGGAGCATCCCCTTCTCTGCTACACAGTCCCTTAGGTTATGCCTTTCCCTCTATTGTTATTCAGGGTGTGCAATGAAGAAAACCAACCCCCTAGATCTGTTTGTGAGGTTCCTTCTCACACTAGTTTTATCAAGCTAGTTTAGACCCCATTTTCACTCCCAAACCAGTTCAGAGACCAAAAAAATATGTACACACAACAATTACATTTCTAGGATTGAAGGAAAACATCACAGAGGCCAAAATCAGGAATGGCAATTGACTAAAATAGCTCAGCCCATGCAATTCTATTTCCAGAGTTGTTTATGGCCCTAACGTGGCCAAAACAAACTTAACAACACGCAAAAATCATGGGTCTCTTCTCCCACTCATTGTGCAACCCAAAAAAGTTTTCCCTAGCCGGGAAATGAGGAAAACAACCACAAAAATGCCCAGCAGAGATCCTAGCCACTGACTGTTAGCAAAACAACTTCCTAGCCATGGGGAAAAAACATAGGAAACTGCAAAAACATGAATGAGAGTGCCTAGGAGCTCCAAAAATGTGGGGAAGTCAAAAAGGTGGAAGCATGAGGGAATGGGAAACATTTTTTAGGCAAGAACTTGCCCCATAATTCAAAATCACGTTTCCCAAAAAATGATGGCTTCTCCCATTCAAATTTGGACTGCCATACCTTTCCCATCCCATGCAATAACCAACTCAACCAACTTCTGGCAGTAATAAATGATTGGGTGAATAAGACAAGGAAGGTAGTTGACAGTTTGATGGGTTCTCCCTTTGACATTTGGATTTTCCCCATTGGCCCAAGGGTTTGAATATCCCCCCCATATCCTTAAGAAATCATGCCCCCATCTCATTATTGTTGCATTGACATAGATGGTTGTGGGTTTTTAATTAAATTGCATATTTACATGATCTCCAAAATTATAATGTGCCGGCTAGTAGAAAATACCATCGACAACGATTTTTTAATCGTTGAAACATAAAATGCTAAATCGATGGTGGGGATTTTTCCTTTAGCTCCACACCATGATTAAATACAATATTTACATCATATACATTTAATGCAAATGGGGTCAAAACCGGGGTGTTACATTCCCCTCTCCCTTCAACAACACTATCCTCAGTGCTTTACAAAATTGAACAAAAATGCTACATTGGCACCGCCCTCTGTGCTCCACAGAATTGAACAAAAATGGATGTACCAATCGCATGGCATTCTCTAGGTCCCACGTAGCCTCTTTAGGACCATAGTGCTCCCATTGCACCTTTACCTGCCCTATGGCTCGGTTCCAGAACATTGTGACCTTCCTATCGAGGATTCGCATTGGCTCGATTTGGAACTCTCCCTCGGGTTCCACCTGAATCACATCCCAATTTATCACATGGTTAGGATCATGTACATATTTATTAAGCAAAGAAACATGAAAAACATTATGAGCTCTAGTTATAGCAGGAAATGCAAGTCTATATGCAACTGGCCCTATTCTTTCAAGCACTTCAAATGACCCACAATATCTAGGTGACAACTTGGCACAACTTCCAAGCTTCAAGGAACTCTTCTTTGCCCTCACTTTGAGGTAAAAATGATTTGCAACAATGAACTCTCTATTCACCCTATGCTTATCTGCATAGATTTTCTATCTGTCTTGAGCTGCTTTCAAATTCTGCCTGATCTTTACAACCTCTTGCTCCATTTCCTTGAGAAATTCTGGCCCAAGGACAATCCTATTCACTGGATTATCCTAGGTCACTGGTGTCCTACACATTCTGCCATACAAAGCTTCATATG
Source organism: Pseudotsuga menziesii (assembly GCA_001517045.1). Taxonomy (NCBI): domain Eukaryota; kingdom Viridiplantae; phylum Streptophyta; class Pinopsida; order Pinales; family Pinaceae; genus Pseudotsuga; species Pseudotsuga menziesii. Next base: position 1,378,924 of record LPNX010160502.1, on the reverse strand, counting down.
GACTCATCCCCAAGGATGCTTTTTGTCCATTGTTATAAGCAAAATCCACCAAGTGTAAATAATCTTCCCACTTGGTTGATGTGTCCATCACATACATGTGAAACATGTCTTCAAGAACATGATTCACTCTCTTTGTCTTCCTATCATTCCAAGGATGGTAGGCATTGCTGAAGTTCAACTTTTCACCCAACTCTGTAAACAACCCCTTCCAAAAATTGGAAGTGAACTTGACAGCTATGTTAGAGACTATTGCCTTAGGCAATCCATGGAATTTGAAAATCTCCTCCATGAATATTTTTGCAATGTCATCAGTCTTATGCGTAGACTTAACTAGTATAAAATGTGCTGCCTTTGCAACTTTTCCACCACAACCATGATGGAATCATGTTGTCTCCAAATCATTGGCAATTATGTAATAAAATCCATGGAAATAACTTCCCATTTCCATTATGGAGCTGGAAAAGACTGCAACAAACCTGCTAGGTGTTGATGCTCAACCTTCACCTGCTAAAATTTCATGCACCTTGAAATATACTCATCCATGTCCTTTTTCATTCCTAGCCAAAAGTACCGCTTTCTGGTTGTAGCAATCGTCTTCTGGTATCCTGGGTGACCAGAATATGGAGCTTGATGGATCTCATCCACAACAACTCTCCTCAAATCTACTACATTTGGAATATAGACTCTGTTCTTATAGGTAATAAGTCCATCTTCTTCCAATTTATATCCCTCATATGTATTCTCAAGACTTTGCTGCTGCAATTTGTCTTTTACCTTCTCATACAATTCATCTCCAGTAGTATGATTAACAATCTGCTATCTCAAATCTGACTAGAAAATACTAAGAGATGCCGCATGGATTTCCTGCACCTTCCTGTAGAGTGCATCGAATACCTTATTCTCTTTTCTCTTTATGTGCTTGATTTCAAAATCAATCTCACATAAAAACTCCAACCATCTAGCTTTCCTGGCATTTAGAGTAGGTTGATCAAACAAATACTTCATACCACAATGGTCTGTTCTTAGCTCAAATCTTCTACCCATCAAGTAATTCCTCCACATCTTGAGAGCATGTACTATGGCTGCAAGTTCTAAATCATGAGTGGCATATTTATTCTCATGCTCCTTCAAATTTCTTGTCTCATAACATATCACGTGGTTGTCTTGTAGAAGGACTCCTCCAAGCCCTTGACCACATGCATCGGTACACACCACAAAATTGTTTTCTGGGTCGAAAATATTCAAGAATCATGCACTTGTGAGAAGATTCTTCAACTGCTGGACATGGATAATTTTAGGGGCGAATTTTAGCCCAGTGGGCTATTTTCCATGTTTTTCACCCTAAAAATCGCCAATTATTATATAAATGATATAAAATCCTTGGAAATTAAAATATTTTTTGAAAAATATCGCCAATCATTTTATAGTTTGTGTTTTAAGAATTGGGAATATTCTCCAATGTTTATACACTTTTAAATAAGTATGGTTCTTTAAAATCATCCCTGCTATTGGAAGCTTTCTTCACACTTCGGTGTCCATTCAAACTTTATTCCCTTCTTTTGCAAAGAAGTGACTGGATGTGCAACCTTGGAGAATCCTTCAATGAATCTCTTGTAGTATCCTGCAAGTACCATAAAAGATCTCACATCTGTCACATTTCTTGGAGTATGCCAATTCATAATGGCCTCAATATTCTCAGGGTCTACATATATACCCTCATCTGAGATAATGCAACCCAAATAATGAATCCTATCTCTATAAAAGTCACACTTACTCAACTTTGCATACAACCGATGCCCCCTGAGCAATTTTAATGTCAATCTCAGATGCTCTTCATGCTCTTCCTCATTCTTAGAATAAATAAGAATGTCATCAAAGAAAACAATAACAAACTTGTCTAAATACCTGTTGAAGACACTATTCATAAGGCACATAAATGTAGCTGGTGCATTTGTTAGACCAAATGGTAGCACTACAAAATCATAATGTCCATACCTTGTTCTGAAGGATGTCTTATGAATGTCTTCATCCTTGATTCTCACTTGATGGTAACCAAACCTTAAGTCAATCTTGGAAAATACCTTTGCTCCTCTCATTTGATCAAAGAGGTCATCAATCCTAGGAAAAGGGTATTTGTTCTTCACAATGACTTTGTTCAACTGTCTGTAATCAATACATAACCTAAGTGTACCATCTTTCTTATTCACACACAGAACTAGTGTTTCCCAAGGAGACAAACTCGACCTGATATACTTCTTCTCCAACAACTCTTGTAGTTGCATATTCGGTTCTATAATTTCGAGTGTACTCATTCTGTAGGGTGTCTTGGACACTAGTGCTGCTCCTAGCATGAGTTCAATTGTGAAATCAATGTCCCTCTTTGGAGGAAGCCCTAGAATCTCATCAGGAAAAACATCCCTAAATTCTTGCAATACAGGATAGTCCTCCAACCTAATAGTTTCATCCTCTGCTTCTTCCAAAACATGAACTGCATACACTTTGCAACCTTTCCTACAAAACTTCTTCAGCCGCATTGCTGAAATATTCCTAACTGAAATCACCTTTGGAATGCCTCTTACAACTCTTGGGTTCCCTTTTTCATCCATGCATTCAATATTCTTATTGTAATAGTCAAGCTTTACCCTGTGAGATTCTAACCAATCCATTCCAATGAGAACATCATAGGAACCAAGTGGTAGAAAATTCAGATCTACACAAGTGACTAATCCATTCATCACCAATGGACATTTCTCTACCACTTCACTAACCTTTCTCTTAGTTCCAGTGGCTAGCTGAACTAACCAATATTTTCTATGCTTTACTTTCTTAAAAGCACAAATCTCCACTATTCTAGGAGTAATGTAACTGTGAGTAAACCAGGGTCAATCAAAATAGAAACATATTGCTCAATAATCTTATCTGCAACTTCAACCACAGTTGACTGGTGATATGCCTGGAGGTCCTCCAATGCTGCATAAATCCTAGGGACAACCCTTGCTACTTGACCCACTATTTCTTCCTCTTGAATGTTGTAAGAGGCATTTCATTCTCATTCTCAAGTGGACAATTCCTACGTATGTGGATTAATCCACATTTCCAACATTGGAGTGGTCCTCTGTTTTGTTGTGGTTCTCCGGGATTTTCTCCGGGATTTTCTCCCATGACTCTGGCTGGCTGCTTCTCAACTTGGGATGGCTTCTTTTGCTGATTCTTGAAGTTAGAAGGTTTGAAACCTTTCTTCCTTTGGTCAGACTTCTCATTCTTCTTTTCCTTCCATGCATTATGATAATCAGGTTTTCCTTTGCTTTGCTCATAACAATACTTATATTTCCTTATTGCTTCTTCAAGAGTTCTAGGTTCATAAAACTCAATTCTATCCTTGTAAGACTGAGGCAATCCACTCAGGAAACGTTGGATCTTCACTTTTTCATCTTTGATGTACCTGACATACCTCAAAAGTTACAGGAACTTGTTTTCATATTCTTTCATAGTCTGCTGTTCCAATCTTAGCTCATGGAACTCTTTAATCTTATCATCATAGTACCTGTCAGAGAGGTACTTCTGCTTGAAATAATTTTGGAATTGCTTCCATAGAATCTGACTTTCATTAATATTTTTCACTTGCCTGAAGTGCTCCCATAATATAGATGCTCTTCTAGTGAAATTGAATATGGCTACCCTAGCGTTCATATTTCTAGAGTAGTCTTGGAAATATTTTCTCATCCCAAGAAGCCAAACTTCAGCTTCTTGACCATTCTTTATCTCACCATTGAAGGTAGGCATCCTTGCCTTCTTATACTCATCACATGAATGGTTTTGTTAATGCCTCTTCCTATCATTCTTGTGAGAAGAAGAAATTGAACCGCTAATGGATCTTTCAGAGTCAGATGACCTACTAGGAGATCTCTTCCTTCTTCTGGTACTTCTCTTGCTACCTTTCGGTCTTATTCTCTGGCTCCCAGAGTTCATCTGCCTCTGGATGTCTGTCAAAATTTGCAGCATGGATGCATTCAATTTATTCTTCTCCTCCTAAGCCTTAACCAATCTTTCATTATCCTCCATGTAACTTTGCATTTACACCCTTAGGCTTCTCATGGTGGCTGCAAAATCTGGGGGAGTACCTTGAAATATTCTCCCATTAGACTTAGTCTCAACATTTCCAACTCAGACATTTTCCCCCATAGCATCTTCCTCGTACTCATTGGCGTTCTATGTGTCATTCATGCTATAGGTTCTCATGGCTGAACAAAAACCAAACTTTACTGATTTGCACTATGTGGAATGCTTCCCTTTTGAAGGTGACTATAATTCTACAAAATGTGTTGATAAACAAAATTGTTAGCTGCATAAAATTCACATGAATTCATAATTACTTACCTTCATTTGGAAAAATATCATATTGACAACTTTGTCAAAAACAGACTTTTCTTTCACAACAATGACTATCTGAAGGGGACGACGTGGGTCAAGGGGGCTTGCCCCCTTGTGGCTTCCCTGCGCCACTGCATGGCAGGTCAAGGGAAACACCCTCATTTTTTTTTGTAAATCCTTTTATTTTGCGCAATCTGGCACACAAACTCGTTGCCATATTTTTCACTTTTTGGGCACCTGAAATCCCACTGAAAAGCCTGCTAAATTTCCTTGTTTCTGTGAAATTTTCATTTTCCTTCCGACGTGTCGGCAAAATTTCGCAATCTCACCGAGGCTTCTGCTATTGTGGCTCTCCTTCAACCAACCCATCCACCACTACAGCTCGCCTTCACTTGATTTCCTCTTGCCGACATTGCCGCTTCAATGCATCGAATTCCTTCATCATTTCTCGTCGACACCGTCAGTGAAATTCTGATGACTGCCTTGAAACGCCTGGGCTGCATTCCCTATCGGCTCCCTCTTGGTGACCCAACCACTACTGTCAACTCAAATATTGGAAACGCAGCCGACGTATCGGCTCACTCATCTTACTAGGCCAACATACTATTTTTTTTTTATACTTGGAGAAATTTTGAAAAAATTCCTCCTGTGTTTTTCTCTTCTGCTGAACACAGAGGTGGATTTCTCATGGCCCTTTGAGGCCCAAAGCTGTAACACGGCTCTTATACCACACTGTCATGTCCCCTCTCATCTACCCGAGAGGGAACGTGACCATGATGCTATCGATCTGGGAAAACTAGCCCCATAAGCATAAAATAAAATGCATTGAAGTAAAAACACGCACAGACGCATAAATCATTAATATACAACGAAAGAAAAATACATTCATTCATAGTGTTTAACATGTTCATATTAATCAATAAGCACATATAGTTGCAGATATAAAATAGACAAGAGATACTTATCTTAGAAGAAGCTTGTCCCGCAACCAGCTACGTCGCTGCAACGTTCCACCTAACCATAAGCCATTTTTCTCATCAATCTCTCAGCAGTACTGCCACCCCCAAGTTGGGAATGCTTCCCACAAGGAATAAGGGAACACTAGAAGACTCACACATAGACAAGGATATAACAAGAACTCATCCAAGCCAACACAGTTGGGTTTATCAGGCTACAAAGGATTTGGAAAGGATGACTGCTAAGATAGTGAGCTCAACCACAGAGCTATGGACACCTGCACCAGATCTATCCTGGATTCTAAAACATCTACACACCCAAAAAAATGAGCATTCCCTTCTCTGCTACACATTCCCTCAGGTTATGCCTTCCCCTCCAGTGCTATTTAGGGTGTGCAAAGAAGAAAACCACCCCCTAGATCTGTCTGTAAGGTTCCTTCTCACACTAGTTTTATCAAGCTAGTTCAGATCCCATTTCCACTCCCAAATCGGTTCAGAGACCAAACAAATATGTACACACAAAAATTACAGTTCTGGGATCGAAGGAAAACATCACAGAGGCTAAAATCGAGAATGGAAATTGAGTAAAACAACTCATCTGTGCAATTTGATTTCTAGAGTCGTTTATGGCCATAACGTGACCAAAACGAACTCAACAACACCCAAAAGTTGTGCGTCTCTTCTCCCACTCATTGTGCAATCCAATTTTTTTTCCCCAACCGGGTAATGAGGAAAACAATCACAAAAACACCCATCAAAGATCCCAGCCATTGACTATTAGCATAATAACTTCCTAGCCATGGGGAAAAAACACAGGAAATTGAAAAAATATGAATGAGAGTGCCCAGGAGCTCCAAAAACGTGGATGCATGAGTGAATGTGCAACATTTTTGGGCAATAACTTGCCCCAAAAGTCAAAATTGCATTTCCCAGAAACTGATGGCTTCTCCCATTCGAATTTGGACTACCATACCTTGCCCATCCCATGCAATAACCCACTCAACCAACTTCTAACAGTAATAAATGATTGGGTGAATAAGGCAAGGAAGGTAGTTGACAATTTGATGGTTTCTCCCTTTGACATTTGGATTTTCCCCATTGTCCCAAGGGTTTGAATCCCCCCACCTTATCCTTAGGAAATCATGCCCCCATCTAATTATTGTTGCATTGACATAGCTGGTTGTGGGTTTTTAATTAAATTGCATATTTACATGATGTCCAAAATTATAATGTGCCGACTAGCACAAAATACCATCGGCAATGATTTTTTAATCACCGAAACATAAAACACTAAATCGATGGTGGGGATTTTTCCTTTAGCTCCACACCATGATTAAATACAATATTTACATCATATACATTTAATGCAAACGAGGTCAAAACCGGGGTGTTACATGATTGGTGTATCATCATCGTTATTAGTCAGCCGAGATAGAAAATTTGTAACTTTGTTCTCCTTCCCTGGTATGTCAACAATAGTGATGTCAAATTCCTAGAGTAATAACAACCACCTAGTCACTCTAGAATTAGTAGTGAGTTTGTTAATCAAATATATAATGGATGCGTGGTCAGTATGTACAAATGTAGAGTATCTAGAATGTAATATCTAAATTTATTGATGGAATAAACGATAGCAAGGAATTCCTTCTCTGATATCGTGTAGTTCAGTTCAGCAGGAGACAAATTCTTACTAACGTAATAGATAACGTATGGGCTGTGACCTTCCTGCTGTCCTAGAATTGCTCCATGGCTGTGTCTGAAGCGTCAAAGGAAATATGAAAAGGCAGGGCCCAATTAGGTCCCCTCAAGATGGGTGTTGTAGATAACCTCTTCTTTAGTTCTAAAAATGTTACTTGGCATGCATTTGTCCACATAAATCGAGCATATTTAATTATTAAAGTAAATAAGGGAGATTCCAACTTGGAAAATATTTCTATGAATCTCCTATAATAACCAGCATGACCAAGAATTTTTTTTACCTCTTTCTGTGACCCAGGGATAGGAATATTTGAAATTACCTTTATCTTGGCTGGATCTACCTGAATACCTGCAGCAGAGGTAACATGTTCTAGAACCACACCTTCACTTATCATCATGTGGTATTTTTCGGTGCTTAGAGATAGGTGTGTCTGTTCATAGTGTTTCAGAACTTTTCCCAAGTTCTCCATTGCTTCATCAAAACTGTCTCCATAAGGAGTGAATTCATCCATGAAGACTTCTGTACAATCGTTCACCATTTCAGAAAATATTCCAATTACAGCCCGCTGAAATGTGGTCGACACATTGCACAACCTAAAGGGAAGCACCCTGTATGTGAAGGTTCCCCAAGCATAGATGAAGTTGGTTTTATCCTGGTCTTCAGGGGAAATCTGGATTTGGTTGTACCCACTGAAACCATCGAAGAAAGAAAATAATTGTTTTCCAGACCGGGTGTCTAGAACCTACTTGATGAAAGGAAAAGGGAAATGGTTCTTCTGTGTTGCTTTGTTAAGTTCTCTATAATCCACATAGACCCGCCATTTCTTGTTTGTTTTAGGTACGATCATAAGTGGGGAAACCCACTCGTTTTTTGAAATTGGGTAAATAAATCCATCCTTTAGAAGTTTTTGGATTTCCTCCTTCACAATATCTCTCATGTTAGAGTTCATTATGCGCTAGGGTTGTCGTATGGGCTTTGAATGATTTTTAATGTAAATATGATGGGTGCACTATGCTGAGGGAATTCCCATCATATCTGTGTACTCCCATGCAAAATATTCCTTATTCTATTTCAACAGTGTAACAAGGTGTTCCATTTCATCAGCTTTGATATTAGGGTTGATGTTCAATGTTTTCCCCGAGTCAACTTCTACTAGAACACTCTTGGAATTATCAATTACTAGAATCAATTCGGTATTAATGACTAAGGATTCTTCTCCGAGTTCTTCCTTTCCTTGTTCTTTCGGTGTGCTATCCAAGATCTGATATGCTCTTTTAGTGACAGACATAGGATCGCTAATGAAATTACAGACGGTATCATGTTCAGTTTTTGTCTTAAAGGTCAAGGATTTCCCAATTGTTAATAAAGGATGAATATCCTCTTCTTCCACTAGATTCATCAACAACAAAGTTTCAATGTCTATGCTCGGTTTAGATGGAGGATAAAAAGTCATATTTTTAATGGCACTTCCATCAGAAATCACCATGGAGCCTGATCTACACCTCATGTATGCATCTGTTGTAGCTAGCCGTGGTCTTCCAAAGATAAATCGGTGTCCCCCCAACTGTGACATAGGCTATAAAACAATAAATTATGTAGGGTACTCCCATGAATCAATGGAGACTACAACGTCGTCCACAAATCCTTCTCGTTTAATGGTAGATCTTTCAGCCATATCTAGGTTAGTTTGGGTAGGCCTAAGATTAGCGAGTCCTAGTTGTTTTAAGGTCTCAATAATCATAACATTTATTGACGCGCCTAAGTCGACCAAAACATTAGAGATTTGAATCTACCCAATACATACTGTGACAATGGGGTTACCTGGATCAACCTATTTGGCTAATGGGACTTTTCCCATTATTAGTTCATATAACTGTCCTACCACATGCACTATAGGAGGGTCTCTTGGTTTCCTTCCTGGTTTTTTTACAACCAGGTATCTAATGGTTTTGGCATAAATAGGTACGTCGTGCAAGGCTTGTAATAGTGGAATTCTTACATAAATATTTTTTAACTCTCTTAGGAGGTTGAAACTAGGTTGTTACATGACCTTTTGCAAGGTTAATCATTCAGGATAGGGTGGTTCTTTCGAAGACTATGTAAGTTTAGTTTTCGTGTGTGTCTCTGTAAGTGTTTCAACTGCTTTTTCGTCATGTATTTCAATCGACGTTTCAGCTAGTATTTCAGCGTTCTTAATGATGGGAATCGCTGAACTGAATGAATTTCCAAATGGTGGATTCATTCTTTCATCAGTCACGGAGGATGGAACATACTCAATGACTATTGGTTCCACTACCCTCCCTGATTGTAAGTGTAAATTATTGCAAGGGAGAGGGGAAATGGAATAAGATAGAATGGTAGAAATTTCAAATTGTTGCACTGCCTTATTGTTGGGATTGGGGTTAGGTTGAGCAGGAAATTGAGGACGGAGCGGTGCACCCATTGGTGCAACGTTGTTTGGGAGTTGTAGCTAAGACTTCTGATATTGTGGATAGGATGGTTGGTTATGCAGAAACTAGTTATGAGAAAACTTGTTTCCTGGATATGGATTTCTCCATCCCGGAGACAAAGAGCTTGTTGGTTTGGCTGTGGTGCCCATGAAGTCCAAGGGTTCATATATGGTGTTGCAGGTTGTGAAGGTTGGTTCCACTGTGTGTTAGGATATGATTATGGTGGAGGAAATTGATTATTATAATTATTCCAATAATTGAAAGGAGTAGGCTCAGAATGCATACTTGAAACCCGCGGATTCCACGTCTTCTTCTGCGAAATGAAATAGGCTTGTTCCCTGTCTACAATGGATGCTTTAAAGGATGCTTTGGATTTTGGAAGTGAGGGATAATATTTGATATCATGCTCTAATTCGCACATACTACACACTTATGCCTTATCAAGTGGACATTCTTTCAATGGGTGCTTCTTCCTGCACTTAGGGAAGAACACCCCAAGTACCAGATCTTCATCCACTTGTTTTTGTTTTTGTCTCATAACATATAGTTGTGAAGAGATGGAACTCATCATATTAGTTTTGAAATTATTAAGGAGATTTCCAACCTCATCCCGAGTATCTCGTCCACTAGTTGACTTATGTGCCCGTGGGAAAACATCTTGATCCTTTGTACTGGTTCAAGTAGATCCCCTAGAAAATCATCAACATAAGTCTACAATGTGACCAAAGGATTCCTTAGAGATATCTCCCTTCCCTAACAAGTTAAGCATGTCAATACTGTTGTCTCTTATTCCCCGTAGCAGAATGATCTTGAGGACATCCCTTCCAATAGTGGTTTGTCCTGCCCTTTGTACATTATACATAAGCCTTTCCACAAAATCCTCCAAAACTCTCTTCATATTTTTGCACCATATTAAATAAATCTTCTCTCTTATCCTTCGTCCTATAGTATTCTTGGTATTTTTTAAGAAACACCTGTTTCATCTGCTCCCAAGTTGCGACAATTTTGCCACCCAAGCTCATAAGCCAATGTAGGGCATTATCTTTTAAGGTAGTAGGAAAGAGTTTCAGCTTCTACTCATTGGAGGTGTAGTCATAAATTTGACAGATAATGTCGAACATAAAGAGGAAATCATATGGATGTTCTGTTTCCTTCCCATCAATACAAAAAAATTGACATTTAGGGGCGGTTGTCTTCTGCCTCCAAAAGTCACTTTTGGGGGCAGTTTTGGCTTTGGAGGTGGTCTTTAGAAAACCTCCCCTAATAGCACTGAATCTAAAAGTTTTGAATTTTAGGGGCAGTTCTGGAAGAGATCAAAACTACCCCTAAAAGTGACTTTTGGGGCGATCCTAACCCCCCCTGAAAAGTGACTTTTTGGGGCGATTCTAAACCCCCCCCAAAAAAATTCACTTTTGGGGGTGGTTTTAAACTCCTCCCAAAAGTCACTTTTGGACTTTATAGGGCGGTTTGAAACCCCCCCCAAAAGTCAATTTTTGACTTTTAGGGATGGTTTTCTGCTGCCTTCAAAAGTCACTTTTCGGGGTGGTTTTGGCTTTGGAGGAAGTCTTTACAAAACCACCCCTAATAGCACTGACGCTAATTTTTTTTACTTTTAGGGGCGATTCTGGAAGAGATCAAAATCGCCGCTAAAATTTACTTTTGGGAGTGGTTCTAAACCCCCCCCAAAAGTCACTTTTTCACTTTTGGGGGCGGTTCGAACCCCCCCCCCCCCCCCCCCCCCAAAAAAAAAAAAAGAAGTCACTTTTGCACTTTTGGGGGCGTTTCTAACCCTTCCCCCCCAAAAAAGTCACTTTTAAGGGTGGTTATAAACCCCCCTCGTAGGTACCTACGAGGGAGGTTCAGAACCACCCTTAAAAGTATTTATTACAAAAATATGGGGGTAGTTTTAAACCCCCCTCATAGGTACCCACCAATACGGTTCAACCCCCCCCTAAAACTCTTTACAAACCTTTGGGGGCGGTTATAAACCCCCCTTGTAGGTACCTATATAGGCATTTCAAAACCCCATCTAAAATGCTTTACAAACGTTTGGGGGCGTTTATGAATCCCCCTCGTAGTGACTTATGAAGTCAGTTTAAAACCCCCCTCATTGCCATAATAAATCATAATAAAATATATTTTATTTAAAACATTAATATTGCAATATCATTAGGGCACGAAGGAATCAAACCTTCAACCTCTTGCTCGTAAATCAAGCACTCTACCATTGAGCTATAAGCCTTTAAGAATTGGGGAAAGGGGCAATATTAACACCAAGATTGCATCATTTGTAATTCTAAGAAAAGACTAATAATCCCAACATTTTTTCTGACACGAGAGACCTAAGAAAGTAGTCTGAATGGATCTGACCTTATAAGTTGGCTAAACTTGAAAGGTTTCATATGTAGCATTGATTCAATAAAGAAAACAATAATACAGAAACGTTTTGCAGGACAAAATTGGCATTCAAGTTCATACAAATACTCATGAAGTGAACATCTAACTATAATTTCAAGTATTCATGGATAAGAACGAGCATCTTTTCTAATGGTTGCTTGATGGATCCATGTAAGAGTAGTGTTCTCTTAAAATTTATGTCAGTAGATCAATGGGTTCTACAATTATAACATATTTAGACCCAACTCAATCTAGTCTGGTGATATAAATAGCATTCAACTATAGGATGGAGAAACACAAAGATTAAAAATTGCATAGCATGAATAAATCTATAATATTTTCTAAGATAAACAATTCATAATAATGCATTTATAGATATAGAATACCTGCAACGGATCTAATCGCGAATAAACACCACAATCACTGAAAAGGCCAATGAGATGAAGTGTGCCATTTTCAAAGTACTCCTTAATGTAGTTAAACCCTTCTCCCTCATATATTTTTCCAGAGGCAAGAGCATAATCCACTAATTTTTCTCTGCACCCAAAGTCAAAATCAAAGTTAATATGTTTCCCATTCTAAAATATGTAGCAAAAATAAATAGTAGAAATATCCTTTCAGTTACCATTTACACAATTATAAAGTGTACATCTTATACAAATATCGTATGATATAACCCCAATTTGTAAGGTGGTCAATAAATTAACTATTACAAAACCATGATTTCAACAAAATGTTAATTCTTACCAAATCTTAATGCAGGGAAAATATCCAATGTATAGGATTCTCATAAGTCACTCTGAATGCATAAATGATCCACATGCAAGATATTCCTTCTTCACTCTAATCCTTGAAAATTTTCATCAATAATTTTCCAAAAGTAAAAAAACCACAGTAAGCAAAATAAAATGAGATCCTTGTTTTACCTCACCAACAAGACTATATTTTGCATAGTCAATAGCATGACGATATGCTCTGTCAATAATTTCCTTCATCCTTGACAACATCTCTAGCATTCCTTCAAAAGTGTCCTTGGAAATTACTACTTCTGTATCCCCTCTAAGTGTCCCTCCAACCGATTTTTGCTCTGAGCTTATTTTACCTTCTCTACGTGATTCCAGATCCATCATATTTGGAAGACCCCACTGCTGCAAATTAACTTGGGACTTCTTGATTCTGTATGGGTAATGAAATACTTTGTATCCTTAGTTGCCTCACCATCTAAGTGAAGTTGGAGTGGTGAAATGTGATATGAAATACTCGCTTGGATTGGTGAAGGACTGGAATTAAACATAATAGAATTCTCAATTTCTTCAATTAAAACAGAATGTGGAAAAGCTACAGAACGTGCTTGTTCTCGCGTAGCTTGTGCAGCTACTATAAGATGATTCATAGATGTATATGGGGTAGTAATGTCATAATAATTTGACATAGTTCTAAATTTTACTTCTTTTGCAGCATCATACCTATAACATAAGCCAAAATGATAAAAACAAAAAAGGAAGGACAATATGAACATTAATAAGTGGGCATCTAAATATACCAACAAAAGGATGAAAATTGTAATTTGAAACACAACTGAATTAATATAAGACTCACACTTGTCTAAGATTGTTTTCTTTTTCTAAATGCAACTTTGTAGATAGTGACACACCATCCAATTTCATTGTTGCAGTACTGTTTATCTTCACCTTAAAATTTGATGAACCTGTCACCTTTTTTTATGAAGGTTCAGTGCCATATTTTATAGGGGAAACTTTCTCATGCTTGCAAACAAACAATTGCTTAGATAATTTCCCTTGGTTAAACTTCTCTGAGCCAGACTGCCCATAATTCATCTTAAGGCCTATGCTATTTTTCTTTGCTAGGGTCACATAAAATTTATTTACCTCGATTCCCTTTGAATTGTATTCATATTTCTCAGCCTCACCTTTTTGTGCAACATAATCCTTGATAGGAGGTGTGCCGATTGAATTCACTTTCCTTGAATCTAAATTTGAAACATCTTGATTCTTTGGAGAAGGAAACACTGGTCTAGTAATGCTCTGTAGCTATTGTTCTTCCATTTTTGGATCAGACAATGATTACGTAGAAATTTTAGCATGTGCAGTCCTCTCATCCTTATCTCCAATCTACCATTTATCCATATGCTTAGACGACATTTGATGCAGGAGCATAGGCTCATGAAGATGAAGTTATCCATGACTTCAACAAAGTTAGATGAACCCTAAGGAGACCTAGAGTCTCACACATGTATACATTTGTTTTATTTAAAGTTGAATAAAATGGATAAGGATACTCGATCCTTTCCACATGTAACAACTAGAATAGAGTTAATAGTCAGTTGAGTAATTATAGTATTTAGTTAGTGATCTACTAGTAAGTCATAGAGGATAGTAGAGTCGAATAAGGACTTTGTTCCTTCTTTGAAGGATATGGAAAATAGAGTAAGAGTTGTATTTAATCAAGTTGAGTCATTTAGATGGATATCTTAGCTTTATATTACAGAGTTTGTTAGCTCGCAGAGGATTTTAGGTATCTTATTGGAGCTTAGTTAGCTCGAGGAAGGTTCTATCAAGAGGAACAAGCTCAGAGTTTAGACTATTGGAGCTTACAGAGAGAGAGAGAGAGAGAGAGAGCTATCTTTTTGTAATGGTCGATCCATTGTATTTAGGTTCAGATAAAGGACCATTGGCTTAATTGAGTTTGGAAGCAATTTCCCATTTGAATCATATCTTGTGACCACGTTGACTGTATGGTTAGTTGAATGAAGAAATGTCTTGTGTATTGATAAGGACTACAGGTAGAATTCATTGATTTTGTGTATAGAGTGTGAGAAATTCAAACTAGCAAGTGAGTAATTCGAACCACAGGAGAATCTAGGAGCGTTAGTGAGGTTCACAAATCAATTTTGGGTGCAAGATTCAACAAAAACCATCAAATTAGAGATACATTATAGACAATGATAGCTGGAAAAAAGATAATTTTGGATTGTCTAACCATGAAATTGTTATTAACAGGTTTATAATACATCATAATATTTTTGAATGGCTTTGGAGCCAATTGTGAGCAAATAAGCCAAAATTGCCAAAATGGCATCAAACACCCCTAGGTGGGCCAATCACGTCCCAAATCTCTCCAAATGGCTACGAATTACTGAAGTGACATGGATGATGTGTTGTGGGTCAATTATTACACCTTGGACAACATGGGTGTGGAAAACTGGGTGGTTTAGAGTCTCAATGCAACATTAATTGCACCAAATGAAGCCAAATTTGGGCAAAATACCACTCTAGCAATCCAAGTCAACTTGACTTTCCACATTTAATGAATGGGAGTGCAACAGCAATGATGTATGTGCATATGTGTTTGGTTGAATAAGCTGGAGTACCCATGTGGGTCAAGGAACCTCAAATTGACATGGCATATGTCCACCTAAGAACCCCTAGTCCACCTCATAGTGTATTAAAGCTTAAAAAGCAATAAAATTGAATAATTAGTGTAACTAAGATACTAATGATGGATTACTGTTCTAACACTCTCCCTTAATCCAACAACTAAGTATTCTCACAAAATGATCAAGGCCTTGGAAAAAATGGCTCAAGTCTCCTCAAGTAAATAATTCAGAGATTACAATTTTTATTTGTCCATGTGAACCGAGGAAAGAAGGAAAACCTCATGGGAAAAAACTTCCCTCAAGAATGGACATGGGCCTGTACCTACAATAATATAACAGAAAATTACCATCCCTCACTCACCCCAAGAAAATATCTTAGGTAAGTGAAGGTCTTCTTAGTGAAATCCTTGCCAAAAAATGTCAGCAGTTTGCTCGGTGGATGGGCAATACTGCAGTGAGATTACTCTGTCATGCACTAAGCCCCAAATGTAATGCATGTGTATCTCTATGTTCTTTTTCCTCTGCCTCTATACTGTATTGGTATATAGCTTGATGGCACTCTGATTATCCACCCAAGTGTTGGTTGGAGAATCAATTGTGACACCAAACTCCTGGAGAGTTCCCTGCAACCAAACACACTGTGTTGCAACATTGACTGCTGCCCTGTATTCGGCCTCTGCTGATGAAAGTGAGATGGTGTGCTGTTTCTTACTTGACCAGAAAATGGAACCTTCAGAAAACATGAATTAAAAACCTGATGTTTACTTTCTATCAATTGGATCACGGGCCCAATCTAAATTAGAAAATCCAGCTAGTTGAAGTGAGGAACTAGCTGTGTAGTGCACCCCGAATTTCTTAGTTCCCTGGACATATTGAATAATTATTTTTTCATCCCTCCAATGGAGCTCATGTGAATGGTGCATATGTCTTTCTACAACACTCATATCATAAGACAAATCAGGTCTTGTATGAGTGAGGTAGAGCAAGCTGCCCACTAGTTGCCTGTAGAGTGTGATATCCACCATTGGGGAATTGCCAAATTCATGCATTTTAATACCAGAAAGAAAGGGAGACTTGGATGCCTTACACTCATCCATATATAACTTATTTATCAGGTATGAATCATAATGTGGCTGAATCATAATGATTCCCTTACCATTTTGCTCAATTTCCAAGCCCAAAAATTGCCTTAGCAATCCTAGGTCTGTCATAGCAAATTCATTGTGCAAAGAGCTCTTAATTTGGCCAATTAAATTGGTTCAGCAAACTGTAATAAAGATATCATTAACATAAAGAAAAATTACCTGCAAATTACATCATTTTTCTGCAAATACACATTAGGGTTTGGTTTGCATCTTGTGAAGCCAATTGAAAGCAAGAAAGCATCCATTTTTGCATACCAAGCCTTGGGGGTTTGCTTGAGTCCATACAGTGATTTTGTTAGACTACATACCAATGAAGGATCCTCTTGGAAACCTTCAGTATTCTGCATATATATCTCCTCCTGTAACTCACCATGCAAGAATGCACTCTTTATATCCATGTGGTGAACTTCCCAACACTTACTAGCTGCCAGTGCAAGAACTAGTCTAATTGAGTCCATCTTTGCAACCGGTGCAAAGGTCTCTGTGTAATCAACTCCATGGACTTGAGAATAGCCCTTAGCTACTAATATAGCCTTATGTTTTATATCAGAACCATCAGAAGCAATTTTGGTCCGGAATACCCATTTGCATTGAACAACTTTTCTCTTGGGAGGAAGGGGAACCAATTCCCATGTGTTGTTCTCTTGGAGGGACTGAAGCTCATCTTCCATTGCTGACTTCCATATTGGGTCTATACAAGCTTGGTGATATGTCTGAGGATCAGAACTGATCAGCATGTAACAGTTCTCAACAAGAGATCTATCACTTGAAAAATAAGCCTTACTAGTTTGCGATCTAGTTTTCCTAGGCTCTTGGGGATTGCTTGCCAATTTCCCAGTTGCTTGCACAATTTTTTCAGCCCATTTGGGCCTAGATGATGAGTCATATACATAAATATAATCTTCAGCAACGTTTATATCATAATTATCAGAAAAAACATAGCATGTATCATCACTTACATCTTCGAATGGGTGAGGAGAGGAGAAATCCCCCGGTGCAAGTTCGAAATTAGGAATTGGCTCTTCTTCGAATTGGACACTTCTTTCAACAAACGTTTTGAAAGTAGATGTGTCAAATAGATTGTACCCTTTGGTGTCCTTACCATATCCAACCCTAATACACTCCTTGATTTGTGTTTGCAAGGCTTTCCTCTTCTCTGAAGGGATTCTTTCCCATGCTTTTGTCTCGAATATCCTGAAATTTAAGACATCTGGTTTTTCACCAAACCATGCCTCGTAAGGTGTCATTCTTTTCACTGATTTGTGGAAGACTCTGTTTTGAATGTGAGCAGTACAATGGATGTCTTCAGCCCATATATTGAGATTAATTTCCCTCACTTCTATCATGCAAGTTTCCATCTCTTTGAGAGATCTGTTTTTCCTCTCCGCCACACCATTTTGCTTTGGTGTGTAGGGAGTTGAGTGTTGAATTTGGATGCCACACTCCTCACAAAGTTGCTGTATATTCTTGTTCACATATTCCTTTCCATTATCAGTCCTAAGGAATTTTATCTTCTTCCCAATTTGATTCTCTACTAGTGCTTTCCAAACATTGATTGCTCAAACACCTCAGATTTCAATTTCAGAAAATACACCCAACAAAATCGAGAGTAGTCATCAATGAATGTAAGCACATACCTAGATCCACCATATGAGGGAGTGGGTAGTAGACCAATCAAATCAGAATGCACCAAACCAAGTGGTTTTGTTTCTCTCCTTTCCTTCCCCTTCTCGTAGCTCTGCTCAGGATGCTTCCCAATCACACATCCAATACCTGCTCCAGTAGATCGCTGAATTTGTGGAAGACCTTCCACCATTTCTTCTTTGTACAATGTTTGGAGATATATGTAATTGATGTGGCCAAACCTCTCATGCCATAGTTTGGAAACCTCATTGGAATGTGAGTGAATTTCTTGATCACTGGAAGTAGGGAGGAAATTATAGAATTTGTACATTCTCTCATGATGATTAGCATACCTAACTGCAATAACTTGGTCTATTGAGATTTCAGAAATCTCCACAGAGTCAGGAGTAAAGATCACTCTCTTTGGCTCTCCTGTATGGGTCATCTGGTAGACTGAAAACAAGTTTGCTGCAAGGTCTGGTACATACAGTACATCACTGAATAACCCATGGTCTAAATCAATTCTCCCAATCCCTCTGGTATGGAGTTTAGAATCATCTCCCATTTGAACTGTTGGGCCAGCATTCGAACTCATGGAGGAGAAAAATTCTCTCCTGGATACCATATGCCTGGAAGCACTTGAATAATTAATAAAGGATGAAGAGTTATAAGTACCTACCACCAATGCATGAAATTTCTCCTTGCCTTCACTTGAACTGGAGTTGCCATATTTCTTCCTTGCACTGTCAGGGACTGGAATGTTGTTCTTCTCCAGCAGCTACGCCATGGTGTCTATGGTTTTTTTCATGCATGAGATCTCTGGATGCCATCCCTTGTGATAGTAAGTGCATTTGGCCTTCTCTTTTCCCTTCTTCTCTTTTCCTCTGGGTGGATTCGAAGCTCCCTCAATGGATTTGGGTTTCTCTGATTTCTTCTTATCTCACAACTTTGAATTCTTGGACTTGGTCTTTCCCTTTGCTGAATTCGAAACCCCCACTGCTAGTGCTTGATATTTGGTCTTAATGGAACCCATTTGGACTGATTTGTCATTCTCTTGAGTAAGTGACTCCATGAATTTTTCTAGTCTTGGCATTTTCCAGTTTCGAAGGGTGAGTTTGCCGCAGTGGAATGTGCTCACAAAAACTGAGAACTCTGGCCCCAAATTCGAAAGTATAGACAAGATTAGTTTATCTTCCTTCTCAATCCCACATTGTTTTAACTGTAATACAAGTGATTTGAACTTGGTGAAGAATTCTTGGATTGTATCATAGTGCATTGGGATCAAGCTTATCAGCTCATTCTCAAGCTGGTGACCACGTAGCTCATCAGTTTTTCCAAATAGAGACTCAAGCTTCTCCCAAATCTCCATTGGTGATGTCAAACTGTCAAGTTGGAAAAAAAACTCTCTTGATATGCTAAGATACAACAATCCATATGCTTCATCCAATTTGTTGAAATACTTGGATTTCTCTACAACAGAATTTGGTTCCACTTCAGTGCCCATGGTAACTCTGAAAAGCCCCTTGGCTCTCAATTGAATCACCATCTATGCCTTTCATTCAAAGAAGTTGAAAGGTGTTATCATGATGTGGGTAGCCTCCATTACTACCTGCACTGATGGTGGTGAAATTGCTAACTGGTTTACACATAGCAATTCAATTTTATCTGGAATTCACTAGCAAAGCAACTCAAATCCACTAAGAATTTGGTCTGCAACTCGAAAATATCCAACCCGCTTTGATACCATGTGAGAAATTCGAACCAGAAAGTGAGTAATTTGAACCATAGGAGAATATAGGAGTGTTAGTGAGGTTCACAAATCAAATTTGGGTGCAAGATTCAACAAAAACCATCAAATTACATATAAATTACACACAATGATAGCTAGAAACAAGATAACTTTGGACTATTTGTTGCCACCTTTCACACACCTGGGTTACATGGCAGAAATCTTCAAGCCACTCAGTGTGTCCTTGGGGGCAAGTCTCGAGTCAAGACTGTCACCTTGTTCTTCACTCCTCCATTCAGGCTAACTCCTAACGAAGCCAAGGGGGGTAGTCCCTATTAAATTACTAAGGCTAATTACTTAGTGTGACGGTGTTATATTGATTAAGTTGTTTAGGAGTTTTGAAATTAACCAGTGGAAACAAAAGATAATAAGATGCAATATTTAAAGCAGATAAGCACATTAATGACACTCTCTCTCTCTCTCTCTCTATATATATATATATATAATTGAAATAAATGATCAAATAAATCACCAGTGCCTTAAATGGAGTCAACATAAAAAATAATGTGCTTGCATGCACTTGAATGAATGTTTTGCAAATGTCTCTTGGTAGATTTTAAACTAATGTGGAATGTGAATGAATTAAATTAGGCGAAAAGGGGACTCCAGATATACCCAAGGGGTACTTGAAGTATTTCCAAAAGTGAACTTTCACGGCTACCCGCAAGGTGGTTTGTGGGCTGGAACAGATTCTCGGAGACTATTGTTCATAACGCACCCATAAGGGTGTGACAGAGATCGACGCCTCGAGGTCACTTTCCAGTTGTTCCCACTCCTTTGGGTGTTTCGCCACCATTTACAGTTCGTTCGAGGCATTGGATATTCGCTTGATGGTTTGTCAATTTGGGAGGTGAAGACTAATTAATCTAGTCACTCAAGTGCTTTTGATGCAGCTTGATTGATCGGATGAACCGCAGCCAAGTAAACCCTCCAGGAACCTCTTTCGGTCCAAGTGGACCTAAATCATGGAATCAAGAAGGGGTTGATTTTATTATGATTATCAAAACAATTAATGAAAATGGAATCAGAGATACACAACACCGATTTTCTAATTAGTCCTACCACGCATCTCTTTCCCCTCGCGGTTCAATCGGGAAGTCGTGGGGTAAGTAGTATGATTAATTTTGAATTGAAAATATATAATAATGCAAAATATTATCAAAGTATACAATCCTGCATGTCAATACTAAACTAGAACAGAAAAAATGCAAAAATGCAAAAAAGTGAAATGGACGCGGATCCTCGATGGGGGGATGGTGAATAGGCTCGAAAGAGCCTATTCGAAAATATTTTTATTTTTATTAGAAGAAACTACAATATCAGAAAACTGAAATTAATCCACCCGATCCTTATATGGAAAGAGACCAAAGGTTTACAAATTGCAAAAAATTGAAATTTTGAGAAGCCGGAGACCCCCTGGGGGGTTTCGAATGGTCCAAAAATGATTTCCGGAAAATGCCTCCTCCTCTTTTCTAATAAAACTGCTAAAAAAAAGCAATCTTATCATAGTTGAATATTCCCAAAAGTACTTTGAAATTACTTTTGGATGAACAAACTTTTTACCCAAAAATTCTAAGTTAAAACTAGTTTTTAACGAAGCGGAAAAGGAACCAAGGAAAGCAAGCTTTCCTTGGGATCTTGGACTGATTTGGGGGCATCCCATATGAATCACTTAAATTTATGAATATAAATTTTTAGATTCTAAGGAAACAACCATGCATTCAACAAGCTTTATATCTACTTTCACAGCCTTGAAAAATGACAATTTTCCCTAGAACTGGATTTAGAATGCTTGTAAATTTTCTTTTAGGAATGAGATCTAGTTTATGAGATTTAAGGAAGCAAGATATATGTAAAATAAAATCTGAAATTGATATATCTAAACAATTTTAAAGTTGCAAACAAGTAACTGGACTGGTTTTAAAAAAATTTGAAGGAGGAAGAGGAAAAAAAGAGCATTTGTTACTGGAAGCCTTGAAGATCAACCGTGGAGCTTTCCGGTGGAATGTCGAGGGACTATGCTTTTGAATGGTTTTGGAGAGAGTGAAGAAGAAAACTAGATCAGCATCCTCTCCAAGCTAGGAACCTACAACTAAATCCAAATACTTAGCAAAATACTTGTGAGATTCGGTTAATACATACATAGAGATTTCATAATAACATGCATATAAACTTATAAAACATGCTGAATCTAGATCTATAAAGATGCATCAGAAAGGAAATAGATGGCCAATAAACTTATTAACAAATTCCTTTCCTATCAAGATTATAATAAACTTATTATCAATCTTAGCAATGAAGCCACAAACAATCAACAAATTATGAACATAGATACAGGTTACCTCAATGAAACATGGCAATGTTCATCCACACATACAATGAAATGACACCATCTTGTCTCCAAAGCTTCACTTTATTCTAATAGCAAAAGATATTACATGGTATTACAACAACAATGGCTCCTCAATCCAACTCTAACTAACTCGGAAAGGAGGCAGCCATGCTTTATTTATACACAAAATAGAAACCCCAGCCTAGAGGGGGCACAAATCCCAAGGAGATAGACCACTACCGCTGAAGGAGAGTCCATCAATGCCTGATCTGAAGTTGAACTGAGCTTGTGCTGAGTTTGAATGTTAATTGGGGGGATAATTGAGCTGACAAATCAACCTGCTGAGTGAATCATCAACCACAAAGATCCCAGAAGATCCCACACGTGTGGAGGAGAGAGAGAGGGTGCAATTCCCCATAAAGGAAGTTGAAGTTCAACTCTGGATCCACCCATGTCACCTCCTTCAGTCAAGGATTTGTCAGATCCAGTCAATCTGGTGCCGATGAGACTGATTTCAATCAAATTGGTTGAGAATTCATTGATCTAGGATTTTGGATTTGCTCCATTATTCATCAATTTATTAATTAAAATAATCAATAATTGATTTTTTGGGGCTTTCTGACCTGAGTGATGGAAAATCACTCAATACTAGGAAATAATGGGTCTATAGGTTTACTGGGTGCTCTTATCTTAAAAATGAGCACCTACATGACTAAATCTGACTTCTGAGCCCACTTTTATTACAAAACCAATTTTTCCAATTAAACTATTAAAAAATAGCCTAAGTTTTGGAAAAATTAAATTTTAATAAAAAACATTGAAAAAATAAAAAAATTAAAAAATTAGAAAAAATTAAAAACCTAGGGGGACTTAGACCTGTTCATATGATTAAAAAATAATGCCTTGCATGTTTATACATTGACACATAGACTCTAATAACCTTATTAGGCATAAATGCCAAGCCGACCACCCCAAGTTTGGAGGTATTGAGTGAAAAACTTAGAAATTATCAGTCGTTTATTCAACAACCAATAATAACCAAGGGAAAAAAAACCCTGGGATGATTGGATTGACAAATAAAGTATAAGAGACCGGGTCTTTTACAGACACTATCATGCTAGATCATTTATTACAACTCCCCCAAGGGGGTATGAACATGTGATATAGTACAACAAGCACTTCCCAGAAGTACTTCTGAAGGTCTTCTGAAGTCCGAACAAGTTATCCTTGTCCAGTTCACCAGGCTCACTTGATAAAAAAACACTAAGTACAACTTAGGTGGTAACATCTGGCTCCAACTGCGGGATGTGTGCTCGATTTGGTCATAGGGCAAGGAGAGGATACGAGAACACCAGAATCTCTGGTTTGTACACCCTGTAAAAACATCTTGACTTGACAAGAAAACCTTAGTAGCACAATCTTTATATAAAAACCAAATGAGCCATTAAGTTGATTTATTTAAACAAAATAAATGTAACTAACTAATGGAAGCAAAGTTTTATTATAGCTAAGTACAAAATAGAAATGCAGAAAGTAAATGCTCTCTTTCAAGGAGCTTATTTTCCTACTCTAAGCATGATATAAAAAGGGTTAAGTGTAATCAGAAATCCAATGTAACCACCTAAGTATTTTATTAACATAAAAAAAATTTCCTTGTCTTTGGTTACCAGCCAAAGTAAGGATACCTTATTCAGAAAATGCAAACCTACGTGATGATCTGGAATGGGTGGGATGGATGGGAGATCATAAGAATATAATAATTCATCAAATTGCTTCCCAAACTAGTATGTGCTTGCATAAGCTGCTTCTATCCATGATTGGATAGGGTTGATATACAAATTAGAGTGATGAGGCAGATTGACTACACCATCATACTGATCATCAAGGCTTATTGACTGATAACTCATTGTATAAGCCCCAAGTGGCTCCAAATCATCAAGAAACCCCATATGTGAAGATGATAGTTGAGACTGATATTCCATTGAATGCATCACATCTGTATTTTCACAACACTGCTTCTCAATGTCTTCATTATGGATACCTTTGTACGGATCTGAATGATATGAATCTGAATGATCATATAAGAGTTTTGAATGCTCCTCTTCCATACTAGGATTTTCCCAGGTCTCTAGATCCATGCTTCCCTCTGTGGAAGTATAGTAAATTGGACTTCCACAAATTTCTAAATAGACACTCCCCTTGCTGGATATAGAATAGATGGGATTCTTAATAATATATTCACAAAAATTCCAATAGTCATCACCGCCATCTATGTCAGATGTGATGGATTCTCCATTGATGATATTACATTCTGATATCAAGTTCTCTTTGTCTTCATTACTGATAGTGATATATGGCTTAGACTGATCATATGGATATACTGCATGCTCCTTTGCCATATCAAAATTTTCCAAGGCCACAAGGTCCATGTTCTCTCCTTTAGATATGCCATAGACAGGAGAATCAACAAAACCATCCAAAGTTTCTGGTTCATTATTTTCCTCATAGATTGGATTTTCCATGAATGTTTAGGACTCCTCTTCAACATCTTTTTCGGACATAAGGGAGTCTTTGTCACTTGTATCATGAACCAAGTTATACTTGTCCTCATTTTCATACTCATCTTCTTTAGAAAAATGGGAATGAGGCAGTAAATCTTCCAGACTGTCATCATTATATGGAGAACAGGTAGGATTCCCATCATGCACATTACGGTTTTCATCATAAGTTTCACTATAATATTCTGCAATGATTTCATCCTTAGGTAGATATGGAGTACAAATGTGATCATCATCACTAAAATAATCATGAAAGCATTCCCAATCATCACTATTCTCTGTTGATGTTACATGAGGATGGTCTTCAACAATTTTTTCAATTAATGGCTCTTCATGCACAGATTCTATGGGATCATAATGGATTTCTGAATGTTGGTTGTTGTACACCATGTTGATACTAGATATCTTAGGGTACTCTGTATGAAACTCTTTCCAAGGAAAGAAGTACCTCAAATTGGTATTAATGAATGATTTAGCATTGAATGATTCAATATCATTTCCATCATAATTCCACTGCTTCAAAAATATTTCGAGGAACTTTGAAAGGGAAGTAATAGATTTCTCAGGAAAACAATCATGAAGCCAACATGAAGCGTCCCCTTGCAGAGAATGAGCAAACATTGCCATCATATGATCCTCATGTTGAATTTTGTTTTGACTCATATGTGACAGAAAAATCATAACATGGAATCTAGCTGAGTGATCATTATCATCCCCCCGAAATCATGGAAGGGAAGTAGATGCCGTTTCACTAGCGAGATGATTAGGAAAGCTAGGGATCCTAGAGAAATCAATGGGAGGACAATCATAGGAAGCTCGAGCAACAACTTCTATTATTTTAATATCCATATCAAGAATAAGTGGTTATGGAGAATGTCTGGAACTGAAAAATGGAGTTGAGCCTTAAATTTCACTGTTATGTGGGATCACCTACACACAATCAATCTCAAAAAGTTTTGTGAGAAACAAGGGTTTGATCCCTTCAATGGAGTCACCATGTGGGAATAAAAATATACATTTAAGAACTCTCACAAAAATATTTTTTGCTTTTCTTTGTAAAAAACTGAAAAAAGGTTAGTGGAGTTGCTAGATGAAAATTAAAGATCTACTCTAAGCATTCATCAAACAAAGAAAAAACAAAAAGGAAGAAAAAAAAGTCATACTCGGGAATAAAAATATTTATCCCCGGCAACGACACCAAAAAGTGTTGTCGCCTTTCACACACCTGGGTTACGTGGCAGAAATATTCCAGCCACTTGGTGTGTCCTTGGGGGCAAGTCTTGAGTGAAGGCTGTCACCTTGTTCTTGACTCCTCCGTTCAGGCTAACTCCTAACGAAGCCAAGGGGGTAGTCCCTATTAAATTACTAAAGCTAATTACTTAGTGTGATGGTGTTATATTGATTAAGTTGTTTAGGAGTTTTGAAATTAACCAATGGAAACAAAAGATAACAAGATGCAATATTTAAAGCAGATAAGCACAGTAATGACATTCAATATATATATATATATATATATAATTGAAAGAAATGATCAAATAAATCACTAGTACCTTAAATGGAGTCAACATAGAAAATAATGTGCTTGCATGTTCTTGAATGAATGTTTTGCAAATGTCTCCTGGTAGATTTTAAATTAATGTGGAATGTGAATGAATTAAATTAGGTGAAAAGGGGACTCCAGATATACCCGAGGGGTACTTGGAGTATGTCCAAAAGTTAACTTTCATGGCTACCCACAAGGTGGTTTGTGGGCTGGAATGGAGTCTCAGAGACTATTGTTCATAACTCACCCATCAGAGTGTGACAGAGATCAGTGCCTCGAGGTCACTTTCCAATTGTTCCCACTCCTTTGGGTATTTTGACATCGTTTACAGTTCGTTCGAGGCGTTGGATTTTCGCCTGATGGTTAGTCAATTTGGGAGGTGAAGACTAATTAATCTAGTACCTCAAGTGATTTTGATGCAGCTTGACTGATCGGACGAACCGCAGCCAAGTACAGAGCATACACACTAGAGTCTTTGTTATTTTTAGTAAATTTTAAAAGAGGTGTTCTTATTAAAAAGAAAACCCTCCAGGAACCTCTTTCGGTCCAAGTGGACCTCAATAGTGGAATAAAGGAGGGGTTTATTTAATTATGATTATCAAAAAAATTAATGAAAGTGGAATTAGAGATACACAACACTGATTTTCTAATTAGTCCTACCACACATCTCTTTCCCCTTGCGGGTCAATCAGGAAGTCGTGGGGTAAGTAGTATGATTAATTCTGAATTGAAAATATGGAATAATGAAAAATATTATCAAAGTATATAATACTGCATGTCAATACTAAAGTAGAACAATAAAAAGGGAAAAATGCAAAAAAGTGAAACGAACGCGGATCCCCCCTGGGGGGATGGTGAATAGGCTCGAAAGAGCCTGTTTGAAAATATTTTTCTTTTTATTAGTAGAAATTAAAATATCAGCAAACTGAAATTAATCCACCCGGTCCTTATATGGAAAGAGACCAAAGGTTTACAAATTGCAAAAATTTGAAATTTTGAGAAGACGGATACCCCCTGGGGGGTTTCGAATGGTCCAAAAATAATTTCTGGAAAATGCCTCCTCCTATTCTCTATTACACCTGATAAAAACCAGAAATATTATCACAGTTAAATATGCCCAAAAGTACTTTGAAAGTACTTTTGGATGAACAAACTTTTTACCCAAAAATTCTAAGTTAAAACTAGTTTTTAAAGAAGCGGAAAAGGAACCAAGGAAAGCAAGCTTTCCTCGGGATATTGGCCTGCTTTGGGGGTAGCCAATATGAATCACTTAAATTTATGAATATAAATTTTTAGATTCTAAGGAAACAACCATGCATTCAACAAGCTTTAAATCTACTTTCACAACCTTGAAAAATGACAATTTTCCCTAAAACTAGATCTAGAATGCTTGTAAATTTTATTTTAGGAATGAGATCTAGTTTATGAGCTTTAAGGAAGCAATATATATGTAAAATAAAATCTAAAATTGATAGATCTAAACAATTTTAAAGCTGCAAACAAGTAACTGGACTGATTTTAGAAAAAATTAAAGGAGGAAGAGGAAAAGAAGAGCATTTGTTGCTAGAATCCTTGAAGATCAACCGTGGAGATTTCCGGTGGAATGTCAAGGGATTATGCATTTGAATGGTTTTTGAGAGAGTGAAGAAGAAAACTAGATCAACATCCTCTCAAAGCTAGGAACCTGCAACTGAATCCAAATACTTACCAAAATACTTGTGAGATCCGGTTAATACATACATAGAGATTTCATAATAACATGCATATAAACTTATAAAACATGCTGAATCTAGATATCTAAACATGCATAAAAAAGGAAAGAGATGGCAAATAAAATTATTAACAAATTCCTTTCCTATCAATATTATAATAAACTTATTATCAATCTGAGTAATGAATCCACAAACAATCAACAAATTATGAACATAGATACAGGTTACCTCAGTGACACATGGCAATGCTCATCCACACATACTATGACATGACACCATCTTGCCTCCAAAGCTTCACTTTATTCCAATAGAAAAAGATATTACACAGTATTACAATAGCAATGACTCCTCAATCCAACTCTAACTAACTCGGAAAGGAGGAAACCATGCTTTATTTATACACAAAATTGAAACCCCAGCCCATAGGGGGCACAAATACCAAGAAGATAGACCACTGCCACTAAAGGAGAGTCCATCAATGCCTGATCTAAAGTTAAATTGAGCTTCTGCTGAGTCTGAATGTCAATCGAGGGGCTAATTGAGCTGACACATCAACTTGTTGAGTGAATCATCAACCACAGAGCTCCTAGAAGAGCCCACACGTGTGGAGGAGAGAGAGAAGGTGCAATTCCCCATAAAGGAAGCTGAAGTTCAGCTCTCGATCCACCCAGATCACCTCCTTCAGTCAAGGATTTGTCATATCTAGTCAATTCGGTGCGGATGAGACTGATTTCAATCAAATCGGTTCAGAATCCATTGATCTAGGATTTTGGATTTGCTCCATTATTCATCAATTTATTAATTAAAATAATAATAATTGATTTTTTGGGGCTTTCTGACCCGAGTGATGGAAAATCACTCAAAATTAGGAAATAATGGGTCTATAGGTTTACTGGATGCTCTTGGCTTGAAAATGAGCACCTACATGACTGAATCTGACTTCTGAGCCCACTTTTATTACAAAACCCATTTTTCCAATTAAACTATTAAAAAATAGCATAAGTTTTGGAAAAATTAAATTTTAATAAAAAACACTGAAAAAATTAAAAAATTAAAAAATTAAAAAACTTAGGGGAACGTAGACATGTTCATATGACTCGACAATAATGCCTAGCATGTTTATACATTGACACATAGACTCTAATAACCTCATTAGGCCTAAGTGCCAAGCTGGCCACCACAAGTTTGGAGTTATTGAGTGAAAAACTCAGAAATTATCAGTTGTTTATTCAACAACCAATAATAACCAAGGGAAAAAACACCCTAGGTTGATCAGATTGACAAATAAAGTCTAAGAGACCGAGTCTTTTATAGACACTATCATGCTAGATCATTTATTACAACTCCCCCAAGGGGGTATAAACATGTGATATAGTACAACAAGCACTTCCCAAAATCACTTCTGAAGGTCTTCTGAAGTTCGAACAAGTTATCCTTGTCCGGTTCACCAGACTCACTTGATAAAAAAACACTAAGTACAACTTAGGTGGTAACAATGTCTAACCATGAAATTGTTATTAATAGGTTTATAAATACATCATAAGAGTTTTGAATGGCTTTGGAATCCAATTGTGAGCGAATAAGCCAAAATTTCCAAATGGCATCAAACCCCCCTAGGTGGGCCAATCACGTCCCAAATCTCTACAAATGGCCACGAATTGCTGAAGTGGCATGGATGATGTGTTGTGGGTTAATGATTACACCTTGGACAGTGTGGGTGTGGAAAACTGGGTGGTTTAGAGTGTCAATGCAACATTAATTGCAACAAATCAAGCCAAATTTTGGCAAAATCCCACTCTAGCGCTCCAAGTCAACTTTCCTATCCACATTCAATGAATGGGAGTGCGCCAGCAATGATGGATGCACATATGTGGCTGGTTGAATAAGCTATAGTACCCATGTGGGTCATGGAACTTGACATGGAATATGTTCACGTAAGCACCCCTAGTCCACCTCATAGTGTGTTAAAGCTTAAAAAGCAATAAAATTGACTAATTAGTGTAACTAAGGTACTAATTATGGATTAATTTTCTAACACAGAGGATGAAGGAATGATTTACACATAATAATTCACTTTTAGTTGTGCATTGTAATTCAGATCCACGGCATAGGAGATATTGGTTAACGAGGTTACAAGTTGACGATGGTGATCAAGAGGTGAGTTGATCAACGACTAAAGAGGATTTTTTCTGACTAAATACAGATAAATTTAAAGGAGAATCGGTTGCAAAGTTGGAAACTAATCATTGCAAGGATGAAGAATATCAATGGTTAAGAATGATCTTGCTGCAGATCAACGACGGAGAACTATTTCGCTGGGTGAACTAGCGCGATTGAAGAAATTCCTAACGGGCACGATACTTTATAAAATACTCTCTATAACAATTTAAGTCCATCGTCGATCTATATCTGATGAATGTTAGTCCATTTCTCCGTTGAACTAGTAAGAAGGTTAATTGCAGAAGATGGGCACGAAATATTTTTGTAATATTGTTCATCGATAGTTTGAAGTTCACCTTTGTTGAAGCTCCTGTGGGACATTTGGGAGGGTTGGTTAAGTTTATAGGTTCTACTAAATTAGAACCTAACTAAATTGAGTAGCAGCCCATCCAAATACCGTTACTAGGGGATCCTTCCATCATTATTGAATCTTCAAATCATGGATCCATCTTCTTCTCCTCTACCCATTTAGGAGGCTCTGAAGAAAAACTTATAAAGGATTGATACGAATATGAAGAAACCATAGGTTTCTTACTATCTCCTATTTTTGTTGCTTCTTTTTGGATCAATGTGTCTACTTTGACAAATTCCTCATTTCCCTTAACTAACTTCTTATCATTATCAAAGCATTTAGTATAAGAAAATTCATCTATAGAAATCTTGTATGCATCATCTCGTCCAGTCACACCAGTTGCCACTGGCTCCTCTAAAGCAGTTGCAGCCTATGCAACACATGCAGATATAGATCTCCTAACAAAGCATAGGGATTTGAATGAGAAAAGAACAAATAAGATTTTATTTCTTGGGATGAACTTGGATGAAGAATAATTACAACAAAGGTTTTAGAAATGTTTGCAAGGAATCCTAGTATTTGGAGCAGTTCAAAACGAAATACTGTGATTTCTATTAGGTCCAATATGAAGCTAATGTAAGCTAACCTAAGCATATGCATGGCATCCAACTTCATAATTTATGTGTAATTAATATAAGCATTGTACATAAAGTGAAGACATTTTGAAAAATTATACAAGTGCTTCAATTTCTCACCTTTCAGCAAAAAGGATGGATACAATTCATATATAGTTTGATATTAATGTCTTAAAATAAAATCCATTTACCACCAATGGCCACAAAAAACTAAAAAGTATTCAATGGGATTGCTAACTACATTATGTAAAATTCTTTACTAGTGGCTAGGGCAGCTTCAGGAGACCTATAGGTGATAGTCCCAATGCCTAAAAGGAAAACTATAGGTGATACTACCAAAGAATGTTGGAATTGTATTGATAATAATGATCTATACCTGAAAGTTTAGCTCTGATTCCAATATCATGAGATGATAATGGCGCCCTCTATGCTGTACACAAATATTTCACACAAATTAGTTGTTACACTATCAATCGGGTATACTTATGGTTTTAATAAATATGTTGTAATCAAATACTTTCAATATTGTTCATTACATTACCTGCCCGTGGTCAATAGCTATCCCGCAATCAACTTTTTTCCTTCAACAAATGTGCAATAAAATCAATTCATAAAGTAGACAAGTACAACTATACTTAAAATGAAGAAATCAACACATTATAATCAATGAAATGACAATAAGATATCTAATTGGCAAATTCATTATGGTGATAACTTACAAATATGCATTAGAGAATGATACAAATTGTCATTATATTCCTTTCCATTGCAAAGACCTGCATATACCATGACAAAATGGTATGTTCATATAAGTGATTGATAGTTATGTAAAAATAGGCATAACATATATAAAATTGTTACAAGAACGTTAAAAAATGATGCAGATACCCTGAGAATTCTTCCAACTGATCTTCGAGCTTGTTAAAAATAGTAAGATGGTGTTGAGCTTTCTTTTCATTTTTCGTGCTCTGGTTAAAACATGAAAAGTTGTTTGAGCTTAGTTTATTACTTTTTTGTGCTCTGGATTCAACCAGGAAAAAGGTTAATGGAGTCTTCTTTAAGCTCTTTTCGGAATCTTAAAATGTGAAAAGATTGTCGAGTGAACTTGTCTTCTTAACGCTCATAAAAGTACTTGAAGAGTCATCTTTTCAACGATAGTTTACCCCTTTTTTGGTTCGGACTGACTAGTTACGAAAAAGGAACACTCCAACCAATCATGACTGGAAGAGTTCTCTCGAGCATTATTTTATACTTTTTCGGGCCCTAGAGACTAAATCATACAAAAAAGGACCCTTTGGATTCTTCTTCCTTTTTCATTCAGACTCTCTAAATATGAACGATATCTAGTTCACTTTCAATGGACTCGTTAAACTAAACACCGAGATACCCTCTTTTGGGAATGAACCCCTCCTTTCTCAGGTTCATGAAATATATGAGAATCGACTTATCTCAGGATAAGCCACAATGAGTGTTTGTTATCCTCTTTGGACTCATAAAAATGAAAAGAGGCACCCATCAATCATGATGGGGAAATAGAGGGAAGGGAACTATTTCATTTTACAAATAAATGGAAGTTAGTAGTCACCTTTGAACATTGAACATGTCTGCATTTCATTCAGTCAATTGGGTATTCAGCTTGCTTTCAAGTTGATCCACTTTCATAAGTCATGTCACTCCTTTGATCCTTTCAAAGAATGCATCATTTTTCATCGCATTATGTCTTGGTATCTAGTTGTTTTAGTAAATGATTGGAAGTCTTTGGTCGTGCTGCCCGATGTTCAAAGAAAAATTGAGAGTTTACCTCTGCAGTCAAAACAACCTTTATGTTAGTACCTTTTGAGTGAGTCCTATGGTTACATCATACTCAAAATTCTAGAGCTTTGTCTTGAGTTTCGTGTCATTGATGAGGGATTCATCATGGCCCTCCTTTGATGAGACTATTCCTGTCGACTTCAGCTCATTATCCAGGAATTAGTCTTAGAAACAAATTAGTACTTCGATATCTGTATGCATTAATGACAGATTCTCTCTCTCCTGACGTAGTTTCACATCATTGACCTTTGATCTAAATATTCAACTGAGTGTTTGACATAAATTCATCCATTCACACTCAGGAGATTGTACTAGGGTACCTTGGGAATCATTGACATCATTGGTGATTTCCCATGCACTTATTAATGGTTCTCATCATTGACCAGTAATCAAGTGGTTTGTACCATGTTCGACATCAAAACATTGTAATCACATGGATAGAATCGTACTTTGTGGAAGACGAGACAAATACCTACGGTACTTGTTAAGAGCTCATTACTTTCCCCAGGTTGCGATGGAGTATTTTGTATAAGTTCTAGCATGGATCCACATTTGTATGTTCTTGGTTATGCTCAGATTTGTGTCTACATGGCATAGATATACATTTCATGTCTGGTATCTATGTCCAAATTTGAGTATTCTTCGCATGGATCTATGTTGTATTTCAGTAGCCATGACTTTTTATATCTCACATGGATCTACGTTGCATTGGTAGGCCTCCTTGTTGTGAGTCCTTTAGGACATGCATCAAAATGTAAAAGGTGCTGTAGAACGTTTGTGATGTTTGAGAAGTTCTGACCATTGGATCTTTTCCAAGGTACTACACCTTCTTCTATCAAAGTATTATGCCTATCTTTTTTCTCTAACCATCATACTTTGGGAGGAATTTTTTTACACCTAAATCTCATCACCATAATTTTATGAGATAGGTATTCCCTTCTTTGCTCCAATCCCTCAGAGTTTTTCCTAGATAAATGAAAGGAAGAAATTGACCCTTTGCATTTTTCCTTGTTTTGAGCCAATAATGCTCCTTTTCCATTGATGAAAAGCATTACCAAAGTCATAAACACTCCTTTTACATGTGAAAAGGGAGGTACCACCGCTCTTTTCCTTAATTAAAAGGGTATTACCCACTTAACACCGCTCTATCTCCATGTAAAAAGTGTGGTGCTCGAGTTTTTAAGGAAAAAAAGGAAGTTTCGAGAGGCTTCTTGAAGCTTACCTATGTGGAGCCTCATCCCTATGGTTTAGGAACACCTTAAGCTCGAGATCCCCCCTAATAGGATCTCCCTTCCACCTCATCCATCATTTCCTAAACCATTCCTATCCCCCCATGCCTTTAAATACTGGCTCACCCCCCATGGGAAGAAGGAGAAAGAATTGTGTTGAACACCCAAACTTTGTCAAAATAATTCTTAAGCTATTGAAGGCAAGGTGAAGTTAGAGGCAAGGAGCCATTGGAAGAAAATATCAACACCAAGGCATGAAATTCGTATCCTCTCCAATCATTTCTAATAAAAAATGTCTTTTCTTTCCCATATTTACTATATCATTTGTATGTATTTCTTGATTCCTTGGTCACAAGCATATATCTATTTTATTATCTTGTATTCTATCATCCTGTTCTTGTTGTCTTTAATATTTTACAGGTTCTTCTGTAGTATCAGAGGAGAAAGCTTCAATGATAGTGAGGACAACCTTTAAGAGAATAATTTTGGCATTATGTTCAAGCAATTAACCTGATCTAGGGGAAGTTTAACATTTCATGTTTCTGTTTTGTTCTAGACATGTATCATTCAGATCTAGTGAAACAACTCCTATCTGCAGGAGGTGAGAATTTACAGCAACACATCACCTATAGCTTCATCCTCTTTGTATTTCATCCCTTCAAAATCTGAACACTTGATAAATCTGCATACTCCAAGAGTATCTATTACAATTTCTTGATCCCTTCGCAGGGCATATCAAAACTACACACCAGTCATTCTCTACCAGATTTTGTACATAAAATACTTATTTTGCTTGTGATGCTAGAATAAATGGATCATCTTGCACTCTATCCTTACTGAAGCATCTCTTCGGATTCACCATGGTAAAACCAATTTCATCAACTTTCATTCCATTCTTCTTGTGTACATCTATCCAATCACATTTGAACAATGGATACTGCACCAAATAGTAGTCCAATAACATTATTTCTTGAATCACTCCATAATATGTTGTCGTTTGATGTATAGGGTTTTTATCCTTTGCACTTGATCTCAATAATGTTTGTGCATCTATGCACACACCACTATTTTGGGTGGCTCTGACATTTTCTATGTTTTTAGCATGAAATATACACCCATCGATTAAGTTGCCATCATACTTAGTTGCATATTTCCTTGGGCCACGTGCCAACCATTTAAGGGTATCAGAAATATTTTCTTTTCCTTCCACCTGTAAATTTTTAAATGTCATTAGAAAACCATGCAATTTCAAAATATATTAAAAGAATCTCACCTTCATACATCATAATAGTCTTGATCAATGAATTTTAATTAAATCTAATATGAAGAACATAGTACCTGTTTTCTTAACTACTTACTAAATTTTTGGTTATGGAGCTTTTGTAGTAAGAATTCATCTTTTTGGGCTTGGATGTTACTATTGGCAATTTTTGTCAAGTGCATCCTATTTTCAAGTAATTTCAATAAACAATTTATGAAAATATTGTGATATATTATAATAAAAAATGATTTCATAAGGATGTGCTTATTACTTACTCTATCTAAGTTTGAATTTCATCTATGTTGTGCAAGACCCATCTGTGGGCTTGTAACAAACTCGTTTTATCTAATTCAATAGAAGTTCTACCAGATAAGTCCTTCCCATATTGTCCAACCTCTTCTTCTTCATCGTCCCAAGATTCATTTCTACTAGGAATGGTTTCAATATATTCCATACCTTCAACATATCCAACATAAAATTTTATGGATTCCTCCACAGTGTAGTTTTCAGCTATGCAACCTTTGGGCCTATTCTTTTTTTTCACATAACTTTTGAAAACTTTCATGTTCCTATAAAACAACACACAATTTGTAATGAAATCAAAAGTATTAATAAAGTGTTTCTAGTAATGTATTATTATTATATTCACATAAAATTCTGGAGTTTATGTGGATTTTCACTTAATAAAATTTCAGTGACCTTTCAAATGGGTACATCCATCGATATGCAACTAGTCCACAATAACGTAGCTCTTGCACCAAGTGTACATTCATATGTATAATTATATCAAAAAATGAAGGGAAAAATATTTTTCGAGTAAGCACGAAGTTTCCACAACATCATCTTGTAAGTTATCAAGATCTGTTGAATCCACCATTTTTGCACAAATTCTCCTATAAATGAAGCAAAGCCTACAAATAGTGTTTCGAACTGCTTTTGGTAGCACATGGTGGAATTCTACTGGAAGGATTTGTTGCATGAGAACATGGCAATCATGTTCTTTCATACTATGAAGCTTGATATCTTTCATAGATACATGATTTCTAGGGTTTTAACTATATCCATCTGGAACTTTTAACGTGAACAAAACACCACAAAGAATCTCTTTCTCTCTTTTTGAAAGAGTGTGTGGTGCGGGTGGAAGAAATATTTTTTTGCCTTTTTGTTGTGGCCACAGTGACCTTCTTATACCCAACTATTGTACGTCATCATGAGATTTTTTCCCATCCTTTGATTTATCTTTTATATCCAGAAGGGTTCCAAAAATACTTTTGCATACATTTTTTTCTATGTCCATTAAATCTAAAATGTGACACACTAGGAGTTTTTGCATCCAACCGTATAAAAAGTCAATTAATTATAACATCAAAGAAAAACTAAACTATATATTCAAATTAAACACAATGAAATCCTTCAAGCATCGTATATTTTAGGCCTTAAGTTAATGTGTGCACATACCTCCCAATATGGTAAATTGAATAGAATTGACCTTTTCTTCCACACGACAGTCTTCGAATTTTCACATTTTTTAAAATTTCTCTTTCTTTTTGTACTTTTAATATTTCCCCATTTCTCTTCCCATCCTTCTGTTTATGTAGAAATATTTAACACTTGTACAATTGTAGGTGCAATGAGATGCTCAGACTTCCCATTAAATGGTCCTTTTTGTGAACGATACTTATGATTTATTGGAAGGTATCTCCTATTTACCATGAACACACTTCCTACTACATTTGAGATACATTGAATCTGTGTTCCTTCCAGATATAGGGCATGAAAAAAACCATTTAGTTGTGCAACCATCCATATTTCCATAAGGTGGAAAGTCATGGGTTACCCACATCAATATAGCCTTCATATTAAAGAATGACCTTGAATGTGCATCGTATGTCCTTTCCCCTTCATACCATGTTAGTTTTAGTTCATTTACCAATGGTTCCAAATAAAAATCTATGTCATTTTCTAGTTGCTTGGAACCAGGTATTAACAATGACAACAAAAAAATATCCTTTTCATGCATAACCATGGAATAAGGTTATATGTGACTAGTACTACTAGCCACACACTGTGACTACTACTCAAGTTTCCAAAAGAATTAAATCCATCCATTGCCATTGCAATTCGTACGTTGCGAGGATCGTTGGAAAAATCAGGCCATTTAGAATCTATAGTTTTCCATGCCGGGCTATGAAATGGGTGGCACATTATTCCATCCTTGCATTCTCATGATGCCACGTCATTTTATGTGAAATATATGTAGAGATGTAACAAAAACATAAAGAATCATATATACATTGCAATACTTAGTATATTAAAGAAGATAATTTTTTAGTAGGTTGGTAGTACATGAAGGTGTATGATATAATGGAACTATAAGAGTTCAAAATCATACCTCTACGTTCTCTTCAACCTCAACACTATAGGGAAATACATCAAGACTTTGGCTGGGACACCTATACGCACCTTTTCAGAACGAGCATTAAGCTTCCATCTTGATTTGCCACATGTTGGGCATTCATTTATTTTTTCATATTTTCCCCAATATAAAATGCAATCATTGTGGCATGCATGTATCATTTCATAGTCGAACCCCAATGATTTAATCAAAATTTTTGCAGCATATGTAGATTTTGGAAGTGTATTTCCCGTTGGAAGCATTTCTCTTTGCAACTTCAACAACTAGGTGAAAATTGCATCATACCATCTATTTTTGACTTTAAGGTTATACAATTTCATAGTGGCCGATAGCTTAGTGAAGCTAGTGAAACCTAGGTACAATGGTGCCTTGGCATCTTCAATTAAATTTAGATATTGATTGATATCATTTTTTTCTTGCATTGATTCAACTTGGCCATTTTCTCAATTCACATATGGATTTTCATTATAATATTGATAAGAATCATTCACCATTTCAACCATATGATCATCAACCATGGTTTCCTCGTTATGATTGTCATTCTCAAGAACTTCAGTATCATTTGTAAGTGTTATATTTTTATCATTTAGTCAATATGATATTAGGATCTTATCTGAGAGAATGACATGCACAACAATAATCACAAGAGACAAGAGACAAAAATAGTTTTCCTTGGGGAAACCAGAAAAGACAAAACCCCACAACTTCCTCAGAGATAGAATGAGAACCAATGGAAAAAGTAAAACCCAAAGATAGAAAGATGATCTTCGATATCTGTTCTCTCTCTTACTTATGCGAGCTCCTCTTCTCTCAATCATGCACTATAGTTGAGTGAGTGTGTGTTTAAAATAGAGAGACTCACTCTCTATTTATACTAGTTTTCCACTTGACAATTACTTACCAGAGACTAATTCCCTAGGAGAGTCTAATAACCCTAGTACCCCTCAACTATGGGGACTCTTGCCCCAAATTACAATGGAGGCTTAACCTCTATGACTTTACATGAATTTATTATATTAATGATTCTCCCGATAGGAACATCGGGATACAATGAAATACAATACGAGTCAATACATTCCGAAGTTACAAATACATCAACACTCCCTCTTAACTAGGAAGGTATTCTCTTGATAGAGTTCATCAGTACAAGTCTTTGTATCTGGATCATCATCATCATCACTACTCCCGCTATATCGAGAAAATGGTGCTATCTCTTAATTCTTCTTGTCATAGGAAGTTCTACAGAGGAAACCCTTTTTCATGCTGGTTGTAGGCCTAGCCTCCATGTAGGTATTCATCTTCTACAAAAATTATATCTGACCATGGGAGGAACACATCTTGCAACCATGTCATAAAGGATCTTCTATTACATATGACCATGGGAGGAACACATCCCACAACCACGTCAAAAATGCTCTGCTCTTACATCTGACCATGTGGGGAACGCATCCCACAACCATGTTAGAAGGGCTCTGCACTTACATCTGACCATGTGGGGAACACATTCTGCAACCATGTCAGAAGGGCTCTAAACTTACATATGACCATGTGGGGAACACATCCCGTAACCATGTCAGAAGGGCTTTGAACTTACATCTGACCACGTAGGGAACACATCCCATAACCATGTCAGAAGGGATTTGCACTTACATATGACCATGTGGGGAACACATTCTGCAACCATGTTAGAAGAGCTCTGCACTTACATCTGGCCATGTGGGGAACACATCTCACAACCATGTCAGAAGGGCTCTACGCTTACATCTGACCATGTGGGGAACAAATCCTACAACCATGTCATAAGGGATCTGCACTTACATTTGACCATGTGGGGAATAGATCCCACAACCATGTCAGAAGGGCTTTGCACTTACATTTGACCATGTGGGGAACACATCCCGCAACCATGTCAGAAGGGATCTGCACTTACATCTGACCATGTGGGGAACACATCTCACAACCATGTCAGAAGGGATCTGCCCTTACATCTAACCATGTAGGGAACACATCCCGCAATCATGTCAGAAGGAGAAACACTTATATCTGACCGTGGGAGGAACCAATCCTAACGCCATGTCAGAAAGGCTCACAGAATCATCACTTCCCCTTGGAAGGAACTTCGATCTGGAGAACACCAAGCTTCTCTCCTAAAGTACTCAAACTTCATTGTGGCCATTTCTAGCATAGAATCACATCAGGGATAATTACATCCAAGGATAACATGTGAGCTTCACCAGGACTAATTACATCCAAGGAAAACCTACAGGACCATTTATGTCTGAGCAACCTATGAGCTTCACCAAGATTTTATGCTCAGACAACCTCTATCACCGGCTATTCTAAAACTCCTTCTTTCGAGAGATCTCGATCTGGATCAAAAAATGGAGCTTCATTGCTCCTCTCTCCCAAGTAGTCAAGCAAGTGGAAACATAGTTTTCCTTGGCTATACTTAGCGCCATGCAGGACTCCTTCCTGCTAAACCAAAAGATCACACCTGATCCCATACTAAAGCAACACCTCGAAGTGCTCTTCCTATCAATGGCACTGCCTACCCAATCCAAATACATATAACCCTCTAGGTTAATCTTTTTATTCGCTTCATAATTGAGTCAATAGTCAACTATACACTTCAGGTACCTCAGAATATGATTTGCAGCAATCAAGTGAACATGTCTCAGATTTGTCAGGAATTGGATCAATGTGTTGACAGCAAAGCAAATATCTGGTCTCGTATTCGTCAGGTACATCAATGACCCAATCATCTGATGATACATCATGGCATCAATCGAATATCATGAAGCATCACTCAATAGCTTCAGGATCAATGCCATAGGTGTGGCATTAGAGGAAACTTGGGGTCTAAAATGGTCCTCCTAAGGAAACTGATAAAATAGTAGTTTAAATAATAAAATAATAGTTATTAATTTTGGAAGAAGAATGAAAAAAACTACTTTTTTTTGTTCGTATTTTCGACATATATCCCTGTTTTTTTACTTTTTTCTAAGTGGGAGAGCTCATTGGATGAGGAATTTAATTTTGCATCCAACGAGTACTCACAGTGCATACTTTTGATGGACCCGTCTACCCCAAAAACAAGAAATCCCTGAAAAAACGTGATGATGATGTCATCATCACGTTTTTTCAGGAATTTCTTGTTTTTGGGGTAGCGGGGTCCATAAAAAGTATGTAGTGTGGGTACTCATTGGATGCAGAATTAAATTCCACATCCAACGAGCTCTCCCGCCTGAAATTTGAGTAAAAACACAGGGAGGTATGTTGAAAATACGAACATAAAAAGTAGTTTTCTTTTATGACAAATATGTCAATTCAACCATTATGGTTGACTCATTTTATTGAAATTCTATTGGTTCTTGAATTCCAACTCACAAAATTTATTGTTGGCATGTTTTATTATAAGGCCCATTTCAGACCCCAAATTTCCTCTAATGCCATGGCCTTGCAATCCATCATCCTGAACCTCTTCAAGATCTCCATTGCATACTTCCCTTGTCCAAGGGGGATTCCATCTACGCTTTGCCACACCTCCATGCCTATAAAGTAGTGCATCATACCCAATTCCTTCATCTCGAACTCAGCAACAAGTTTCCTTCTTACAACTTTAATGAGCTTCTCTTTCGCTATCAAGAATAAGTCATCGACATATAATAGGAGCATCACTAGTATTCTACCTTCAACCTTGAAGCAAAGGTTGGAATCTACTTTACTCTCAGAAAATCTTAGATGCATCTATAATCTGTCCATCCCGTCGTACCATGTCGAACCACATGATGTTCCACAATCACTCCCTCTGAAGTGTAGCATCATTCTGCCTCTGCCTTTCATACTCCATGTATTGAAACATTATGTACTGGAGTGACAAGTAGCTTCCTCTGCTACTAATATTATATGTATCCATCTAGGGTCACTGGATACCAAGATCCTCTACCTTGAACCTTTTCAAGAGTTCTTCTCGCACCCATCTGTGAGCTTGTCATCCTCTATAGGATTTCATCTTCAACCTTGTAGAAAAGGTGAAGATATTCATCACTCTAGATGACCTTCAAGCTCCTCATGTATGTGTTATCCCATGGGTGCCTTCTGAGCTCGTACAAGGCCTTCTTTAATTTGCACACATGAGTGTTCCTGTCATGTGTCTTAACTTCCAGTGGCTGCAAATGTCTCTTCATAGTCTATGCCTTCTTTCCATGAGAAGCCTCGTGCTATGAATATTGCCTCGTATCCCATGATGTTGCCATATACTGCATGCTAGATCTTGTATATCCATATGGAAGATACTACGGACTTCCCTTCGGGTCTCGATACTGGATCCTAGACATCATTCTTCTTGAACTGGTACTCTCCTTCCCTTTCTTCTTGGATACTTATTCATAGCTGGAAGGATCTACATCAATGATGTCACTCAACAGTGTCTGAGGCCTCTTGAAGTCTCGTCATACTATTCTTCATTCTGGTTTATTTCTTGAATTGTCGTCACTTGTTTTTCGGAACAAGTCCCATCCTTATTTTCTTGTAGGTGATTGTATGCGATATTTCCGACAATTCAAATGCATCAGTTGTATGGTTAGAAAAATTTCATAAGTCATATTCATAATGGAAAATTCTTATGCATAATGATATAATCATGCAACTATTTTAGCCAATACAACATTCATCCATATCTCACGGAAAATTTCTAGATGCCTTCCATCTCTACCATGACATCATTGAGATTGTGCACTAATCCAATATGTCAGCAAAGAGGTTTCATTCTAGATAAGTGTTAGATTTGTAACATTAAGCTAGCATTATATTAGGATCTTTAACTGAGATAATAACAAGCACAACAATCAAACATAGGAGACAATGAACACAGTGTTTTTCCTCGAGGAAACCATAAATGGAGAAAACCTTGCAACTTCCTTAGAGATAGAATCAACACCAAAAGTAAAACCCCAAAACAGTAAGATGATGTCCCGACAGTAGTAACCTCTTTCTTCCTAGCCCAAGTGTCTTCTTCTTCCTCAGCTATGCACTACAACTGAGTGTGAGTGAGTGTGTGATAAGTAGAGAGGCTAACTCTCTATTTATACTAATTCCTGACTTGAGTAAACCCTACTAGGGCCGAATTCTCTAGGAGAGTCTAATAACCCTAGTGCCCCAAAACTGTGGGGACTTTAACCCTT
The DNA here is from genome assembly GCA_001517045.1 of Pseudotsuga menziesii. NCBI lineage: Eukaryota > Viridiplantae > Streptophyta > Pinopsida > Pinales > Pinaceae > Pseudotsuga > Pseudotsuga menziesii. Next base: position 1,335,904 of record LPNX010160502.1, on the reverse strand, counting down.
GATCAATAGGAGGGTTACCCACAATGACTTGACATGACTTGTTTACATTATAGAACCTCCCGATAGGAACATCGGGGTATGACATGACTCAAGTACATTACAGACACATCCCAGAATAAACATCGGAGTACAATACATAAGATATACAAGTAAATACATTCTGAAGTTACAATTACATCAACACTCCCTCTTAACTAGGAAGGTATTCTCTCGACACAATTTATCAGCACAAGTATTCTTCTCTATATCATCTGGATCATCATCAAGTCCTCATCATCTTCAAGTCATCTTCATCTTTGGATTTGGATCACCACTCGATCTGGATCATCATCATTGGATTTGGATCATCACTCGATCTGGATCATCATCATTGGATTTGGATCATCACTCGATTTGGATCATCACCACTAGATCTAGATCATCATTGGATCTGGATCATCACTAGAGCATCATATCTGGATTTGGATCATCACTCAATCTGGATCATCACTGCTGGATCATCATCATGGGTGCTATCTCATGATTCTTCTTGTCATAGGAAGTTCTACAGAGCCAACCCTTTTTCATGCTGGTTGTAGGCCTAGCTTCCATGTAGGTATTCTTCAACATTTATATTTGACATCAAGTCAGAATGGCCCACCCAACACTTATATCTGACCATGAGAGGAACACATCCAAAACCATGTCAGAAAGGCACACCCAACACTCACATCTGATCATGTAGGAACCAATCCTATAATCACATTAGAAAGGCCCATCACTCACATCCGATCATGCTGGAACACATCCCACAACCCTATCGAAAAGGCTCAGCACTTATATCTAGCCATGTGGGAACACATCCTGCAACCATACTAAAAAATGCTTTGCACTTACATCCAACCATGTGGGAACACATCCTGCAACCATGTTGGAAGGGCTCTGCACTTACATCCAACCATGCGGGAACACATCCTGCAACCATGCTAGAAGGGCTCTGCACTTACATCCAACCATGCGGGAAAACATCCTGCAACCATGCTGGAAAGGCTCTGCACTTACATCCAACCATGCGGGAACGCATCTTGCAATCATGCTGGAAAGGATTTGCACATGCGGGAACACATATTGCAACCATGTTGGAAATGCTCTGCACTTACATCCAACCATGCGGGAACACATCCTGCAACCATGCTAGAAAGGCTCTGCACTTACATACAACCATGCAGGAACACATCCTGCAACCATGCTGGAAAGGATCTCAACCGCAGGTTGAGGGTTCTTGGTAAATCAGCCCTTATATCTGATCAAGTGGGAACACATCCCTCAATCACATCAGAATGGCCATGCACTGATATCTGATCATGTGGGAATAGATCCCACAGTCATATCAAAATGGCCCTCATTCCTAGACCAAGTATTCCTGGTAACTGACCATGCACCTCCATTCCAAAATGGCAATAGCCCTTATATCTGATCATGTAGGAGCCAATCCCACAGTCATATCAGAATGGCTCAGCACTCATATCTAACATGGAAGGAACCAATCCTCTCACCATGATAGAATGGCTCAACCCTTACATCTGACCATGGAAGGAACCAATCCTCTCACCATGTCAGAATGGCTCACAGACTCATCACTTCCCCTTGGAAGGAACCTCGATCTGGAGAACACCAAGCTTCTCCCTGAAGTACTCAAACTTCACTCTAGCCAATGGCTTCATCAACACATCAGCTATTTGTTCATCCGTCACAACATACTAGAGATTCACTGCTCCCCTCTACACCATATCCCTCTAGGTTAATATTCTGATTCACCTTATACTTGAGCCCATAATCAATTGTACCCCTCAGGTACCTCAGAATAAGCTTTGCAGTAATCAAGTGAACATGTCTTGGATCTGTCAAGAACTAGCTCAAAATGTTCACAAAAAATCAAATATCTGGTCTTGTGTTCGTCAGGTACATCAAGGACCCAATCATCTGATGATACATCGTAGCATCAACCGCTTCTGATGAAGCATCACTCAATAGCTTCAGGTTCAATGCCATAGGTGTGGTCATGGCCTTGCAGTCCATCATCCTGAAGCTCTTTATTATCTCTACTGTATATTTCCCTTGTCCCAATGAAATTCCATCTGCATTCTGCCACACCTCCATGCCTAAAAAATAATGCTTCATACCCAAGTCCTTCATTTCGAACTTGGTAGCAAGCTTCCTCTTCGTATCAGCAATCAACCCATCCATACCTATTACAAACATATCATCTACATACAGTAGGAGCATCACTGGGTTTCCATCTTCAACCTTGTAGTAAAGGTTGGAATCTTCTTTACTCTTGGTAAAGCCTAAACTAAATAGAAAGCTATCAATTCTGCCGTACCATGTCCTGGGTTCATGTTTCAAACCATACAGGGATTTCTTTGATCTACACACATGAGACACCCTGTCATGTTTCTCAAAACTGAGTGGTTGTTCCACATATACTTCCTCTTCCACAACACCATTCAAGAAAGCAATCTTGACATCCATCTGGTGTATCTTCCATTTCATCACTACAGCTAGGGAAAGTACTGATTTGAGGGAAGTGTATCTGGATATAGGTGCAAAAGTTTCTTCATAGTCTATTCCTTCTTTCTGGGAGAAACCACAAGCAAAAAATCTTTCTGTATATTTTTCTATGCTACCATCTGTAGCATGCTTGATATTGTAGATCCATTTGGAAGTTACAATTGACTTACCTTCTGGTCTTGGGACAACATCCCAAACATCATTCTTCATGATCAATTGATACTCTTTGATCATAGCATCCTTCCATTCTTTCCGTTCTGTCGCTTCTTCATAATTGGAAGGTTCTTTATTGATGAAATCACATAATAATGCTATATACCCGGAGCAGGATCTGGTCCTCTTTCTTTCTCTATGATTCTCTTCTGGAGGCCCATATCTTTCTACACCTTGGATAGCTTCTTGTACCCAAGCAGGTTTCCTCTTATGAGGATTCTTATCATGAGGTGGATCTACAGGTTCTTGTGGTTCTTCAAATTCTATATCTTCTTCTTGAGTTTCTTCGTTCATGGTTGTATCATGAATTCTGGGTGCTTCTTCAGGTTCTTCAACAGGTCTCTTTTTGGATTTGTTGTAAGCTGAGTCTTCATCAAATGTTGCATCCCTGTTGATGTCAATATTCTTGAATCCTGGGAAGTATATTCTGTAAGCCTTTGAGCTTTGAGAGTATCCCACAAATATACCCTTCTTTCTTGAAGGACATAATTTAGTTCTCTTCTCTTTTGGAATGTGTATGTACATTGGACAGCCGAATATTTTGAGATGGTTGACTTCTGGTTTCTTGCCAAAAAAGACTTCTTCAGGGGTCTTGTTATCAAGTACTTTGTGTGGAGTATGGTTCTGTACATACACCGCTGTTGTAGCAGCTTCTGCCCATAGATGCATAGGAATATATTGATCATGAAGCATTGCTCTTGCAGCTTCCATGATAGTTCTATTCTTCCTTTCTGCAATCCCATTCTATTGTGGATTATATGGAGTGGAAAACTCCCTCTTAATCCCTGAGTCTTTGCATAACTCCTTGAATTCATTTGATGTGAATTCTCCGCCATTATCTAATTGAAAAGTCTTGATCTTCGTTTTAGTGTGGTTCTCGATCAAGGCTTTGAATTCCTTGAACTTTCTGAATACTTCATCTTTGTTCTTCATGAAGTAAATCCATGTCTTTCTAGAAAATTCATCAATAAAAGAAACATAGTATACATACCCGCTTAGTGAACTTGATGACATTGGATCACATACATTGGAGTGGATGATTTCCAAGATTCCTTTTGCTTTGCTCTTGCTATTTGGAAATGTATTCTTTGTTTTATTTCCTTTCGCACATCCTTTGTAGACTCCGTCATGTTTTGCTTGAATTTTTGGAAGACCTTCAACAACTTTGCTTGCAAGTGGTAGTGCTCTGTAATGCACATGTGCAAGCCTTCTATGCCAAAGTTCATTTGGCTCTAGTGTGTTGATTTATATGTAACTTCGGAATGTATTCTTCTATGTATCTTATGTAAACCGATGTTTATTCCGGGATGTATCTATTATGTATTTGAGTCATGTGGTCATGCCCCGATGTTCCGATCGGGAGGATTAATAATGTAAACAAGTCATATCAAGTCATTAGGTAAGTCCCCATAGTTTCGGGGCACTTGAGTTATTATACACTAATTAAGGTGTAGGCTCAAGTAGTAATTATTAGGTCGAGCCTACATGTGAAATGGAAATTCAAGTAAATGGACTAATATAAATAGAGAGTGTGAGTCTCTCTATTTATCACTTGTGAATTACATCACTTGCTCTCTCAAGTGTGGCGCACCTTTGGAGAAGGAAATACTTTGGCTTGACAGAAGATAGAAGGCTGTTGTTGTGTTGGGAGGTCATCTTACTGTTTTGGGTTTCACATCTTGTGGTGATACTATCTTAGAGGAAGTTGCGGGTTTTTCTCCTTTATGGTTTCCCCGAGGAAAACTCTTTGTGTCTCTTGTCTCTTGTGATGTGCTTATGTTATTGTTGTGCTTGTTATTCTCTCAGTGAAAAGATCCTAACATAATGCTAGCTTAAATGTTGAAAAACTAACATGGTATCAGAGCTAACCTGAGAAGAAGACATTGTGTAGCTACAGAAACTAGGGATTCCTATTTTGTGGATCTTCCTCCATAGATTTTCAGCAAAAGTATGCTAAGATGACTCTCCATTGAAGGGTGCATCTTTCTGTCGATGCAGAATTCAATTTCAAGCATTTTCAGTTTTGATGTGGAAATTAGGGCTTTCTACAGAAGAGGAATTTTTGAGTGATACCAGCATAGGATTTTTCTCCTCATCAAAACCGAAATTTAGAGAACTGGATCAAGAAATTTGGTTGGGTGAAACTCCGGGAAAGTCAAACCCTAGTTTGACCCTGAGCTAGGAGAAACCCTAAATACTAAAACTGCTAAGTTTTGGTACAGTCGCTATATTCCGATATTGGCGAAGTCTCTGAAGCTGAAAATTGCAGGGTCCGAAGATAAAATCCTGATGAACACTGTATCTGAAAATCAGCCACAGATTCGCTATATTCTAGGATATATGATCTCTCCACGTTAGGGCTCCATCCTCTTCCAGAAATCATCCATAAACAGGACACCTAGGGAGATCTGAAATATATTGGGCTACAGAGGTCCAAATGGAATTCCTAAAGATTTACAGAAAGGGCACGGACTTTAATTTCTGTGGTCCGAAGATCAGACTCAGAAGATGAACCAGTGACACGTGGCATGCCATACAACTTCGCTGTTCTGAACAGTCCTGTAACAGGTCATCTTTGGAAAAGGATCATAAATCCCAAATGGTGAAACCAATTCTGATGAAACCTATGGTGTTGGATCAGGAACATGCGAGGGTAACTCAGTGAGAAATTTAAGACATAGAGGAGCATTAATTTCGGATATATCACAGAAACAGTAACATGCATTTCTGCAGAAGAAATTGGAAAATTAGGGCTTCCTGTTCTGGGAGCTTCCCTCCACTGTTTTCAGAAAAGGAGTACATTGGACAGCTCCATTTGAAGAGATATATCTTTTCATCCAATCATATCTGAAAGATTCCAAGTTTTGAAAATTAGGGTTTCTATGACAAACCCTAGATTAGCGAACTCTGGGACAAGGACGGACACCTCAAATCGGTAAGATCTAATCCTTTGCTATTTCCATTTGAGGTTCTCATTTCAAAGTGATCTATCACATCAGCTTGATGATAAGATTGGTGAAGTTGACAACTTCCAAGCATAGAAGTATTTTATCTCTCTGGATTGGACACCTACATGAGTATAGAGGTTCCAGTTTCAGAGGGAGACGAGGCCAAAGAAGACATCATGCTCATGCTGCAGAGGATGATGAAGCATCCAAAAGAGATCTAGACATGAAAGTGAAGATTCTTCAAGCGAAGATGAATATGTTCTAACATTATCTCTCATTACTCATGGAAGTGATGATTGGCTTATAGATAGTCGAGATTCCAAACATATGATGGGATTCAAGGAATCCTTTGTAAGACTGTCAGAACATGAATCACCTCACAAGGTGAGGCTAGGAGATGACTACCAATGTCCAATAAAAGGTAGTGGGGAATATTCATACAAGATAGACTCTGGTAAGTCTCTAACAATGAAAGAAGTATTGTTTGTGGCAGGATTGAAGAAGAACCTTCTATCCATTTCAGCATTGGATGTAAAAGGAATGCGGATTGCATTCATAGATGGTCAAGTCATCATATGGATAAAAGGAAAGACTATCTATGATGCGGTAGTGATTAGAGAACAAGAATGAGGCTTGTACAAATTGAAGGGATATCCAGAACAAGCCTTGATCCATGATACGGTAAAGCCAAATGAGCTTTGGCATAGAAGGATTGCACATCTGCACTACAGAGCACTACCTATTGCAAGCAAACCTATTCCAGAATTTCAAGCTATTTGAAGGGAAGAACAAAAATCAGAATATGACCTAAAGAAGAAGTGAAGAATGCAGAAGTGGTGATCGCCACCTTGAATGGCCTCCCAGGATCATGGAATTCATTCATTCAAGGAATGTGTTCCAGAAGGAAGTGATTACTTTCAGCAAACTTTGGGAAGAAAAAGAAGCTCTACCCATAAGAAGAGAAGATAAGACGGGAGCATTTGAAGATCCGGCTCTCACCATCCAAATAAGATCCCTCAAGCAATGAGGAATATGAAGAAATCAAATCTTGAAGAACCTCTTATCCAACTCAGCATTTGGATAAGAAACGATGCGAGTATGAATGAAGAAGACGATGAAGCTGAAGGCTCAAGAAGAAGTCTACCCTCGAAACAAATAAAGATAAGTATTCAATTGTCATTTCATGATATTCTTTTGTTATGCATTTGTTTATATTCAGTTATTGTATTATGCATGATAGCATGTTTGCATTAATGATAGTATACTACTAATATGCATGTGATGGGTAAGTAGCTCATGGGGCTATACAAATTCTCCATTCCTACTTATCTAGAATGAAACCTCTTTGTTGACATATTGGATTAGTGCACAATCTCAATGTTGTCCTGGTAGAGATGGAAGGCATCTAGAAAGTTTCAATGAGATATGGATGAATGTTGTATTGGCTAAAGTAGTTGCATGATCATATATTTATGCATAAGTATTTGCCAGTATAAATATTCCTTATGAAATGTTTCTAACCATACAATTGCATTTGACTTGTAGGAAAGACCGCATACATAACCACCTACAAGCAAAGAAGAATGAAGAATTGTTCCGAAGAACAAATGACAAAGAATAATATGATGAATGCAGTGACATCATTGATGCAGAACCTTCCAGACAAGAAGAAGTAACTAAGAAGAAATGGAAGACCAGTTCAAGAAGAATGATGTCAGGGCGTAGTATCGAGACCTGAAGAGAAATTCATAGTTCCATCATGCAGTAGATGGAAACATCGTGGGATACAAAGCAAGATTCGTAGCATGAAGCTTCTCACGAAGAGAAGGCATTG
>LPNX010160502.1:1218459-1327919 GCA_001517045.1 Pseudotsuga menziesii | reverse complement strand
GGGTCATTGATGTACCTGACGAACACGAGACCAGACATTTGCTTTGCTGTGAACACCTTGAGCCAGTACCTGATGGATCCGAGAAGTGTTCACTTGACTGCTGCAAAGCATATTCTGAGGTACCTGAAGGGTACAATTGATTATGGGCTCAAGTATGATGCGAATGAGAAGATTAACCTAGAGGATTATGTTGATTCAGATTGGGTAGGAAGTGCCATCGACAGGAAGAGTACTTCAGGATGTTGTTTCAGTTTGGGATCATGTGTGATCTCTTGGTTTAGCAGGAAGCAATCCTGTGTGGCACTGAGTACAACTGAAGCAGAGTATGTCGCAGCTTGTTCAGCTAGTTGTGAGGCAGTATGGCTGCGGAAGCTACTGTCTGATATATTTGATCTCCAGTTGGATGCTACTTGTATACATTGTGACAACCAGAGTTGCGTGAAGTTGTCAGAGAATCCCGTGTTCCATGACAGGTCGAAGCATATCGAGATCAAATATCACTATATCAGGGATATGGTGCAGAGAGGAGCAGTGAAGCTCCTGTATGTTGCGACAGAGGAACATATAGCTGATGTGTTGATGAAGCCATTAGCCAAAGTGAAGTTTGAGTACTTTAGAGAGAGACTTGGTGTTCTCCAGATCGAGGTTTCCTCCCAGGGAAAGTGATGAGTCCCAAATCCATTCTGACGAGGAGGTCAGATGTAAGGGCTGAGCCATTCTGTCATGGTGAGAGGATTTAGTTCCTTCCATGTCAGATATGAGTGCTATAGATCCATAGCCATTATGACGAGCAGTTCATATGTAAGGGCTGAGCCATTCTGTCATGGTGAGAGGATTCAGTTCCTTCCATGTCAGATATGAGTGCTAACTGCCATTCTGGGAATGGAGGCACCTGGTCAGTTACCAGGAACACTCAGTCAGGGACTGAGAGAGCCATTCTGACGAGCAGGTCAGATGTAAGGGCTGAGCCATTCTGGTCATGGCTAAAGGATTAAGTTCCTCCCATGACAGATGTGAGTGCTAGCCATTCTATCGAGTAGGACAGATGTAAAGGCAACTGCCACTCTCCGGGAGAGTGGAGGCGCCTGGTCCATTACCAGGTAGCTCAGTCAGTGACTGGGGGCCATTCTGATGCGGGTGTAGGATTCAGTTCCTACCAGGTCAGATGTGAGTGCACAAATATTTCTTCATTGTGGTGGAAGTGGTTCCATCCTGGTTGAAAGTATTTCATCATTGTGGCGGATGTGGATCCAGCCTGGGTGAAAGTGCAGAAATATTTCTTCATTGTGGTGGATGTGGTTCCATCCTGGGTGAAAATAATAGAGTTCTTTCATCATTGTGGCGGATGTGGTTCCATCCTAGTTGAAAGTCTTCCATCATTGTGGCGGATGTGGCTCTAGCCTGGGTGAAGAGAACATAGTTCTTTCATCATTGTGGCGGAGGTGGTTCCAGCCTGGGTGGATGTGATGCCATTCTGACGAGTAGGTCAGATATAAGTGCTGGGCCTTTCTGATGTGATTGTAGTTTACTACATGATCAGATGTAAGTGCTGGGCGTGCCTTTCTGATGAGCAGGTCAGATGTAAGTGCTGGGCGAAGACCTACCTGAGAGTAGGCCTACAACCAGCATGAAAAAGGGCTGGCTCTGTAGAACTTCCTATGACAAGATAGTACACACTTGATGATGACCAGAGGAGATCCAGATCGAGCTATGATCCAGATCCAGTTATGATGACTCCGAGATATCTAGATCGAGTGATGATCCAGATCCAGCAGTGATGAGATCCAGATCGAGTGATGATCCAGATCCAGCAGTGATGATGATCCAGATCGAGTGATGATCCAGATCCAGTGATGATGTTCGATGATGATCCAGATCGAGAGATGATCCATATCTAGATGACTTGAAGATGAAGATGACTTAAATACGAGATGATCCAGTTGATGCAGAGAAGAAGACCAGTGCTGAAAATTGTGTTGAAAGAATACCTTCCTAGTTAAGAGGGAGTGTTGATGTATATGTAACTTCGGAATGTATTCTTCTATGTATCTTATGTAACCCGATGTTTATTCCGGGATGTCTCTATTATGTATTTGAGTCATGTGGTCATGCCCCGATGTTCCGATCGGGAGGATTAATAATGTAAACAAGTCATATCAAGTCATTGGGTAAGTCCCCACAGTTTCGGGGCACTTGAGTTATTATACACTAATTAAGGTGTAGGCTCGAGTAGTAATTATTAGGTTGAGCCTACGTGTGAAATGGAAATTCAAGTGAACGGACTAATATAAATAGAGAGTGTGAGTCTCTTTATTTATCACTTGTGAATTACATCACTTTCTCTCTCAAGTGTGGCGCACCTTTGGAGAAGGAAATACTTTGGCTTGACAGAAGACAGAAGGCTATTGCTGTGTGGAGAGTGCATCTTACTGTTTTGGGTTTCACATCTTGTGGTGATACTATCTTAGAGGAAGTTGCGGGGTTTTCTCCTTTATGGTTTCCCCAAGGAAAACTCTTTGTGTCTCTTGTCTCTTGTGATGTGCTTATGTTATTGCTGTGCTTGTTATTCTCTCAGTGAAAAGATCCTAACATAATGCTAGCTTAAATGTTGAAAAACTAACATAGTGTGTCATGGACCAAGGCTTGTTCTAGATGGCCCTTCAATTTGTATAGTCCTCCTTCTTGTTCCCCAATCACTACTGCATCATTAATAGTATTTCCCTTTGGCCACATGATGACTTGGCCATCTATAAATGAAAACCTCATTCCTTTTGGACCTAATGCAGATATGGAGAGGAGGTTATTCTTTAGTCCCGGTACAAACAATACTTCCTTCATTGTCATAGACTTTCCAGAGTCTAGCTTATAGGAGGATTCCCCACTACCTTTTATTGGATACTGGTAGTCATCTTCGAGCTTCACCTTGTGAGGTGATTCATGTTCTGATAGTTTCACAAAGGATTCCTTGAATCCTGTCATATGCTTGGAAGACCCACTGTCTATAAGCCAATCATTGATTCCGTGAGAGTGAAAATCAAAACATATTCTTCATGACTTGAAGAATCTTCACTTTCATATCTGGTTCTCTTTGTGGAAGGTTCATCATCCTTTGCAGCATGAGCATGATTTCTTCTCTTGTCTCCCTTCTTCTTATGGGAGTTAATCTTTTTTCTAGGACAGTCTTTGGAAAACTGTCCTCTTTCATCACATGTATAGCATCTTAATTTACATAAGTCCTTTCTAATGTTATCTTTATGGTGAAAGGTCTTACCTCTAGAGTGATGAGAGTTTCTTCTTCTTTTCTTGTAGTGAATTGTGAGAGCTTGATCTTCACTTCCCATCTTCTCTTCTCGAGCTACTATCCAAGCTTCTTCTTGAGATCATTCTTACCATAGTTTGCTGAACTCGACTAACTTCTTTCTGGCACATATTCCTTGAATAAAGGAGTCCCATGATCTAGGGAGACCATTCAAGGTGGTCATTACAATCTATGCATTTTCCACTTATTCATCTACTGCTTCTAACTGTTCCTTAATATGAGAGACCCTTGTAAATTAAGAATGGATGGTTTCTGCATTTTGGATCTTTACATTCTTCAGTTGGTTTCTCAGAGTCATCTTCCGATTTATGTTCTTCCCTTCAAACAATTTGGTTAGGGCATAAAACATAGCTTTAGGTGTCTTTAGGGAGGACACCTGTGGTATGAGGTGATCCTTGATTGAATCAACAATAATCCTCTTTTCCATAACCAACTTCTTCTTATGTAAGGTTTTAGCCTCATCTCCCTCTGGAACTATAACCTCCTCACTGATATAGGAGTCCAACTCATTTTCTTCTAGGACTAGGGAGATCCTATACTTCCAGGCTCGAAAGTTATCAGCTCCCTCAAGATTTTCATCAAGATTGGTATGATGAGACATCTTAATTGAGAACCTCAAATGGAAATACAAAATATTTAGATCTTACCAGGTCAAGATGTCGTATCTGGATTTGGAGCTGAATTTCTGTAGTGCTGGTTCAGAAGCAGATTAGGGTTTTTCTTTTCTGGAGTTCTGTCCAACCAAATGCTTTGATATTGATCTCTAAACTTTGATTTTGGGGAGGAGATCAATCCAGGCCTGGGCTCACTAAAAATTCCACTTTTGTGGAAAGCCCTAATTTTCGGCAGTAGTGTCGGGTCCACAACTGAAAAACCTCAGAATTGGATTCTGCTTCGACAGAAAGATGTGCCCTAGGGATGAGAGTTATTCCAACCTTCTTTTGCTGAAAATCTATGGAGAGAGATCCATAAAGTAGGAAGCCCTAGTTCCCGCAGCTGCATAGTGTCTTCTTCTTAGGTTAGCTCTGATACCATGTTATATTTTTAACATTAAGCTAGCGTTATATTAGGATCTTTAATTGAGAGAATAACAAGCACAACAATCAAACACAAGAGACAATGAACACAGTGTTTTTCCTCAGGGAAACCATAAATGGAGAAAACCCCTCAACTTCCTCAGGGATAGAATCAACACTAAAAATAAAACCCCAAAACAATAAGATGATCTCCCGACAGTAGTAACCTCTTTCTTCCTAGCCCCAGTGTCTTATTTTGATCCGTCGGACCTCAAATTGAGTGCATTAAAAGTTTATGTAAAGAATGCGTTAATCAGTTTGCTTAATTCATGAACCAACATTAACAGAAATTAAATGCTTAAAAAATAAATGAAAAGAAAAACTGATAAACAGACGTGGGAAAAACAAGCACAGAATCAGAGAGCCACAAAACAGAAGTTGATAATGGAGTTCACCCCCTCCACTGGGCTATGTCTCCGGGTCCCTCTCCAATGGGTACCCATACAATTAATCTCTTTAAGATGGTACAAAAATGGTTATGGAATCAACTTCAACAACTATAAACAGAATGATGTACAAAGTCTTTAAGACCTCTCTTCTAGGAAATTATAATTAGCCTTCGAAAGGCAAAGAAAGCTAAATTATAATAGATAATGTCGACTTCAAAAGAAACAGCATCTGGGCACTTCGCAGCCTCCCCAAGTTTCTCATAACAGAAAAATGAAGCTCTGTGCTCTAACACTCTGAAAAATAAAATTCGACAGCTGTACAAACAAAATGCTGGATAGAAAGTCCTCAAGAATCCTCTCTGGAAATTAAAATTTTGTCTTCAAAAGCAAATAAGCCAAATTATAACAGAGTATAGTCGAATTCTAAATACAAACAACAATCTGGATAAATTACAGCTGAACTCTCGGCAATCTCAAGCTCCCTCTGCAAAATCAAATGTAGCAGCTGTACAAACAGAATACTGGACAGAAAGTACTCAAGACCCCTCTCTGGAAATTACAAAATGGCTTTCAAAAGGAAAAGAAGCCAAATCATAACAGAGTATAGTCGACTTCAAAAGAATAGCATCTGGACACTTCACAACAACTCCCCAAGTTTCTCATAACAGAAAAACGAAGCTCTGCCTCTGCAAAATCAAATGCAGTAGCGGTACAAATAGAATGCTGGATAGAAAGTCCTCAAGACTCTTCTATGGAAATTACAATTTGGTCTTCAAAATAAAATAAGCCAAATTATAACAGAGTGTAGTCGACTTCTAAATACAAATAGCAATCTGAATAAATTACAGCTGAACTCTCGGAGATATCAAGCTCTCCCTTCCCCGTCCCCCTGAAATCCTCTATTTATCGAGTGCGAGGATAAGTAACGGGTTTTGATTCATCTTTTTCATCACAGCTGTTATTTTTGTTACAACCGTAACTAAAACAGAACCATGCAATCCTGCCAAATCACCGCACAAGCATTACTTACTACAACGTTCCATATTCCTGAAACATGGCTAGAATCGTGCTGTAATAGCGTTCAGTGGGAGCATAGATCACAGGTTCCCCACTTGTTTTAGCAGATACAATGTATACATTATGGTTATAATAACCATATGTTACTTGTTTTAAATCTTTCCGAAACGTTTCAAATGAGACTGTTCCACATTTCAAATGAGACTGTTCCACATCATATGCTAACTGCCAACTCATCTATGTGACAGAGCCATTACAAATGCCAAAACAGAACCAAATGCCAATGATGGAACATATGTTATATCCATATCATATGAATATCCACCAAACTGTTCCAAAAATGTCACATTCATTGTTATACCAAATGTCGCAGCATATAAGGACTTCACTATATAACTGATCCGCTGTCGCAGCATATAAGGACTTCACTATATAATTGATCTGCTGTCGCAGCATATTAGGACTTCGCTATATAACTGATCCGTTGTCGCAGCATATAAGGACTTCGCTATATAACTGATCCACTGTCGCAGCATATAAGGACTTCGCTATATAACTGATCCGCTGTCGCAGCATATAAGGACTTCGCTATATAACTGATCCGCTGTCGCAGCATATAAGGACTTCGCTATATAACTGATCCGCTGTCGCAGCATATAAGGACTTCGCTATATAACTGATCCGCTGTCGCAGCATATAAGGACTTCGCTATATAACTAATCCACTGTCGCAGCATATAAGGACTTCGCTATATAACTGATCTACTGTCGCATCATATAAGGACTTCGCTATATAACTGATCTGCTGTTGCAGCATATAACTAAGCTCCACAATGTCGCAGCATCCTCAAACGTCGCAGCATCCTCAAACGTCGCAGCATCGTAGCATCCACAAACGTCGCAGCATACGTGATATCTATGTCGCAGCAAATCAGCATCCACAACTGTCGCTGCATACATGACCGTGTGACTTTTCATGAACCAGGCGACGTTCTACTTGATGGTGCGCAAGCTGCGTGGCTCATGCTATAACTGCGTGGCGCGACTCGGCTATAACTGCGCGATGTTTAGCATATGAGTTAAAAACATAGATTAATAACCATTGTACCATATTGGATCAGTGTAAGTTTTGAAGATGAATAATCCACCGGATCATTCCTCCCCACTGGAGAGCTTTTGGACCTCCAAAAGCCTAAGTCACTCTGCAAGTAAGTGAGGATACAGCTTCCTCACCTTCCCAATCTCCATACATCATGCCTTGCTTAGAATCTGCATATTAGTCTGCTTGTCTATGTCCAAAGGAGGTTCATACCATTTAAAATTATTTGCATATACAACTGTATTCATTGGAGATAAGCTCAAACATAAAGAATGTTTATGCTTCTTTTCAAAGATCTCAAAATGATCATAAACAAAATTGAGCTTTTTACCTCTCAATCTTCCCTGGGCTGTATAAACATAATGCTAGACATAAAGTTTTCAAGACCTCTCTTCTGGAAATTACAATTAGCCTTCAAAAGGCAAAGAAAGCTAAAATTATAATAGAGAATGTCAACTTCCATAGCAATGACAGAACAAAATACTGGCCAAAGCCTTCAAGACTCCTCTCTTAACAGTTACAAATTGGGCTTCAAAGGACAAAGAAGCCAAATTATAAAAGAGTACAGTCGACTTTATATACAAACAATATTTGGACATTTACTGCCAAATCAACTCAGTAGCTGTAAAACAGAATGCTGTACCAACAGTCTTCAAGACCTCCTCTCTTTAAAGTTACAAACTGGTCTTCAAAAGAAAATAAGCCAAATTATAACAGAGATTACAGTCGACTGGAACAGAAAACAACAAATGAGAATTTTACAGCAAACAAAAGACCTCTTCTATGTTTTTCCTTTCTGCTCGCTCATCGAGTAGAATTTCCATCATGGATTTCATACTGATAAAAGCCTCCAAAAATTCAGTTTCAGAAATAACAGGTTTTTTCCCGTTCTGTATGTCCTTCTTCTTCCCCTCGTGGAGAAGACATGGTTCTTGAGAATGTTCTCCTCGAGCCAATATCAGGATCTCCTTCGATTAATTCTCCTTCACCATGCTTTAACCTGGACCTGGTAAGCATTCACAAACTTGCACCAGTAGTTAACCTGTTCTGATACCATAATATGATCCGTCGGAACTCAACTTGAGTGCATTAAAAGTTTATGTAAAGAATGCGTTAATCAGTTTGCTTAATTCATGAACCAGCATTAACAGAAATTAAATGCTTAAAACAGAAATGAAAAGCAAAACTGATAAACAGACATGGGAAAAACAAGCACAGAATCAGAGAGCCACAAAATAGAAGTTGATAACGGAGTTCACCCCCTCCACTGGGCTACGTCTCCGGGTCCCTCTCCAATGGGTACTGATCCAATTAATCTCTTTAAGATGGTACAAAAATGGTTCTGGAATCAACTTCTGCAACTGTAAACAGAATGTTGTACAAAGTCTTTAAGACCTCTCTTCTAGGAAATTATAATTAGCCTTCGAAAGGAAAAGAAAGCTAAGTTATAACAGAGAATGTCAACTTTAAAAGAAACAGCATCTGGGCACTTTGCAACCTCCCCAAGTTTCTCATAACAGAAAAATGAAGCTCCGTGCTCTAACACTCTGAAAAATCAAATTCTGCAGCTGTACAAACAGAATGCTGGATAGAAAGTCCTCAAGACTCCTCTCTGGAAATTACAATTTGGTCTTCAAAAGCAAATAAGCCAAATTATAACAGAGTATAGTCTACTTCTAAATACAAACAACAATCTGGATAAATTATAGCTGAACTCTCAGGGATCTCAAGCTCCCTCCTCTGCAAAAACAAATGCAGTAGCTGTACAAATAGAATGTTGGACAGAAAGTCCTCAAGACCCCTCTCTGGAAATTACAAAATGGCTTTCAAAAGGCAAAGAAGCCAAATCGTAACAGAGTATAGTCGACTTCAAAAGAACAGCATCTGGGCACTTCACAACAACTCCCCAAGTTTCTCATAACAGAAAAGTGAAGGTATGCCTCTGCAAAATCAAATGCAGCAGTTGTACAAACAGAATGCTCGATAGAAAGTCGTCAAGAGTCCTCTCTGGAAATTACAATTTGGTCTTCAAAAGAAAATAAGCCAAATTATAACAGAGTGTAGTCGACTTCTAAATACAAACAATAATCTGGATAAATTACAGCTGAACTCTTAGAGATCTCAAGCTCTCCCTTCCTCGTCCCCCTGAAATCCTCTATTTATCGAGTGTGAGGATAAGTAACATGTTTTGATTCGTCTTTTTCATCACAGCTGTTATTTTCATTACAACCGTAACTAAAATGGAACCATGGAATCCTGCCAAATCACCGCGCAAGCGTTACTTACTACGACGTTCCATATTCCTGAAACGTGGCTAGAATCGTGCTGTAATATTGTTCAGTGGGAGCATAGATCATGGGTTCCCCACTCGTTTTAGCAGATACAATGTATACATTATGGTTATGATAACCATATGTTACTTGTTTTAAATCTTGCCAAAACGTTACAAACGAGACTGTTCCACATCATATGCTAACTTCCAACTCATCTATGTGACAGAGCCATTACAAATGCCAAAACGGAACCAAATTCCAATGATGGAACATATGTTATATCCATATCATATGAATATCTGCCAAACTGTTCCAAAAATGTCGCATTCATTGTTATACCAAATGTTGTAGCATATAAGGACTTCACTATATAATTGATCCGCTGTCGCAGCATATAAGGACTTCGCTATATAATTGATCCGCTATCGCAGCATATAAGGACTTCGCTATATAAATGATCCGCTGTCGCAGCATATAAGGACTTCTCTATATAACTGATCCACTGTCGCAACATATAAGGACTTCGCTATATAACTGATCCGCTATTGCAGCATATAACTAAGCTCCACAATGTCGCAGCATCCTCAAACGTCACAGCATCGTAGCATCCACAAACTTCACAGCATACGTGATATCTATGTCATAGCAACTCAACATCCACAACCGTCGCTGCATACGTGACCATGCGACTTTTCACGAACCAGGCGATGTTTTACTTGATGGTGCACAAGCTGCGCGGCTCATGCTATAACTGCGTGGCGCAGCGCGGCTATAATTGCGCGATGTTTAGCATGTGAGTTAAAAACATAGATTAATAACCATTGTACCATATTGGATCAGTGTAAGTTTTGAAGATGAATAATCCACCGGATCATCTTCTTCCTCAGCTATGCACTACAACTGAGTGTGAGTGAGAGTGTGATAAATAGAGAGGATGGCTCTCTATTTATACTAATTCTTGACTTGACTAAACCCTACTAGGGCTGACTTCTCTAGGAGAGTCTAATAACCCTAGTGCCCCAGAACTACGGGGACTTTAACCCTTAATCAATAGGAGGGTTACACACAATGACCTGACATGACTTGTTTACATTATAGAACCTCCCGATAAAAACATTGGGGCATGACATGGCTTAAGTACATTACAGACACATCCTGAAATAAACATCGGGGTACAATAAATTAGATATACAGGTGAATACATTCCGAAGTTACAATTACATCAACAATAAGTAGCAATGGAGAGTTGTATAGCACCATGAGATACTTACCCATCACATTCATATTAGTAGTATAATGTCATTAATGCAAAACATTCTATCATTCATAACACATCAACTAAATATAAACAAATGCATAAGAAAACAATATCATGAAATGGCAATTGAATACTTGTCTTTATTTGTTTTGTGGGTAGACTCCTTCTTTCAGCTTCATCATCTTCTTCATTCATAACAACACCATTTCTTATACAAATGCTAAGATGGATAATAGGTTATTCAATAATTGAGCTCATCATATTCCTCATCTGTTGAGGCATATTCTTTGAATCATGAGAGATTTTTTTTAGTTTCCCCCATCTTCTCTTATTTTATTATGAGTCGAGCTTCTTCTTGTGTGCACTCTTCCCATAGTGTGCTGAAGGTAATCACTTCCTTATGGAAAACATTCCTTGAATGAATGAATCCCATGATCTTGGGAGGCCATTCAAGGTGGTTATCACAATTTATCCATTCTCTACTTCTTCATCCACTACTTCAAGTTGTTCTTTGATTTTAGAGACCCTTGTAAAGTATGACTGTATGGTCTCTACATTATGGATGTTTACATTCTTCAATTGGTTTCTCAAAGTCATCTTCCGATTTATGATATTCCCTTCAAATAGTTTGGTCAAGGAATCAAACATATCTTTAGGTGTCTTTAGGGAAGACACTTGTGGTATAAGGTGATCCTTGATTGAATCAACAATGATCCTCTTGGCCTTGAACTAGTTCTTCTTATGTAAGGCTTTAGCCTCATCTCCCTTTGGAACTGGAACTTCTCCCCTTATGTAGTAGTCCAATTCATTTTCTTCAAGAACCAGTGAGATCCTATACTTCCATGCTTGGAATTTTTCAGCTCCTTCAATATTTTCATCAAGATTGGTGTGATGAGACATATTAACTGAGAACCTCAAATGTAGATAGCAAAATATTAGATCTTACCAATTTGAGGTGTCTGTTCCGGTTCCATATCTGGTTGATCTAGGGTTTGTTAGAGAAACCCTAATTTTCAAAACTTGGAATCTTTCAGATCTGATTGGATAAAAATATGTGGCTCCTGAAGGCGAGCTAAGAAGAATCCTCATTTTCCCAAAACTATGATCAGAATTGCAAAATATCTGATGCCCTAGTTTTCTTCAAGTTCTTCTACATAATTTCCTGGTATTATTTCAGCAATATATCCAAAATTAATGCTCCTCTGTGTATGAAACTTCTCGCTGAGGTATCCTCATCTTTCCTCTTTCCAAAACTGCACTTTTGAGCATAATTGGTTTCACCAATTGGGACTTATGAGAGTTTTCCCAAGGTGACTTATTTCAGGACTGTTCAACATATCAAACTTGTAGAGACTTCCACGTGTCATTGTTTCGCCTTCAATGTTTGAAACATTTACCACTGAAAGTACAGTTCGTTCCCTATCTGGAACAACTTGCAAAATTTCATTTGAAAATTCGTATCCTGAGATATATAAAGTTTCCCTAGGTGTTGTGTTTGGGGATGAATCCTCGGAGAGAGTGGAACCCTAATTTGGAGGAATCATATCTCCTAGAATATAGAGAATGTGAAGATGAAATGTTTACATAGGGTACATCAGGAATTTATCTTCGGCTTGTAAATGTTTCATCTTTTAAGACTTCTCCAATATAAAGATATAGCGAATGCACCAAAATGACTAGTTTTAGTCTTTTAGGGTTTTCTGGTCTGGGGCCAAATTAGGGTTTGAATTTCCCGTAGTTTTACCCAACCATTTTTTTTTTTTATCTTGGTCTCTAAATTTAGATTTTGAGGAGGAGATAAATCCTATTTTAGGATTACTAAAAAATTCCTCTTATGTGAAAATCCCTAATTTCCCACAATAGTGACAGGTCAAACACTGAAAAATGCCCGAAATCAAATTATGCTTCGACAGGAAGATGCACCCTTCAATGGAGAGTTATCCTAGCGTCCTTTTGTTGATGATCTATGGAGAGAGACCCAAAAAGTAAGAATCCCTATATTCTACAACTGCATAGTTTCTTCTTCTCAGGTTAGCTCTCATACCATGTTAGATTTTTATCATTTAGTCAATATGATCTTAGGATCTTATCTGAGAGAATAACATGCATAGCAATAATCACAAGAGATAAGAGAAACAAAGATTTTTTCTCAGGGAAACCATAAAGGAGAAAACCCCTCAACTTCCTCAGAGATAGAATGAGCACCAATGGAAAAAGTAAAACCCAAAGACAGAAAGATGATCTCCGACAGCTGTTCTCTCTCTCACTTGTACGAGCTCCTCTTCTCTTACTCATGCACTATAGTTGAATGACTGTGTGTTTCAAATAGAGAGACTCACTCTCTATTTATACTAGTTTTCCACTTGACAATTACTTACCAAGGCCGACTTCACTAGGAGAGTCTAATAACCCTAGTACCCCTCAACTGTGGGGACTATTGCCCCAACTTACAACAGAGGGTTAACCTCCATGACTTAACATGACTTTATTATATTAATGATTCTCCTGATAGTAACATCGGGGTACAATGAAATACAATACAATTGAATACATTCCGAAGTTACAAATACATCAACAGTAAGCAATGTTGCAAATTCATCATTATGATTATCATATTGATGTTCGATTATGTGTTCATCACCATGTGTAATTTCTTGAGGAAAATCATGCATCTCTATTGTGTGGCATTTATTGCTCTCTTCAAATATATAGTCATGAGTAGGAACCCTCTCTCCATGGAAAATCCAAGTTTTATATGAACTTATTATACCATGAATCATTAAGTGGTGTTGTACTTCCTCAAACGTCAATACTGTAACATTGCAACATTTTTACAAGGGCATCTTGTGGTGTTATTATCCTCTGAATTCCTTTTTGCAAACTCTATGAATTCTTCAACCCTGAGTTGATATTCCTTTGATATCCTACATGGAACCAATTTGCACATCACGTAAGAAAAAACCACTACAAATTACAATGAATAAATATGATATAAAATATCATATTGAAGAATCAAATATAAAAAGTATACCTCGTTTACAAATCTGTCCAATGCCTTTTTTTGGTCATTTGAAAATAAAACCAACCCAATTTCTTGAATTGGCTGCTCGAGAGTTGGCCTCTCAACTTCCTTCCAATATACGGTTAGGAATATTCATGTAGCATACCCATTTGCTTTCCAAAATAGCCTTTACCATCACATGACAACCATATATTACACCATACAAGCTTCCACCTTATAATAACCAAATCCAAAAATCAATTATATAATATTTTCGTTTTATATTAAAACCAAGATATTTACGTTTTTAATCCATTAATATAACTCTGAAGATAAAAAATGGATTTGTGAAATTTGTTGGGCCCCTCCCCATTGGATATTGCGCTCTAATATTGGAGGTGCAAAGGTCACGTTTACAGAGCACGATGGTTTATAAGGCTAATCAGCTTGACATTAACAACCCATTAATACTCCCACCACCACGGAAATCTGATGTCCTCCAAGCACGATTCAACTAGATACAACTGAAACCTCTAGAAGTGTTGATCGTCACCACCAGGTACTCGTTCATCATTTATCAACCCTTTTTTGTTCTATAATTCATCCAATTTACAGTTCCACCATTGCCTCATCTGTAAAAATCCTTGACCCATCTGAGGAGATCATCTGCGATTGACTTTACGATGCATATGATCCTCATTTGCGGTTTTCCAATGTCAATGATGCCCAAAACGCTTTGTTGTCACCTTCTGGAGACCAATCGGAACTGTTGATAAATTTAAAGTCATCCTTAATAGGGTTTTGTTTCTACTGCAACCACCATCCCAATTTTTTTTTTATGTTTTAGGGCCCCCCACTTTTTATTTTGAAGTTCTAGTTTCAAAGCCTCAAAAGTATACCTTGGTTCTTCAGGATTTTTTCTTTATAACTTAGTTTTTCCAAGTTGTTTCGTTAAAAGAAAAACTCTTTTTCCTTCTGAAGCATCAGATGAACTCGTGGAGTTTATCTGACATAGAGGAAGAGTTATTTGAAGGCTTGTTGAACCATTGTTTTCGTGCTTTACGGAAAAACTCAGAAGAGTTGGCCGATTCGTCAGATCAAATTTTGTCTATGGCATCGACGATATCGGAGAACATTTTCTGATGCTTTCCGGATGGTTGTTAGTAGTCTTTTTGATACACGAGGTTTATTTTTTTCTTTAGTTTCCTAGTCTACAGAAGAGTTTTGTTTTTCCCACCCGTTGTTTCAGTTATTTCTCCCAGATTCTTCCGAAGAGTTTGTTGATGAATCACTCGTCGATGCTTTGGATGCATAATCGGATGTGCGATCGATAATATTCTGAGGATTTTTCTGATGCCAGTGCAAGTGTTAATGGGTAAATTTATCGATGGATCTTTTACCCCGTTTCGGTAGGATAAATATGTAGCTTTTCGATGATATCAGATCTTTTCGTTTTTCCGCACGAAGCCATCATTTCCCATCTCAGATATTTGTCGATATGTTGCATTTTGGCGCCCGAAGCTCATATTTACTTTTCCTTTTTGTGCCCAAAGCTTCTTTAACTCTTTTTAGGCCCGTAAGGAGATGCATTATGATTATTATTTACCATTCAAATGCTTATTTCTCTGTGCGGAGATGTCAATAGTTGATCGAATCTATTCAACTGTGATTACACCTATTCCAACTCGTTCATCTGCTAGGTAGGATATTAACCCTTTTGTTTGCTTTGATACTTGGTAGGTTTAGTTTTTTGCATCTACGCAGAGAGTATTTAGACCCCGAGGTCAGAGGTTTTTGCTTGTTCTCCCCTCGAGTGATAGAGCATTGCTTTGTCCATGTTTATCTAGGGCTGTGATTTGTCCCTACCTGCCCCAGGCCGTTGTTTTCCCAACACTCGCCATGAGTGTTACCCTAACAGTTTTTTGCAGTAGGAAGACCATGGGAAGGCGAGCATTTCTCCATATGCACCACTCCTTCGTTTCACCAATATGAGGGTGGGGGGATTACGACCATTGGCTATGCCTCAGTTTTGGTTGTCACGGATTGTCTTTTTCGGTTTCAGGATATGGGGAAGAAGTTTTCATTTTGGGTGAAAACCCCGACTATCCTTATAGATTTTCTGCCCCGCTATTCATGGGTTTTCCTTTTTACCCTGTCGATGGTGTTAAGGTTGTTATGCTCGAAAAAGATGAATTTCCTTGATAAAACCCTTAGGCCTCGTGAAGTGGAGTTTACTTGCATGTGAACTATGTCCAGCCTTTCTCCTGAAAATCCTTGGACCTGTTGTTTAATTTTTCATTTCAGTATTCCAGGGTTTAGGATTGGAATAAAAGACTTGCTAAGATGTATCATGATGATTTGGTAAAGTTGCTGGTTAAAAATTGGTTTTTTTTTATTTTTGGACATATGCAGTGTCAAATTCATCAGTCACAGTTATATTCCTTTGAAATGAATCGAATCTAACATACTAATTTATGGTTTAAACAACCTCTTAATCTATATAACAATATTCCTCGGAAAGAGAAGAATAAGGTGCAAGCCACAGAAGATGATCGAGAAGTAGAGGTCATAACGCGAGTAGAAGTTATATACGAAGATACCAAGGATGTTACTGGAAGTGAACCTGAGTACATATGGGGGAATATCTACCAAATGATCGCCAATCAGAGCATCCCAGGTTAGAGGATTTTCCCATATATTCCAACATAGAAAGGTCAGCGATTATGAAGGCTTTCACATGACTGAAACTCTTCCTGTGAGAAGAAGTAATAGGCTATATCATCCCAAAGGCCAATGTAACCAAGATGATTTTGTCAAATGTGGAGGAACAAGGTTTTGCCACTTATAGCTCGACTTATGTATCTCAGGCCTATAAGCTACCCACTCCTCAGACTTATCTAACTGGCAAAAGAGTGGTTAAAATCTCTTGACCTTGATGAGAGTTTATTTCCCAAGATTAAGAAGTTACAAGAAAGCATGAAAAAGCTCACCAATAAGACTCAAAACCCTCCCATACCTGAAAAGGTCATAGCAAAGAAGAAAAATCAAGTAGTAAGTAAACCAACAAAGGTTGTGGAAAATAAGTAAGAGAATAATAAGAAAATCTCAGTGGAACCAGAAATGGGATATGATATAGTATACGATATTAAGAAAACCAAGGAAAATGTTTTGTTATTTGAGATGTGTAATTTACCACAATAAAAGAAGAAACTATTGGAAGCCTTGGATCCTCAACTTCAAAAAATTCAAGACAATGCCCCATTAGATAAAGAAATAAATGAAGCTAACATTGGAGGAAAGTCTAAGTCTCGAACAAAGCCATTCCTGCTGACCTTTGAAATCTTTAATTTTAACGTACATAATTGTCTGGTTGATTCTGGAGCATATTCGAATGTCATGCCCTTGTCAGTTTGTAAAAGGATAAATGGGAAACCCACCCCTTCTACTAGTCAAATTATTTAGTTAGACAGAACTGCAGTTAAATTGGTAGGTGAGTTGAAAAATTTATTGATTTGATTAGCAGCTGATGAAAGGGTCTGTCAGTACATAGATATTATGGTAGTCGACATCCCTAAATCCTACGGTTTAATACTAAGTATGGATTGGTCTGAAAAGGTTAATGGGTATTTTGCAACAGATTTGTCGCACTTGTGGTTACCTTACAAATGTTGTCAGAATTAGATTAAAGTGTTAAGAGAACCACATATGAAATATAATGTGACGCAGCTTGAAGGAAAAAATGAACCTGTGAATTTCACACATTCCATTTTGGGAAATTGTTTTTTAGAACTTGAACTAGGAAATTATCAGGTGGAAGAGGCCAGTAGTGAGTCAGATGAGAAATCCGATCTCCTCCAGTTTTCACGGATTGACAATATTGATTGTAATATAGTTAATTTAGTTTCTGTTTCAGAAAATAATACTAGTGCTTTAGAAGTAGAAAATCAGTTTTGGTTATTGTATTTTGATGGTTTGAAAACTCAAGAAGGGTCGGGGGTCGGTTGTGTCCTAATTGATCCAAAAAAAAAAACATTTTTTTAATCTTGTAGATTAGAGTTTGAATGCATGAATAACACGGCTGAATACAAAGCATTGATTTAAGGATTGAAAAAAGCAATCGAGTTTTAAGTTAGGAATTTAAAATTGTTTGGAGACTCTGAAATAATTGTAAAACAGGTCCGTAATACAATCCATTGCTTATCTCATCATTTAAAAAGATATCAAAATGAAGTTTGGGGACTCATAACACATTTTGAGTCTTTTAATATTAATTCTATACCTAGACTGAAAAATGCAACAACTAATTTATTAGCTACTTTTGTTGCAAGGTTGGTTCCCACGAATAAAAAATGTTCAATTGAATTGATTTTGAGGTCATCAATACTTGATAATGTCACCAATATGAGAGTGTTTGATGATGACCAATAGATTTTGGAATTCTTAAAAAATGAGGAAACTTTTAAAGATGAAGCTATTGATGATGAGGAACACCAAGCGAATCTTCAGAATAGTAATTTCATACCAAAAGTGGTAAGGACATTAGAGGGTATGTTTGATATAAATAACAAGTTTCAAAGGCCAGTAAACATTAAAATGCATAACTCATCAATGTAGTATGAGTTGATCAATTTGGGAACAGAGGCTGAACCCAGGTATGTCAACTTGGGGAAATGTTGTTCTCCAGGTCAAAGAAGTAAGTTCATCAATTTATTTCAGCAGTACATAGATGTATTTTCTTGGAATTATGATGATCTGAAGACATATGAAACTTGCATAATCCAACACATCATTCCTATTAAAGTGGGTGCAAAGCCTTTCCAGTAGTAGCTTCGAAAGATGCATCCTATGTTGGAACCCTTGATTCAAAGTGAAGTGAAGAAATTACTTGACACCAAGATTATTTTCAAGGTTAGACATTCAAAATTGGTAGAAAACTTGGTACCAGTAAGGAAAAAATATGGATAAATAATATTATGTTTGGATTTTAGAAATCTAAATCGTGATTTTGACAAAGAAAATTATCTAGTCCCTCCAATGGAGTAGATTTTTCAGATGGTATTAGGCTCTGAGTTATTCTCCTTGTTGGATCATTTTTCAGGTTGTAATCAGGTACTGGTAGTAGAAAAAGACAGGATGAAAACTACATTCCGTACAAATTGGGGAACCTTTGCCTATAGGATAATGCCCTTTGGATTAATTAATGTTGGAGCTACTTTCCAAAGAGCCATGGATATAGATTTTTGGGGACTGATTGGCCACAGTGTGGTGGTCTACTTGGATGATGTAACAACATTTTCTAAGAAAAGAGAAGAACATCCATATCATTTAAAACAAATTTTTGAGCATTGTCGAAAATACGGTATCTCATTGAATCCCAAGAAATGTGTTTTTGTGGTGCTAGAAGGTGTTGGTTGTGGAGCCTGATATTCTAGATCCAGAGATATTATTCAGTTGTGTTTGTACCCCAGGTGCACTGTACACTCATTCCCCCTGCCTTGGGGTTTAGGGCAACGCCTTGAAAAAGGGGGTTCGGGGGTGGAGCCACTGAGAAATTTTTTTGGGATGTGTGTTGGCCAATAGTTTTGCGGACCCATGGTATTGGGTTAACCCTAGAATTTTCTCATTGTATTTCCCCTATAAAAATAAAGCATTGTAAAACAACTGTGTATGGTATGGTATTGTATTGGAAGAGATACTATGAGAGCGTGAAGAGGAAGTGCATCGGTTTTGCTGCAGGGTGTATCCCTTCATCTTTCTAGACTGTAATAAAAGGACTGACAATTTATTTGTGGGCGTAGCCCATATTTTGGGTGAACCAAGTTATATCTCTGTCTCTCTGTAAATTTTTAATGTGTTTTGCATCTTATTTATTGATTTAACTGTGTATTTGTTATTTCTCTGTGGTCCTATTTTCTAACAGAAGGAAAGCTATTAGGTCGTTTCATTTCTAAAAGGGGAATCTCCATAGACCCAGAAAGGATTGAAGCGATAGTGCAGATTCCCTTTCCCCACAATAAGAAGGGTATGCAATCGTTTATGGGTACCATTAATTTAGTGCAAAGGTTTGTGCCCGATTTTGTACAAATAGTCAAACCTTTGCAGCAGATGGTAAAGCAAAATATACAGTTTAAATGGACTGATGTAGAAAAGGATGCATTTACTAATATTAAAACAACAGTAGCACATGAAACTTCACTCAGAAGTCCTGATTTCGGTAAAGATTTCATATTGTACACTTTTGCTTCTAATGTTTCACTTGCAGCTGTGCTGACACAAGAGGAAGAAGGGGGAGACGAATTCCCTATTTCATTTATGAGCACTGGTCTACAAGGTGCTGAATTGAACTATCCCTCCATTGACAAGCAGGATTATGCAGTGTTTAAAGCAGTAAATCAATTCAGGCCATATATACTTAAGAATCAGACTAAAGTGGTTGTCCCTCACCAAGCAGTCCGAAGCCTCTTTGTGCAAAAGGATCTGGGTGAGAGAAGAGGAAATTGGGTTACAAATATACAAGAATACGATTTGGAGTTTAATCCAGCAACCATTATTAAAGGACAAGGACTTTGAAAAATCATGGCTGAAAGTCAAAATGGCGAGGAGAATGACTGGGAAAATGAGGTTGAAGTTCATATGATTGACATATGTCCCATTTTTACCGCTCCAGAGTCATGGTATAGAGACTTGATACATTATCTCCAGCAAGTTTATTTTCTGGAACATTGGAGTTCAAAGAAAATAAGAGAACTAAGGTTGAAATCAACATCCTATCAAGTAATTGATGGAGTTCTCTTCATAAAGAACTACGACGGAGTTTTGCTGAGATGTTTAGAACATGAAGATGAAGCTAAAGTGGTTAAATAGTTGCATGACGATCCTGCTGGAGGGCACTACTTAGGGGATACTACTACCCACAAGATCTTAAGGGTAGGATATTATTTACCAACCTTGTTCAAATATGCACATGCATATGTTAGGAAATGCGATACATGCCAGCGCAGTGGAGCAAGGATTTTTAGATCAGCTGGGGCATTACAACCAGTTGTGGTCTCAGAACCTTTTGAACAGTGGGGAATTGATATTATTGAAGAAATTAATCCCAATTCTTCAATGCAGTACAAGTACATCCTTACAACTACTAATTACTTCACTAGATGGTTGGAAGGCATTCCACTACGGAAAGTAAATGAAGATGCAGTCATTGATTTCTTGCAAGATCATATTATGACCAGGTTTGGGGTTCCAATTTCCCTGGTTTTTGACAATGAAACCTATTTCTCATCAATTAAACTTACAAAATTTGCTAGTGATAAAGGAATGGAGTTACATTATTGTGATAATTATTATCCCCAAGGTAACCGATTAGCTGAATCTACCAATAAAAATCTCATCATAATTCTGAAGAAGACTGTCATAGAAAACCAAATAAGTTGGCATATAGCTCTCTCGAATGCACTCTAGGATGATAGAGTCACACCAAAAAATTCCTTGGGAGTCTCACCTTACACTCCAGTCTATGGAAAGGAAGCCATTTTTCCTCCAAACATTTTACTCTCGGCCTCCCAATTATCCAAAGCTTCAAGAGGATCCAGCAATGAAGTATTACAAGACAAAATCAATAACTTGCTTAAGTTAGAAGAGTCTAGGCTCAAAGCTAAAGAAATATTTAAACATCATCAAGATATTGTAAAGATATGGTTTGACAAGCCTAAGTCGGGAAATAAGAGTTTTGAAGTTGGAGATTTAGTCCTAAAATGGGATCACCCGCATGATGAAAAGGGTAAGCACACTAAGTTTCAACATCTTTGGGTTGGCCCATTTTTTATTACTACAAAGTTAGGTTCCTCGATGTATAAACTAAAGGATTTACAAGGATGGGAAGAGAATCTTCCTGTAAATGGCTTGGTTCTCAAACCTTGCTTTACCTCATATTTTGAGAGAACCTGTCTGTACATAAATAAACCTTTTGTTTGATTGCTTTAATTATTTTTGTTATTTTTTGATTTTCTTTATGTCAGTTCATTTGTGTTTTTTCTATGCTTTACTCTAGTTTATTTTAAATAAACTAGCTCAGCATTTGGTGCCGGAATACATTGGGATTTGAACAAACTGTGAATATTTTAAAGCAAGGAAGTGCTTATTGAATGTTGTCTATGTGACAATTTTTTATTACAGGATTCTTTAATATTATAGATCTTCAAAGGAAATTTATTTTTGGAACACATTGAAGTCCTGTGTGAAATCCTGTTAAATAACCAAGGCTGAAGAAGTCTTGAATACTATTCTAAGGCTCCTTCCACTTTACCGTAATAACTGTCCTAGGAAGCTTGCGGCCTAGGATCCACAGAAAGGAAGCAGGATGGAAAGTGTATGGTATTAAAAATAATCCCATGCCACAAATTAAATCCAAAAGGCTAAAGAGTCAATATTCCCTAAAAGAAAAGGATATCTCAGAAAGTGGAAAAAAACACAAATCAGTAAATAAAAGGATTGCTAAAAGGTTCTTCTTCGTCCGTGAGATGAATGAAATATCACTCACACAAAAGGACACTATGGATGGAAGAACCTAAATCAAATATCAAGTGTAAGAAAGAGATATCCAATAAGACTCATTAGATAAAAGTTTGAAAGAATCAAAAGAATGCAAAAAAGCATGGGAACAAGGAACAAACAGATATGCTTGTCCTAACCCTGTTACAATCCTGTGGTGTCCTAGCATAAAGTAACCAAATGCAGAGGTAAATGAATCTCATATTTTGGCCTTGGAAGAGTTATCAGGACTATGGAATCCTAGTTTCCTTATCCCAGTGGACTGAAATCAATGACAAGTTCTGAATCTTACATTTCTTAAAGGTCTGTATAATTAAATAATTGCTTAAAGAAAATCAAGGTAAATGGATCTTAACAAAAGGTCATAAAGCAGTTTTTGTTTCAAAAGCCAGTTTGTTCATAGATCTGTGTTCACTAGTTAGTCTCCAATTGTTGCTACTACAACCACCATCACAATTTTTTTTATGTTTTAGGGTCCCCCACTTTTTCTTTGAAGTTCTAGTTTCAAAGCCTGAAAAGTCTACCCTTGTTCTTCAGGATTTTTTCTTTATAACTTAGTTTTTGCAAGCTATTTTGTTAAAAGAAAAACTCTTTTTCCTCCTGATGCATCAGATGAACTCGTGGAGTTTATCCAACATAGCAGTAGAGTTATTTGAAGGCATGCCAAACCATTGTTCTCATTCTTTATGGAAAAACTCACAAGAGTTGGCCGATTAGTCAAATCAACTTTTGTGTGTGGCATCGATGATATCAGAGAACATTTTTCGATGCTTTTCAGATGGCTTTTAGCAATCTTTTCGATACACCAGGTTTTTTTTTTGCTTTAGTTTCTGATGTCCATGCAAGAGTTTTGTTTTTCCCACCTGCCATTTCGGTTATTTGTGTTGATGTAATTGTAACTTTGGAATGTATTCACTTGTATTTGTTATGTATTGTACCCCGATTCTTAGTCTAGGAAGTTTTTGTAATGTAATTGAGTCATGTCATGCCCCGATGTTCCGATCAGGAGTTTCTATAATATAAACAAGTCATGTCAATTCAATGTGGGTAACCCTCTTATTGTTCAAGGGTTAAAGTACCCGCAGTTCTAGGGACCTAGGGTAGTTAGACTCACCTAGTGAAGTCGGCCCTAGTGAGTCATTGTCAAGTCGGGAATTAGTATAAATAGAGAGTGAGCCTCTCTATTTATCACACACTCACTCACACTCAGTTGTAGTGCATAGCTGAGGGAGAAGAAGTTGCTGGGGCTAGAAAGAAAGAGACTACTACTGTCAGGAGATCATATTATTGTTTTGGGGTTTTACTTTTGGTGCTGATTCTATCTCTAGGGAAGTTGCGGGGTTTTCTCCATTTATGGTTTCCCTGAGGAAAAAAAACTGTGTTCATTGTCTCTTGTGTTTGATTGTTGTTCTTGTTATTCTCACAATTAAAGATCCTAATATAATGCTAGCTTAATGTTAAAAATCTAACATGGTATCAAAGCTAACCTGAGAAGAACACACTGTGCAGCTACGGGAAATAGGGATTCCTACTTTTTGGATCTCTCTCCATAGATTTGTAGTAAAATAAGGTTGGGATGACTGTCCTCCGTAGGGCGCATCTTTTTGTCGAAACGAAATCTAATTCTGAGCTTTTTTAGTTTTGGACCCGACACTGCTACCAGAAATTAGGGCTTTCCACAGAAGTGGAATTTTTGAGTGATCCCAGGATTGGATTGATCTCCTCCTCAAAATCAAATTTTAGAGATCAAGATAAAAGCATTTGGTTGGATAAAAATCCGGGAAAGTTAAACCCTAATCTGCTCCTAAACCAGCACTACAAAAATTCAGCTCCAAATCCAGATCCAACATCTTGACTTGGTAAGATCTAAATTTTTTGTATTTCCATTTGAGGTTCTCAGTTAAGATGTCTCATCATACGAAGCTTGATGAAAATATTGAGTGAGCTGATAGCTTCCGATCCTGGAAGTATAGGATCTCCCTGGTCCTAGAAGAAAATGAGTTGGACTCCTACATCAATGAGGAGGTTCTAGTTCCAGAGGAAGATGAGGCTAAGGCCTTATAGAAAAATAATTTTGGTTATGGCTAAGAGGATTATTGCTGACTCAATCAAGGATCACCTCATACCATAGTTCTCCTCCCTCAAGACACCTAAAGCTATGTTTGATGCCATAACCAAACTGTTTGAAGGGAAGAACATAAACCGAAATATGACTTTGAGGAACCAATTGAAGAATGTAAAGATCCATAATCGGGAGACCATCTAGTCATACTTCAAAAGGGTCTCCCAGATAAAAGAACAACTTGAAGCAGTAGATGAAGAAGTGGAGAATGCAGAAATTGTGATGACAACCTTGAATGGTCTCCCTAGATCATGGGATTCTTTCATCCAAGGAATCTGTGCTAGGAAGAAGATAATCAAGTTCAGTAGACTGTGGGAAGAATGTTCACAAGAAGAATATTGAATAGAAGCTCAAGAAGAAAAGATGGGAAGTGAAGATCAAGCTCTCACAGTACACTCCAAGAAAGGCAGAAGGGAAATCATCATCACCAAGGTAAGCATTCTCATCAGAAAAATAATTTTGTAAGAAGGGATCCATCCAAACTCAGATGTTATACATGTGATGAAAGCGGACACTTTGCTAGAAGTTGTTCCATGAATAAGAGTGGATCCAAGAAGAAGAATAACTCCAAAATAAAACATCATGCTGACATTGCTGAGGATGATGATCCTCCCAGGAAGAAAGTAAAACAATAAAATGAAGACTCTTCAAGTGATGAAGAATATGTTCTGATCTCCGCTCTGACGGAAACTATCACTCATGGAAGCAAATATTGGCTTATTGACAGCGGGGCTTCCAAACACATGACAAGATTCAAGGATTCTTTCGAGAAACTATCCAAACATAATTCACCCCATAAGGTGAAACTTGGGGATGACTACCAATATCCCATAAAAGATAGTGGTGAATCCTCCCACAAGCTAAACTTTGGAAAGTCTATGAAAATGAAGGATGTCTTGCTTGTACCAGAACTAAAGAAGAATTTTCTCTCCATATTGGCACTAGATGCAAAAGGAATGAGGGTTGCATTTGTAGCTGGCCAAGTCCTCATGTGGCCAAGAGGAAAGACTATTGACGATGCAATAGTAATTGGAGAACAAGAAGGAGGATTATACAAATTAAAGGGCCATCCAGAACAAGCTTTAGTCCATGACACAGTAGAGCCAAATGAACTTTGGCATAGAAGGCTTGCACATGTGCACTACAGAGAATTACCACTTGCAAGCAAAGCTGTTGAAGGTCTTCCAAAAATTCAAGCAAAACATGAAGGAGTCTGCAAAGGATGTGCAAAAAGAAAGAACACAAAGAAGACATTTCCAAGTAGCAAAAGCAAAGAAAAAGGAATCTTCAAAATCATTCACAATGATGTATGTGGTCCAATGTCATCCAGTTCTTTAAGTGGGTATGTATACTATGTTTCTTTTATTGATGATTTTTCTAGGAAGACATGGATATAATTTACGAAGAACAAAGATTAAGTTTTTAGCAAGTTCAAGGAATTCAAATCCTTGATCGAGAACCACACAGAAAAGAAGATCAAGACCTTTCGATCAGCTAATGGCAGAGAATTCACATAAAATGAATTCAAAGAGTTATGCAAAGATTCAGGGATTAAAAGGGATTTATTCACTCCATATAATCCACAATAGAATGGGGTTGCATAAAGGAAGAATAGAAATATCATGGAAGCTGCAAGAGAAATGCTTCATGATCAAGAACTTCCCATGCATCTATGGGTAGAAGCTGCCAGAACAGTGGTGTATGTACAAAACTGTACTCCACACATAGTACTTGAGAACAAGACACCTGAAGAAGTATTTTCTGGAAAGAAACTAGAATTCAACCATCTCAGAATATTTGGCTATCCAGTGTACATACACATTCTGAAAGAAAAGAGGACAAAGTTAGATCCTTCAGGAAAGAAGGGTATATTTGTGGGATACTCTGAAAGCTTGAAGGCTTACAGAATATAATTCCCAGGATTCAAGAAGTTTGACATCAGCAGGGATGTAACATTTGATGAAGACTCAACTTACAACAAATCTAGAAATAAACCCGTTAAATATCCTGAAGAATCAAAAGCACCCAGAAGTCATGACACAACCATGAATGAAGAAACTCAAGAAGAAGATCAAGACTTTGAAGAACCTCAAGAACTTGTAGATCCACCTAAGGAGAAGAATCCTCACAAGAGGAAACCTTCTTGGGTATGAGAAGCTATCCAAGGTGTAGAAAGATATGGGGCTCCAGAAGAGAATCATAGAGAAATAAAGAGGACCAGGTCCTGCTATGGGTATGTAGCTTTATTATGTGACTTTATCAATAGAGAACCTTCAAACTATGAAGAAGCAATAGAACATAAAGAATGGAAGGATGCTATGATTGCAGAGTATCAATTGATCATGAAGAATGATGTTTGGGATGTTGTCCCAAGACCAGAAGGGAAGTATGTTGTAACTTACAAATGGATCTATAAGATCAAGCATGCTGCAGATGGTAGCATAGAGAAATATAAAGCAAGATTTGTGGCTCGTGGATTCTCACAGAAAGAAGGAATAGATTATGAAGAAACCTTTGCACCTATAACCAGATACACTTCCATCAAATCAGTACTTGCTCTGGCTGTAGTGATGAAATGGAAGATACACCAAATGGATGTCAAGACTGCTTTCTTGAATGGTGTAGTGTAAGAGGAAGTGTATGTAGAGAAACCACTCATTTTCGAGACACATGATAGGCATTTTCATGTGTGTAGATTGAAGAATTCCATGTACGATTTGAAACAAGAACCCAAGACATGGTGCAACATAATTGATGGATTTATATCTAGTTTGGGATTTACCGAAAGTAAATCAGATCCCAATCTTTACTACAAGGTTGAAGATGGAAACCCAGTGATACTTCTACAATATGTAGAAGATCTGTTTGTAACAGGTATGGATGGGTTGATTGTTGATACGAAGAAGAAGCTTGTTTCCAAGTTTGAAATGAAGGACTTGGGTATGATGCACTATTTTCTAGGCATGGAGGTGTGGCAGAATGCGGATGGAATCTCCCTTAGACAAGGGAAGTATGCAGTAGATATCCTGAAGAGGTTTGGGATGATGGACTGCAAGGCCATGACCACACCTATGGCATTGAAGCTGAAGCTATTGAGTGATGCTTCATCAGAAGCGATTGATGCTATGATGTATCATCAAATGATTGGGTCCTTGATGTACCTGGTGAACACAAGACCAGATAGTTGCTTTTCTATTAACACCTTGAGCCAGTTCCTGACAGATCCAAGACATGTTCACTTGATTGCTGCAAAGCATATTCTGAGGTACCTGAGGGGTACAATTGATTATGGGCTCAAGTATGAGGTAAATCAGAAAATTAACCTGGAGGGTTATGTTGATTCAGATTGGGCAGCCAGTGCCATCAATAGGAAGAACACTTCAGGGTGTTGCTTCAGTATGGGATCAAGTGTGATCTCTTGGTTTAGCAAGAAGCAATCCCGTGTGGCATTAAGTACAGTTGAAGCAGAGTATGTCGCAGCTTGTTCAGCTAGTTGTGAGGCAGTATGGCTGAGGAAGATACTGTATAATTTATTTGATCTCCAGTTGGATGCTACTTGTATACATTGCGACAACCAGAGTTGTATGAAGTTTTCGGAGAACCTGGTGTTGCATGACAAGTCGAAGCATATCGAGATCAAGTATCACTATATCAGGGATATGGTGCAGAGGGGAGTAGTGAAGCTCCAATATGTTGCGCCGGATGAACAGATAGCTAATGTGTTGACAAAGCCATTGGCTAGAGTGAAGTTTGAGTACTTCAGGGAGAAGCTTGGTGTTCTCCAGATCGAGGTTCCCTCTAAAGGGAAGTGATGAGTCCATGAGCCATTTTGACATGGTGAGAGGATTGGTTCCTTCCATGGTTAGATGTAAGGGCTGAGCCATTATTTCATGGTGAGAAGATTGGTTCCTTCCATGTCAGATGTGAGTGCTGAGCCATTCTGATGTGATTGTAGGATTGGTTCCTACATGATCAGATATAAGTGTTGTATGCCATTCTTGGAATGGAGGAACCTGGCAATTTACCAGGAAATCTTAGTCTGGGACTGAGGGCCATTTTGATGTGACTATAGGATTGGTTCCTACATGATCATATGTGAGCATAGAGCCATTCTGAGGTGTTTGTAGGATTGGTTCCTTCAATGATCAGATGTAAGTGCAAAGCCATTATGAGGCGATTGTAGGATTGGTTCCTACAGTGATCAGATGTAAGTGCAGAGCCATTCTGAGGCAATTTTAGGATTGGTTCCTACAATGATTAGATGTAAGTGTAGAGCCCTTTTGACATGGAGGATTGGTTCCTCGCATGGTCGAATGTAAGTGCTGAGCCTTTCTGACATTGGTTGTCAGATGTGAGTGTTGGGCCTTTCTGACAGGGTTGTGGGATGTGTTCCCACATGGTCAGATGTGAGTGTTGGGCATGTATTTTTGATATGATTATAGGATTGGTTCTTACATGATCAAATATAAGTGCTGGGCAGGCCATTCTAACTTAGGGTTAGATATAAGTGCTGGAAAAGACCTACATGGAGGCTAGGCCTACAACCAGCATGAAAAAGGGTTGGCTCTGTAGAACTTCCTATGACGAGAAGAATCAAGAGATATCACCCATAATGATGATCCAGTAGAGATGTTCCAGAACCAAAGATGATCCAGATCGAGTGATGATACAAATCCAGATGAAGATGACTTGAAGATGACGAGGAATCGATGATGATCTAGATGATACAGAGAAGTAGACTTGTGCTGATAAATTGTGTCGAGAGAATACCTTCCTAGTTAAGAGGTAGTGTTGATGTAATTGTAACTTCAGAATGTATTCACTTGTATTTCTTATGTATTGTACCCCGATGTTTATTTCTAAAAGTGTTTGTAATGTAATTGAGTCATGTCATGCCTCAATGTTCCGATATGGAGTTTCTATAATATAAACAAGTCATGTCAAGTCAATTTGGGTAACCCTCCTATTGTTCAAGGGTTAAAGTCCCCGCATTTTCGGGGCCCTAGGGTTGTTAGAATGACCTAGTGAAGTCGGCCCTAGTGATTCATTGTCAAGTTGAGAATTAGTATAAATAGAGAGTGAGCCTCTCTATTTATCACACACTCACTCAGACTCAATTGTATCACATAGCTGAGGGAGAAGAAGTTGCTGGGGCTAGAAAGAAAGAGGCTACTACTGTTGGGAGATCATCTTACTATTTTGGGGTTTTACTTTTGGTGCTGATTCTATCTCTGAGGAAGTTGCGGGGTTTTCTCCATTTATGGTTTCCCCGACGAAAAACACTGTGTTCATTGTCTCTTATGTTTGATTGTTGTGCTTTTTATTCTCTCAGTTAAAGATCCTAATATAATGCTAGATTAATGTTAAAAATCTAACAATTTGGCCCTGAGTCTTTTGAAGAGTGTGTTGATGAATCACTCACTGACTCTTTAGATGTATAATCAAATGTGTGATCGATAATATTCCAAGGATTTTTTCGATGCCAATGTGGGTGTTAATGGGTAACTTTACCAATGGATATTTTACCCTGTTCCGATAGGATAAATATGTAGCTATCCGATGATATCAGATATTTTCCTTTTTTAGCCCGAAGCCATCGTTTCCCATCTCAGATCTTTGCCGATACATTTCCTTTTGGTGCCCGAAGCTCATTATTACATTTCCTTTTGGCGCCCAAAGCTTCTTTAAGTATTTTTAATCCCGTAAGGAGACGCATTACTGTTATTTTTCACCGTTCAAATCCTTGCTTCTATTTCTGGAGCTTGCAATAGTTGAGCAGATCTAGTTAGCTCTGACTGCACCTGTTCCAACTTGTTTAGCTGCCAGGTAGGATATTAACACTTTTGTTTTCTTTGATACTTGTTAGGTTTAGGTTTTTGCTTCTACGTGGAGAGTATTTAGACCCTGAGGTCATATTTTTTCGCTTGTTTTCCCCTCGAGTGATAGAGCATTGCTCTATCCATGTTTAGATAGGGTCATGAGTTTTCCTTACCTTCCCCAAGCCATTGTTTTCCCAGATATTTCCATGAGTGTTTCCCTAATAGTTTTTTGTAGTAGGAGGAATGCGGGCAGACAAGCATTTCATTGTCTGCACCACTCCTTCATTTCACCAGTACGAGGGTGGAGGGATTACGACCATTGGCTATGCCAGAGTTTTGGTTTTCACGGATTATCGTTTTTGGTTTCAAGCTGCACGGATGAAGTTTTCATTCTGGGTGAAAACCCCAGCTATCCTTATAGATTATCCGCTTCGCTATTCATGGGTTTTCCTTTTTACTCAGTCGATGGTGTTAAGGTTTCTATGCTCGAAAAAGATTCATTGTTGTGATAAAACCCTTATTGACCGTGAAGTGGATTTTACGTTCCTACGAACCATGTCCAGCCTTTCTCCTGAAAATCCTTGAACATTTTGTTTAATTTTTCATTTCAGTAACACATGGTTTAGGTTTGGAACAAAATACTTGCTAAGATGTATCATGATGATTCGATAACGTTGCTGTTTAAAACTTGGTTTTTTATTTTTGGTCATATGCAGTGTCAAATTCATCGGTCACAGTTATATGCCTTTGAAATGAATCGAATCTAACATACTGTTTTATGGTTTAAATAGCCTCTTCATATATATAAAAATATGCCTTGGAAAGGGAAGAAGAAGGTGCAAGCCACAGAAGATGATCTAGAAGTAGAGGTCATAACGCGAGCATAAGTTATATATGAAGATACCAAGGATGTAACTAGTTGTGAACCTGAATACAGATGGGGGAAGATCTACCAAATGATCGCCAATTGGAGCATCCCATATATGGGGTTAGAGGATTTTCCAATATATTCCAACATAGAAAGGTCAGCGATTATGAAGGTTTCCACACGACCATAACTCTTCCCGTGTGCAGAAATAATAGGCTGGATCCTCTCAAAGGCCGACGTAACCAAGATGATTCTATCAAATGCGGAGGGACAAGGTTTTTCTGCTTCTATCCAAACTTATGTAGCTCAGGCCTGTAAGCTACCCAATCCTCAAACTTATCTAATATAAGAGTGGTTAAAAGGTCTTGACCTTGACATTTTGGACAATGTCAGAAGAATGATGGTTCCTAGGAAGCCATTTTGTACAAGGCCTTCTGGCGAATATGAAACCGTGAATCTGTGGACTCCTTATAAGCTGTTAGCATTAATGCTGGATAGGATATTTGGGTGAGAAAATGGGAAATACTACAAATTAAGCTGGGTGCCAGTGATTTTATTTGTAGCCACTCAGGGCACCATTTTTAATTGGGCCAATATCGTATCCAATAACCTGTCCTCATGCATAAGCATAGCACTTGG
Source organism: Pseudotsuga menziesii (assembly GCA_001517045.1). Lineage (NCBI taxonomy): Eukaryota > Viridiplantae > Streptophyta > Pinopsida > Pinales > Pinaceae > Pseudotsuga > Pseudotsuga menziesii. Next base: position 1,296,490 of record LPNX010160502.1, on the reverse strand, counting down.
AGGAATCTCACAAAAGAAGTTGGAGTTCTATATGAGCTCTTTTCCGATTGATTGTATTCTGTGCACACAGTAGTTCCCAGCACTGAAGTTCTATTGGGATAAGACCAAAACTCCTATTTATTCTGCATACCAATTGTTTTGGGAACATAAATATTTCATCCATTATAAGAATATTTGCAAAGATTTCATAATGCCGCTATATAGATTAATATTCCTTGTTGAGTGTAACTGCATGTCTGAGGAAGCCTTGAATATTGTAGAGGATAGCGGTCATTATTACCTAATAGAAGAAGGTCTATACCTAAGGATGTTTGGTGGAACTAGGGACCCTTCTCTTTTACCATGATACGCCACAGACTATGTTGTTCATAAGGAAGTAGTGAGGCAGATTTACATTGACGGGATTGGGAACTTCCTTTTTGATCAGAAGAAGGATGTATACCCACCACTCCCATTCTATGTAGGTGGTTATAAATTCTCCAAGGTGAAGAGTGCATCGGATTTTGTAAAGGAGTTAGAGTACTTTCACTTTGGAGAAATGAGCTTTCATAGAAATGATTATGAAGAAAAGGTTTCTAACTATTGTGCAGCAACAAGGGTACATTTTGAGTACATGAATTACTCGGATAAAAATGAAGAAATATTCTGCAATGCCCGAAATATGACAACACTAAGAAAAATATTCAAGAAAAAGATAACGACTGTAGGCGGTAAGGGAAAAGATGTTGAGGGGCAAAGAAACAAGAAGAGGAAGTGGTGAAGAAAAGAGGAGAAGAGGCACTCAAACAATTGGAGGAAGTAGAACAGTGGTTAGTAGAAGAAAAAGTTGAGAAAAAGAAAGCAAAAGAAGAAGTTGAGAAAAGGAAACAAGAAGAAGAGGAACACAAAAATAAGGAATAGGTTTAAAGTTTAAGATTAGAAGCAGCTGACCGAGAAAGAGAGTAGGCAAAGAAAGTAGCTGAAGAGTTTTAGAAAAAAGAGCAGGAGGAACAAGATCATGCAAATCTTAAGCAGACTCAGTCTCATAATGATCTGTTAGAATCATCTGTCCCATATAGTCGCATAGCTATAGAAGATCCAAATCTGACATTAGAGTTTGGGATAATCACTTTCATCCCATCTCAAGAGTAGGAGGTAGATGATTTAAATACAAATTTTTATGATAAAAATAAGAAAATAATTGTCATGAGAACTAAGAAGAAGGTGGACACCGGGGAAAAGAAAGGAATCATGGTAACTAAGAAAACAATCATCCATGGGATTGAAAAGGACCCAAGACTCCTTGCAAGGGCAGGTGTAGCCTAAGCCCTTGCAAATGTATATAATGTGGATAAAATAGTGGATGATTTGGAACAATATAAGAAGAAGGTATTTCAAATGAAGGAAAATATGAAGAAGGAAAGAGGTGAGGGACAAATGACGAAGAGGAAGCATGAACATATTCTCTGTGAGCTTGAGTGTAACACCCTGGTTTTAACCTCGCTTGCATTAAATATACATGATACATATATTGTAAATAATCTTGGTGTGGACCTAAAGGCCAAGGCCCCACCATCGATTTGGTTATGTTGTGTTTCGGATTGGAATTGTCACCGAAGGTATATCAGAACATACAACCTATATTAAATTGTGGTTTTGTCCTTGGACTGCATTGGAGTGGTGAATGAGGGACTGAGGTGCTTGATAAACCTGGTGGGTTGAGAACCACATAGACAGAGCTTCTGAGCTAGATTTCTTCCCCACAACCCTTGAATAGCACTGGAAGGGAGATCAGGGTCTGAGGGACTGTGTTGTAGAGAAGGGACTGATTTCCTTGTGTTGGGTGTGTGTGGGTGTTCTAGAAGCCAGCCTGGTTTTGGTGTTGGTGTTTGTAGCTCTTCAATGAGCTCCCCAGCTTATCATGTAGCCTTTTCCAGCTCTCAGATGGCCTGATAAACCCAACTTTGTTGGCTTGGCTGATCAGTTGTTCTCCTAATAAACCCAACTGTGTTAGCTTGGCTAAACCGTGTACTTTGTGGTGTTTTTATCCTTGGCTATGTGTAAGCTTGTTAGTTCTTTATTCCTTGGGGAATCATGCCCGGCTCGGGGGTGGTAGTGTTGTTGAGAGATTGAGGAGCACGTAGGCCTATGGTTGGGTGGAACGTTGCGCCGACGTAGCTAGTTGTGGAACAAGTTATTCATAAGATAAGTATTCTTGCCTAACTTGTATCTGCAATCATATTTACCGTTGATGAATGATGATATACATGTTAAATGCTGATCTGTATATGCATGAGTGTTGGTTGATATGTTTTTCTTCCATTGTGTATATGAATGATTATGCTTCGTAATATGTTTTATGTTTTTAAGTATCATGCTTCAACATTATATGTATGTATGTTCATGTTCATGGGGCTAGATGCCTGGATGATTTGATGTATCATAGCGTCCTCTTCGCTGGTCGGAGGGTCGGGGAGGTTACAGTGTTGTATTAGAGATCTAGTTGTAGCATGGGCCTGAATGGGCCATGAAGATGCAGTGACATAGCTTATGTTGTAGCATTTGGGCTTCAGAGGGCCATGAGAAATAGTTAATAGAGGCAGGTTGCCTACTACCCAGCAGAAACCAAGAAAAATGGGTGAAGACAAGAAAATTCACAAAATTTTCTAAGTGCAAGAATGTCGGCTCATCGAAAAACTTAGTGACAAGTTCTTTCGATGCAGCGGAGCACTTAGTGGGAAGGCCACCCAACTAATAGTTGATCTAACGGCTGATGTGGCGGGGGATACAGGAGGAAAATTCAGAAAATTTTCTAAGTGTTTTGATCGTCGGCACATTGGAACACTTAGACAGATTGATCACCGATACTTAGCTGATTAAGCACTGCCGTTGCAGATGGCTTGACCGCTATGCTTCTGACATGTAGAGCCTTCGACCGTCGATGGCATAGAATTTCCAAAATTTTTCTAAGTGTTGACTTCTTCAGCCATCGGAACATGTTATGGGTATTCATCGCCGATGAACAGTGAAAGGAATTGGTGGTTCAAGCGCCGTCGTTGTGAAAACCTAGGGCACTAATCCTTCGAGGGATACAGGTTCCTCTTACCGATGCCGCGAAGGTGGTGTTTCAGTCACTGATCAAAAGGGATCAAGGGATTGTAAACCCGCCGTTGCAGATAGCTAGAGGACTATCCTTCCAACGGATAGAGATCCCGACTGCCGATGTAGTAAAGAAAGTTCAAAATTTCTCTAAGTAACGAAATCATCATCCATTGGAAGACGTTAGTGGTTCATGCGCTTGCCATTGTGGAAGCCTAGAGCACTATTCTTCCGATGAGGAAAAGTTCCGACTGTCGATGCCGATCAAGTTATGCTTCATTTCGTCAACCGAAAATCATTAGCAGATTGGGATGCCGATCGAAAAAGGATCGAAGTTGATAAGCCGCAGTTGCGGCTACTAATTGTATTATTTCATCGATGCACTAGTCCTTCCAGTCGCCAATGCTGAGGTGTTTAGTGAACAGTAGTTTCTGGTTCATAACTACGGTGTTGACAAACAGTTGCTTGATTTCCGATGAATAGAAGATAGTTGAGCTGATGAAGCGGCGGAAAGGAATACTAAAGAGAAAAATTTTGAATTTTTTTCTAAGTTGTAGAATCATCGGCCATTGGTGATGGTTAGTTGATCACATCATTGATGATTAGATGATTCAGTTTCCGATGAGCTACGTTGGATAAAGTTAGTTGATCGAATGTCCGCCGTTGCGGCTGATTAGTAGATTATTCTGCTGATGGACATTATTCCAACCGTCGATAGACCTGATGCTGTAGAAGGCATAGAAAGATCGTGGATTGCCGTTGTGGCCATATAAAGAACTGATCACTCGATGAGCATCCAAGCATCGATACCGCAAAATTCTAGTCACTCCAACCACCGACAAAGTCGTGAGCTATGGAAGACATAGGAAGATTGTGGGCCGCCGTTGCGGAAGCCGAAAGGACTAATCGTCTGATGCGTAGGGCACCTGGCCGCCGACGTAGCGGTTAGGTGGAAAAAAGTAGAACAATGAATAGCTGATGAAACTTAGAACAGTAGACCAATGTAGGCCTAATACGGTGGAAGGAAATAGATGAGAAACTCACCGATACAACGGAAGAAATTATCGGTTTCAGCCACCAAAATGTCGGGGAGTTAGCAGGGAAGAGACCTGATTAGAAGAAAACTTTGAAGAGTATAAGGCCATCAAAAAATTATTGACGATCAGGCTACCGATCGGAAGGAATCAAGGGATCATAAACCCGACTTTGTAGCAGTCCAAAGCACTATCCACCCGATGGATAGTAGGCCCGATCGCCGATAGATGACTGCGGAAACTGAAGGAGGATCACTTACTACCGTTACGGCTGCTCAAGTGACTGCGCACCCGATAAATAGTTGATTTGCCCGCCGAAACACCGGAGAGAAATAAATGAATAGACCTCTGATAATATAGGTGTTTTGACCATCGAAGTGTCGGAAAGTTAGATGGGAGGAGGTCCAATTTGGCCTAAGGAGATTTGGGATTTTCAAAGGAACCTCTCAGAAATTTTTCAAGCAATTTTCGACTGGATTTTAGTTAGTTTTCAGTAGATTTCAGTAGATTATCAATGGTCACAGGGCTAAAATGAAAGAGAGAAAAATTTTGTGTTTTAAGCAAAATTGTGTTTTATAAATTTCCAGAAGAAGAAGGTAAGTAGTTTTGATTTATATTAATGAGATGCATCTAACAGTTTGCTACTAAAACATTGCAGAATTATAGACAAATTCCAAGAGTAGTCCTCCAGAAATAATAGTGTGGTAAAGCAAGAGGTGGTTCAGTCATGAGAACCCATGATGGGTATGATGTTCGGGATTCTTACAAGGGAATAGAAGATGCCATGGGAGAAAATGTCTGTAATGGAAATGATGACATAGATTCTAATGGAAGGAGATTCCAGGGGACATTGTCTAAGACTGCAACCACCATGAGAAGCTTGGTTAAAGCCTAGGAAGAGAAACATTAGTTGAATGCTTCCATATTGCATAGTTTGATAGACTTGTAGAAAAAGATAGATTTTGGAAGAGGTACATCAAGACCAGAAGGCAGTAAGAGTAGCACTAGGAGAAGAAGAAGGACTTCCAGTGGATCATCTGACTCTGAAGATTCCAGTGGAGATACAAGTTCATCTTCTCATAAAAGGAAAAGAAGAAGGCACTATAGGGATTGCTCTCGAGATGAATTTAGGAAAGCTAAACCTCCTACATTAGATGGTGAGATAAAGACGGGACAAGAAGTTGAGGCTTGGCTTCTTGGGATAAAGAAGTAATTTCAAGTACAGGATTATTCAGGAAACATGAAGGCAAGAGTTGCCATATTCAATCTGAATGGAAAGGCATCCATTTGGTGGGAACAATTCAAGCAAGTAAAGAAGATCAGTGAAAGGAAATTGAAGTGGAAATAGTTCAAGAAGTATTTCAAGAAGAAATACCTCTCTGACAGGTATTATGATGACAAGATTAAGGAGTTCCATGAGCTGAGATTGGGACAACAGACCATGGATGAATATGCAAATAAGTTCTTGGAATTGTTGAGATATGTCCGGTACATCAGATATGAAAAAGTGAAGATCAAGCGGTTTCTGAGTGGATCGCCTCAAGATTACAAAGATAGAATTGAGTTCTATGAACCAAGAACTCTCGAAGAAGCAATAAGAAAGGATAAATATTGCTATGAGAAAAGAAAAGGTAAACCTAATTACCATAAGGCATGGAAGTACAAGAAGAATGAGAAGTTTGACCAAAGAAGGAAAGGTTTCAAACCTTATAGATTGAGAAATCAACAAAAGCAGCCATCCCAAGCTGCGAGTAATCCAGTTGGAGTGACAGGTGGAAAGCCTAAAGAACCACATCAGAATAAAGGTCCACTCAAATGTTGGAAATGTGAAGGACCCCACTTGCGTATATATTGTCCACTTGAGAAAGAAAGTGCAAGGCCAAGTTCAGCTAGCCACAGGGACTAAGAGAAAGGTCAGTGAAGTAGTTGAGAAATGTCCATTGGTTATGAATGGATTGATCACTTGTGTAGATCTGAATGTTCTACTGCTTGGTTCCTATGATGTTCTCATTGGAATGGATTGGTTAGAAGCTCACAGAGTAAAGCTTGACTGTTATAGCAAGACTTTTGAATGCACATATGAGGAAGGAAACCCAGTAATTGTGAAAGGTATTCCAAAGGTAATTTCAGTAAGACAGGTTTCAGCAATGTAGTTGAAGAATTTCTGTAGGAAGGGTTGCCAGTTGTATGCAGCTCATATTTTGGAACCCATAGGAGATGAAACTCCTAGGTTGGAGGACTATCAGGTGTTACAAGAATTCAAGGATGTGTTTCCTGATGAGATTCCAGGGCTTCCTCCAAAAAGGGACATTGATTTCACTATTGAACTTGTGCTAGGAGTGGCACCAGTGTCCGAGACACCCTACAGGATGAGTACACTGGAGATGCTAGAGTTAAAGACGCAACTACAAGAGTTGTTGGAAAAGAAGCATATCCGACCAAGTGTGTCCCCTTAGGGAGCACCGGTTCTGTTTGTGAAGAATAAAGATGGTACACTCAGGTTATGTATTGATTATAGATAGTTGAACAAGGTTACTGTGAATAATAAATATCCTTTGCCTAGGATTGATGACCTCTTTGATCAAATGAGAGGAGCAAAGGTATTTTCCAAGATTGACTTGAGGTCTGATTACTATCAGGTGAGGATCAAGGATGAAGACATTCATAAGACAGCCTTCAGGACAAGGTATGGACATTATGAGTTTGTAGTGGTACGATTTGGTCTCACAAATGCACCAGCTACATTTATGTACCTTATGAACAATGTCTTCAACAAGTATTTGGACAAGTTTGTTCTTTTTTTCCTTGATGACATTCTTGTTTATTCTAAGAACAAGGAATAGGATGAAGAGAATTTGAGACTGACATTGCAAGTGGTCAGGGAACATCAGCTGTATGCAAAACTGAGCAAGTGTGACTTCTACAGAGATAGAATTCAGTTCTTGGGTCACATTACCTCAGAAGAGGGTATACTTGTGGACCTTGAGAAGATTGAAGCCATTATGAATTGGCCTACTCCAAGAAATGTGATGGATGTAAGATCTTTTATGGGACTTGCAGGATACTACAGGAGATTCATTGAAGGATTTTCCAAAGTTGCACATGCCATCACTTCTCTACAAAAGAAGGGGATAAAGTTCGAATGGACTTCGAAGTGTGAAGAAAGCTTCCAGCAGTTGAAGAATCCTCTCACCAGTGCACCAGTGTTGAAATTTATAGACCCAAAGAGATATTTTGTGGTATGTACCGATGCATGAGGAAAAGGGCTTGGAGGAGTGCTTATGCAGGACAACCACGTGATATGTTGTGAGTCAAGAAAGCTGAAGAAGCATGAGAAGAACTATGCCACTCATGATCTAGAGCTTGCAGCCATAGTGCATGCTCTCAAGATGTGGAGACATCACTTGATGGGTAGGAGATTTGAACTCAGGACAGGCCATTGTGGTATGAAGTATTTATTTGATTAGCCTACTCTGAATTCTAGGCAAGTGAGATGGCTAGAATTTTTATGTGATTTTGATTTCGAAATCAAGCACATAAAAGGAAAAAATAATAAGGTGGCTGATGCACTCAGCAGGAAGGTACAGGAAATGCATGTGGCATCTCTTAGTATTTTCCAATCAGATTTGAGCCAGAAAATTGTTAATCATGTTGCCAGAGATGAAGTGTATGATCAGGTAAAAGACAAATTGCAGCAACAAAGTCTTGAGAAGAAGTATGAGGGATATAAATTGGAAGAAGATGGACTTGTTACTTATAAACGCATAATTTATATTCCGAATGTAGCAGATTTGAGGAGAGTTGTTATGGATGAAATCCATCCAGCTCTGTATTCTGGTCACCTAGGATATTAGAAGACAATTGCTATTGCTAGAAAGCAATACTTTTGGCCAGGAATGAAAAAGGACATGGCTGAATACATTTCAAGGTGCATGAAATGTCAACAGGTAAAGGTTGAGAATCAACATCCAGCAGGTTTGTTGCAGCCTTTTACAGTTTCGGAATGGAAATGGGAAGTTATTTCCATGGATTTTATTATAGGATTGCCGATGACTTGGAGACAACATGATTCCATCATGGTTGTGGTGGAAAATTTAACAAAAGAAACACATTTTATACCAGTGAAGTCTACGCACAAGACTGATGACATTGCAAATATTTTCATGAAGGAGATTTTCAAATTGTATGGATTGCCAAAGGCAATAGTTTCTGACAGGGATGTCAAGTTCATTTCCAATTTCTGGAAGGTGTTGTTTGTAGATTTGGGTACAATGCTAAACTTTAGCACTACCTAGCATCCTCAGACATATGGGTAGACAAAAATATTTAATCAGGTGCTTGAAGATATGCTTCGCATGTATGTGATGGACAAACCAACGAAGTGGGAAGATTACTTACACTTGGTAGAGTTTGCTTACAACAATGAATAGTAGGCATCCTTGGGGATGAGTCCATATGAAGCTTTCTATGGAAGAAGGTGTAGGACACCAGTGAATTAGGATAACCCAGTGAACAGGGTTGTTCTTGGACTAGAATTGCTCAAGGAAATGGAGCAAGAGGTTGTAAAGATTAGGCAAAATATGAAAGTAGCACAAGACAGACAGAAAAGCTATGCAGATAAGCATAGAATGAACAAGGAGTTTAGTGTTGGGGATCATGTTTACCTCAAAGTGAAAGAAAAGAAAAGTTTTTTACAGCTTGGAAGTTGTGCCAAGCTGCCACCTAGATATTGTGGGTTGTTTGAAGTGCTTGAAAGAATAGGGATTGTTGCATATAGAATTGCATTGCCTGCTAGTACTAGAGCTCATAATGTTTTTCATGTTTCCTTGCTTAAGAAATATGTACATGATCCTAACCACGTGATAAATTGGGATGTGATTCAGGTGGAACTCGAGTGAGAGTTCCAAATCGAGCCAATGCGCATCCTTGACAAGAAGGTCACAATGCTCTAGAACCGAGCCATAGGGCAGGTAAAGGTGCAATGGGAGCACTATGGACCTGAAGAGGCTACGTGGGAGCTGGAGCATGCCATGCGATTGGCACATCCATTTTTGTTCAATTCTGCGGAACTCTAAGGCGGTACCAGTGTAGCATTTTGTTCAATTTTGTAAAGCACTGAGGACAATGCTATTGAAGGGGGAGGGGAATATAACACCCAGGTTTTAACCCCACTTGCATTAAATATACATGATACATATATTATAAATAATCTTGGTGTGAAGCTAAAGGCCAAGGCCCCACCATTGATTTGGTTATTTTTTGTTTTGGATTGGAATTGTCACCAATGTTATATCGGGACATACGACATATATTAAATTGTGGCATCATGTAAATGTGATTTTAATTAAATAACCCAACCAGCTATGTTCACTGCAACTAAATTGAGATGGGGCATGATTCCTAAGGATAAAAAGGGGAAATGATGAACCTTGAGCCATGGGGGAAAAGCCATGTGTCACCACCCTGTTTGTTTTTCTCATTTTCCCTTGTTTCACCCAACCACCACTGTAATTGTTCTATTGATTAGTTGGGGGCATCTATTTGTTGGAAGAAAGACCACTACTACACCCATGCCTGCTCTCACTCTCCACGACGTGCAGATGGTTTGTCCACTATGGGGATCGAGAGTCTGTTCATTTTCCCCAGGCTGAGCGGAGTTAAAAGGAGCCGCGATTCATTGTTTGAGGTTTGGTTCTCCTCTTCCTCACTGATTGTTGGCCTGTGAACATGTTCAGTTCCCCTCTTCCTCATAGATTTGTGGGCTTTTGGATCGATTCTTTCCTCTGTTCACGTAGAGTTTTGTGCCTTTTCCCACCATTGTCAGACTGTGTATTGTTCTGTTATTTCCATCATTGAATTGTGGCTATGACTTCTTTGATAGTTCTGTGGGTTGCGTTTTTGTTTCTCACGCATAGTTTGGGAGTCTGGTATTTTTCCATTTCCTGGTCTGGGTAAGTTTTTCGAGCGACTGCAGTGGGATTTATGTGCTGTGGGCTCAGGGTTTCTCGTGGACTGTCATTTTCCATGATTGATTGACTATGTCTTTCCCCTGTAAAAGCTTGAATAGCTGTTTGGCTGCTTGCATGCAGTGGTTTTGTCCTCAGACTGCATTGGAGTGGTGAATGAGGGCCTGAGGTGCTTGATAAACCTGGTGGGTTGAGAACCACACAGACAGAGCTACTGAGCTGGCTTTCTTCCCCACAACCCCTGAATAGCACTGGAAGGGAGATCAGGGTATGAGGGACTGTGTTGTAGAGAAGGGACTAATTTCCTTGTGTTGGGTGTGTGTGGGTGTTCTAGAATACATGTTGGTTCTGGTGTTGGTGTCTGTAGCTCTTCAATGAGCTCACTATCTTAGAATGTAGCCTTTCCCAGCTCCCGGATGGCCTGATAAACCCAACTTTGTTGGATTGGCTGATCTGTTGTTCGCCTGATAAACCCAACTGTGTTGGCTTGGCTGAACTATGTACCTTGTGTTGTTGTTATCCTTGGCTATGTGTAAGGCTGTTAGTTTCTTATTCCTTGGGGAATCACGCCCAGCTCGGGGTTGGTAGTGTTGCTGAGAGATTGAGGAGCATGCGGGCCTATGGTTGGGTGGAACATTGCAGCGACATAGCTGGTTGTGGAACAAGTTCTTCATAAGATAAGTATTCTTGCCTAACTTGTATCTGCAATCGTATTTACCGTTGATGAATGATGATATACATGTTAAATGCTGATCTGTATATGCATGAGTGTTGGTTGATATGTTTTTCTTCCGTTGTGTATATGAATGATTATGCTTCGTAATATGTTTTATGTTTTTAAGTATCACGCTTCAGCATTATATGTATGTATGCTCATGTTTATGGGGCTAGATTCCTAGATGATTTGATGTATTGTGGCGTCCTCTTCACCGGTCGGAGGGTCGGGGACGTTACATTGAGAAGTTGAGAGAGGCATGCCAAATTTTACAATATGACAATGATGCTCTGGTATTATTAGTAAATATCATTGAAGGAGAAAAGAAATATCTGGAGAAGCAGGTTGCAAAAATAGAACAGAAAGGAGATGCAACAAACAAGAGGGTAGAGGAGATAGAAGCACATAACAACTTGCTAAAAGAACAAATCCAGGAAGCAGAAGAGAAACAGATAGATACTACCCCTTTCCGGAATCAAGCATTGATGCTACAAAAGGGAATAAATCATATTTTGTTGAGGCTAGCAGGGGAAATGTACAGAATTAGACAAGTTGAGGCTAGGTTGAAAGAGTTATCACTCAGCTCATCAGAATTCCAGAAGAGGTTATCAGAGGTGGTTGGAATTGTGAAGGATTGGCTAGCATGGATAGGAGAAAATCCAACATTTCTAGAAAATATGCCTCAGAAGACTATAGGAAGCCTTAAGATGGAGGTGGTCATATTGAATTTCAGGTGTAGAACAACAATTAGATTAAACAAAGCTATTGAGAGAACTATTGAAAAGTGTGCTGAATTATGCAAAGGCTTGTGTTCTGTTCACAATTAGTGTATGGTTTGAACAGGCACGCCAGACCAAGATTTCCTAGTCAGGGAGTAAAATTTGAAGAACTTACAGGAGAGGATGTTAAAAGGGGAAGAAAGCATTTCTAAGCTTGAGGTTGTTAGTTAGGAATACATTAGGATTTGGATTATACAAGATTCGGGCCACAAGCACCTATTGGAGGAATTACTGAGTCAGAATGCACCCAAAGTGAAAGAAATCGAGTCCCAGTTGTCAAAACATGAAGTGGCAATACGTGTGATGGATCCAGCTAAATATCGGGTCATCAGTGAAGAAGCCCAAGCATGGAGCATTTTTATCAAAACCCTAATTGGGCCCGCTTAAAATTGTCTTATTCATAGCTGAGGATTATGTAATATTTTTGTATTTATTCCTTTTTAGTAAAGGCACTAAAAGACAAAATTTTGTAAAGAAAGAGTCAAGGAAGCCCAAAAGGTTGGGGAATCTTAAAGTCATTTTTGTAATGTGTAAAAGTATAGGTAAAGTAGATGTAGAAAGGACTTTTCACTGGCATAGTTGCTAAAGCTTATTGTAAGAAGAACTATTTCCTTTTATAATGAAGAAGATGGAATTTTGCTGGAGAGAGTATTGCATTAGTCTCAAAGCGTATTGTGTAAAGCTGAATGGATAACTATTTCTTGTTTAGCATTGTATAATATGTGAGGTCGTTCCTAACCCTCTGAACTATTTCTGAGTTAATGAATGGTTTATGTTATTTGATGACTCTTATGCAACGATGAATGATGAATGACTTTATATCACTGAGCTACCTCTGTGTGAACTTTCTATTGTATGGGTGTATCTTGAATTTATCAGCTATTTGTAAGGTTCTTTATGCAAAAAACATAGTATGTCATTCATTCTTAGTGAATATCAACCTTTCTCCCTAGGGATAGACTGGAGTAAATTTAGATTAGTTATTCTATTTCTGTTGCTTTCATTTAATCTAGGCACTTGTATTTCATACATAAAAGATAAAATTTATAAAATGGTGGATCGGGTCGTAACTGGTAAAAGAGATTTAAGAATACACTTTAAATCTACGGTAGTTGGACCACAAACTAGACGGGTTCCCCATATCAAACAATAAATGATATATTTGGGAACGTTTATTGGGGAGAACCCCTACTGTAGGTACATGGGAGTTTTCTAGGAATCAACAGGTTCACATTAGAAAAATTTCCCCATTTCCCAGATATTTTCCAAAGGGTAACCTCCAATTATTCCGCCACTAGGAAGGTGATCTTAGATGATACCCACTCCCATGTCATTTGTAGAATTACACTATAAGCTATCAGGGGTGCCTAGGTCTCTCTGAATCCCAATGTTAGGCCTTGATCCCCTTCACCGAATCATAGGTTCTATAGGAATTCAGGAAATCCGAAGGCTAGAATCCAAGAATAAATTGTTCTATACCATTTTGAATACCCCAGTTCCCTTAGAGACCCTTATCACCCCACTCTCCTCTGAATTGTTCATAAATCCCGTCATATCATCCATCTCCCTCTTGAGTCAAATCCTAGGTATTGATATCGATATCATGGTATCTGAAGTAATGCTAGGAATTATCCTTTACCTAGGTCAATCTAAATAAGGAATTAAGTTCGATGAGTTCTTGGCCATAGAAATCAATTCTCATCTTGAGAAGTTTCATTTGGATAAGCACTTTAGATACCAGGTTGTTACGGAGAGAAATTCCTATGGCTTGGGGTACCACAACAGACAACTTGACTCCAGAAATCAATCCTTTCCTATATTCAAGAGGAACCAAATATCTAACACTAAAGGATCTCGATTCATACCTTATTCCGGATGGTTGATGTAGATCCCCGTTGAGCTTTCCAAATCTAGCTTGTATTGATAAATTTCTTCCTCAACATTCAGCAAACAAGACAAGAATGCTATATATAATTGTGTTATACCTACTCTAGAATATATAATCAATAACATATAAGCATTTAAAAGCATCCATGGATCAAATACTCATTTAAACACACATTATTTAATAGGAAAATATATTTCTATTAATATAAAATAGAGATTACAATAGTGATAACCTTTGTCGGTACGTCAGTGAATCGGAGCAACTGAGTCCCCCACTTCGGCCTCCACCACTTCAATCCTCCATCTCTCGATAGCAATCTCAAAAGCAAAATACAAGCTTGGGAAGAACACATAAATTCTCCAAGGGACAAAGGGATGTAGACTCAAGTATAAGTTCCAGCAACAATGGACTATAGTTTTCTTGCTCTTCAATTCCTCCCCCTTTAATGTATCCAACGGGTTCCTTATATAGCTCTTCAATGGGGTAATGGAAGGTTGAATCTGAGCAATGTGAAGGCATATAGAAGGCCAAGAGACAAGTGAGTTGGATCCACATCAAGGAAAACTCCAAAATAATTTGGCCTTTTGCACACATCCCGATGTATGCGGGTTTAAGGGTGAAATCCGCGTATATACGCGAGAAAGAGATTAAAAGTCACGTATGGCAATTATTGCATATTTTTAGGGATGATCTTGGAAACATCAAAGGTAAAAGAAATGGTCCATGGGGTCTAAAGAGTCTGTAGAGGGACAGGGAAGGCCATAAAGATGTGATCCACCATGTGTGGTAAAATCAACTATAACAGATGCCCCCTAATGTGTGAGGTCATAGGGGTCATATGATGGCCGAAATACATTATAAGTCCATCCCAAAAGTGGAGTGATGAAGAACCCAGTGGAAGAACCAACCATCCAATCAGTACAATACAATGATCAAACTCTACACATAACTGCAAGTAGATGTAGTAGTCCCAGATACATAAGATTACAATGGCCATAAATAGGCATGATACAAAATATGACATGTGTGGTCATAGCCACGTACAATATAGATAGATCAGAATATTCATGATGAAGATATACATAGGATCATGATCTCTATGTAGGCTGAAGATATATAATAGATCAAGATCTCCATAATGGCTGAAAATATCTGACATATACTGGAATCAAGTCACGAGAGCTGAAATCTCATGAACACTGGCACGATCAAGGAGTTAGCATATATGAGATGCTATTCATCTGGAAGGTCTTCTACACAAAACACTACGAGTACATGTCCTACTATGTGAATAGAGGTGTTGAGGTCGAACATAGTAGTCCATCGTTTGATTACCAGTCATTGATGTATACCGTTAACAGACGCAGGATCACCCACCGATAATGAAAATGGGAATCAAGGTACTAGACTGCAAACTAACAAGTGTGAATAAATGTGTTGAGGTCGAAAACTTGAGAGAATCCATCGATCAGGGGACATTGATGTATTCCCAAAAAATATCGATGGCGAGAGAACCTGCCATTGATGACTGCAAGTCTCAAGGCACTCAAAAATGACTCTAGATTCCTATCCTAGAATAAATGATCTGAAGTCGATGGGATGAAATCCGCTGGAAGGAGGGAATTAAGGCATCCCCCATCATCCAACACGAGATACTCAGGAAAGCTATATAATGTGGAAGGACTCGATCATAATGTGCATGAACCAGTAACCATACCGGGAATGGTCGGCATTCAAAGTCAAGATAACAGAGGAATGGCCGACTCAGGTTTAAACTTCCTTCGAACAAGAGCATAAAGGTGAATGGTGACTGAATGTAGGCAGAATAGACTCAATATACAAAACTGGGACATCTCTGCGACATAGGAGGCATCGACAGAGGCTCCATAGGGACTGGAAGCTTAACCAGTCGATGGAGATAAACTCAGAGAAACGAGTACATATCCTAAAGTCAAACTATTAACCCAAACAATGGATGTGATATACAGTGCTCTATTCGAAGGCAACATGACTCGACTGCTGCCAAAGATAACATCTTTTCTTGTCTGGATTTTTGGTTTTTTGGTTTTTTTTTGGACTTTTTCAAATATTTTGAAAAGCTTGAAAAAGAATAAAAGTGCTTTATAGTTACAAACTAGGAGGAGACGAGTGTCAATGGGAAAGCAAACTAGTTCCAAGAAGTGAAACATACCTATGCTCAATGCAAGGAGACATATGTAGGATGACACTTGGGGGAAAGTCCCCTCCCAGTAAAAATGAGGAATCAAGCTACAAAGGATATATAAAATGGCTCTGTGTGGCTAGACATGAGACAAGCTTGGGATATATGGCTTATAATAAAAGTCAGGGAAGCTGGCATAAGGCTCAATGAGGCAGAAAAAACTCATGATAATGCAATTACAACTTGACATAAGGGAGTCCTGGGGACAAAGGCCAACAAAAAGATCAATAGGAGTATGAAGCTCTTGCGCAAAGACATGGCGATACTATACAAAGGAATCCTAGACCTAAGAGAGGACTCACAACATGGGTACCAAATGCAAAGGGGAGCTAACTAGGACACCCATGTATAGGAAAGCTCTACCATTCACATAGTACCACTTCTAATAGCAGCATGAAGGTTCCGCGATACCATGGAATGGGTTCGTACCTAAGGTTAAGATGGAACGGTCATAAGGAAATGCATAAGTGCAAGCAGATGTGATATCCTAACCTATATGCCAGTTCAGACATAATACCTATGTAGGAATGAACGGGTCAAAACCTCGGAGAGAGTGTACAAAAGCTGGATCCTACATGACAACCATATTAGTCCAAAGCAACCAAAAACAGTCAATAAAGAATCCAAACTATAGGGAATAGGGAGGAATGTATGTAACCAATTATAGTGGCCCTCAAATTCAACGCATAAAGAGACTGTGTTGTCCAACCTCTACCTGGCTGGGACACCTACAAAATAACCTCTGTAAGTACCCCCTGTGATAACCTAGGTAAGGAAACTAAGGTCACCCCAATATAACTAATGCTCAGGAGGACATTCATAGGTGGGATCGACCGTATGGGCAGGGTAGCAAAGCTCGAAACTATCGAAAGAGCCCCCAGATATGAATACAATCCTGGAAATATCTCTGGTGCTACTCAGTTACAACCAGGGGTCATCCCAATCATAACCGCTCACATTGCCTCGTGCTTAACTCCCTTGTAAGAGGAGGACCCTGAGAAACACTAATTATACCAAGGAATTTCACACTCTCCCTTGGACAGACACATACATGTTTCATTTAGTGGTCTTGGAGAATTTAATCAGAATGAACTATTCGAAGACCCTAAACCTAGTCTTGTTGGTGCACCCTATAAAATAAAAGAGTGTAATTCATTTTATTATGCGTTTATTTTAATTGGCTATAATTACTCAAAGGAAAATGGTCATGCAACTAATGACATTATGACTCGACAGTGAAATAAATATGCACACCATAACAAACAATGCTAAGTGTAATCTTTGTCAAATGAAAAACAGGGTATGCCACTACATGAGATGCATAGAAAATCATTCCTTCGATGTCAATGCAATCCTTCCTATATGAAATCCTAAATACAATTCTCATCCAAGAAATCCAATGCAAGTACCTCCTCAAATCCATATCTAATATGCAACTAAGAGTGAAACTACTTTGTATTTTTCAATATCAAAGAATGAAAAATGCAATAAAAGTCATCTAAAACTCTCAATCTCCGCATCAAGTATAAAACACAAGCCCAACCAGAAACCGAAACAAAAAAGAGTAATGCACTAATGGAAAAACAAAAAGGATAAATGACTAAAACTACTTTCAAAGAAAAATCAATGAAAAGGTGGTCTTTGGTCATAAAAGAAGCATCCAACAGACAACATCAGACCAAAGGAAGACCCAACCACACTCACAACCCACCCAACAACTTCCTACAACATCAAACTCACCAAAAGGGAGGATGTACATGACTGTTTAAAGAATAGTTGCATATATACGCGACTTTTGGCCAAAAAGCTGCATGTATACACGGATTTTGGCCAAAAACCTGCGTGTATACGTGACTTTTGGCCAAAAACTTGCATATGTATGCGACTTTTATCCAAAAACCTACATATACAGAGAAGACAATGGTAAAAAGCAGGCCAAGGGTCAAACCAATAAAGGGGAGTGTCAATGGATGAACATACTATAAAATGCAACACAGAAACAAGGAGAAACAAAAATCAAGTTAAGAATATCAAGCACATTGTGCCCCCAAATGCCAAATAAAAACAAGGAACGTCCCTAGCGGAGTCGCCAATTCTATTACAGAGAGAAATTCCTATAGCTTGGGGTACCACAACAGACAACTTGACACCAGAAATCAATCCTTTCCTATATGCAAGAGAAACCAAATATCTAACACTAAAGGATCTCGATTTGTACCTTATTCTGGACGGTTGATGTAGATCCTCGTTGAGCTTTCCAACTCCATCTTGTATTGATAAATTGCTTCCTCAACATTCAACAAACAAGACAAGCATGCTATATATAATTGTGTTAGACCTACTCTAGCATATATAATCAATAACATATAAGCATTTAAAAGCATCCCTGGATCAAATAATCATTTAAACACACATTATTGGACAGGAAAAGATATTTCTATTAATATAAAACAGAGACTACAATAGTGACAACCTTTGTCGGCACGTCTGCGAATTGGAGAAACTGAGTCCCCCACTTGGGCCTCCACCACTTCAATCCTCCATCTCTTGATAGAAAGCTCACAAGCAAAAGGAAATATTGGGAAGAACACAAAAGTGCTCCAAGGGACAAAGGGATGTAGACTCAAGTATAAGTTCCAGCAACAATGGACTATAGTTTTTTTGCTCTTCATTTCCTCCCCAATCAATGTATCCAAAGGGTTCCTTATATAGCTCTTCAATGGGGTAATGGAAGGTCAAATCCGAGCAATATCAAGGAATATGGAAGGCTAAGAGACAAGTGAGGTTGATCCACCTCAAGGAAAACTCCAAAATAATTTGGTCGTTTGCACACATCCTGATGTACGCGGGTTTAAGGGTAAAATCCGTGTAGATACGCGAGAAAGGGATTAAAAGTCACGTATGGAAATTATTGCATATTTTTAGGGATGATATTGGAAACATCAAAGGTAAGAAAATGGTCCATGGGGTCTAAAATGTCTGCAGAGGAATAGGGAAGGCCATAAAGGTGTGATCCACCATGTGTGGTAAAATCAGCTGTAACATAGGTGTATTTATTTTTCATCATAGTCAGTTCCAACTGGCAGACCCTTGAGGACATGGATCCAAAGGTGTTCAAAGACTGGCCTTGGTCTCTCTAGAATATCCAAGACTGGTCTTACACCCTGTTCATTGATATAATTGTCCTTAGAATCTCCATACTATTCAAACCTAAAGAGAAGAGGATATCATAAGACATGAAGGCTGCCTTGCAGCAAGAGGGCATTGGAGATTGGTTCCTGATGCAAAAGTATTCAGTTATTAGGGTGTATGGTTTTTCAGATGCCCATTTCATGCTACCAGTTTACCTATCTCCCTCAATATTCAGGATAGAATTGATCAAGCAGAGGATTTATGCTGATGAGGAGCATTTTACTGCCCATAGGAAGGATCCTTAGATCAAATAACCTATTAATTTTGGGCCCTTTGTTGTGAAGAAACCAACAACGTTACCAATCACGAATAAATTTTTGAAGGCCATGAAGTTTCAGGTGACTCATGCAAAGAATTATGATCCTAAGGGGATCATTTCCCAGAGGAGGGTCCAAGTGTAGAGGTCAATCTTTATTCACTCCATGATCCTCGAATTGTCCAAGGAGGAAAATTCTCTTTCCTATGATTTTGATTGTACTCCTGTAGAGAAGATTCAGGATCTTGAAGAAGTGGAAGGTAGGGTCCCAGCTACTCTAAGGTCTCGGTCAGAGGTGGAGGATATGGAATGTGATGAAAAAACCCCTAGAATGAAGCCTAGGATATAAGTAGAGGAGGATGTAATCAACCTGTAGTAGGAGTTTAATTTTGAATCTGATTCCCTCAAGATAGTGATAAAGGAGGATCTTGTTTCAGTAAAGCTTGTTGGGGAAAAGGTTTTAAATCAGACGATGATTGCGCAACCACTAGTGGTTGTAAATCCAACCACTACACACTCAAAGAGAAATCCCCCAGGAACCACACAATTAATGAAGAAAGGGGGTGAGGAGTCACTACTCAATTATCATAAGTGTTCTTTTTCCTTTGCTATTGAAGGCAATTTAAGACTGAAAAGAAAATGTTGACCATAGTATGTGCATCTCAAAGATAAATCCAAGGCTGAGACACAAAAACAGCCCAAGGAGCTAAGGAAGATATCAGGAAAAAAAATCTCTTTCAATACTTCCAGGAATCTTACAACAAACTCCTTCAAAGTAGCCATCGCTAATGAGGAAGGAGTTTCAGAGGTCGAGTTCAAGATTGATCATTTCTCAATACTAGATAACATTGTGTTCCATAAGGGAGTTAGTGATCTCATCTATGCTGATATGACTAAGGAGGCATTATCCCATCTCAAGTCCTGGAAAAGGGTGGTTAAACTCTTTTGAGGCCAGGAATATGAGTTTCATTATTACCTTTGTCTTCGGGTAGCTTCCAGCCTGGACACCATAGGATTGTAACATATGGAAAACATAAATATTCATTTGTTCGTCATTCCCATGCCATTTTGCACTTTTTGTGCTTTTGGACTTTTTTTTGTCCTTTATGAGTCCTCATGCATGCCTTTCTTTCTAAACTTTTTATTCAGGCTCCTCTATCCATAGTGTCGTTTTGTGTGAGAGATGTATTTAATTTTCAGCTCATGGTCAGAGAAGAACTTTGGCAATTTTGTACTCATATGATTCAGTACTTTGTTTTGATACATATTGCTTTCTTAGGAGTTTTTTTTACTCTTATTTTCCTTTTGGATTTCAATTCTTGGCATGGGATCATTTATATACAATATACTATTTACCTTGCTTCCTTTCCGTGGGTCTTTTGCTGTCACTCCCTAGGACATTTTTAAATGTGCGATGGATGGAGCCTTGAAATAGTATTCCAGACTTTTTGATCCTGAGTTATTTTACAAGGATTAAGTAGGACTTCAATGTGTTCATAGCCATTTAGAAAAACTGTTAAACTAGAATAAATTCTTTCAGATAAAACAATAGTACACAGTCTTATAATCAAGGATTTTAATTACTCTAGAATTCTGATGCTCTCCATGCAACCAAAAGCTTGCCTCTTTTTTATTGACATCAATCAAAATCTAAACTAAAACAAAATAGAACTAAATAAAATCAAAATAAACAACCAAATCGATTTATTTATGTACAAGATAATCAAAAAATAAAAATCAAGAAAAACAAAGTTTGAGAACTAAACCACTAACTAGTTAGTTCTCTGTCCCCCTTGTAAATCTGAGAACTTGTAAGTTGAGGGGCTAGGATTTACTGAAAAGGCCTACCCATTATCAAAAACTACATCTACTGGTCTTGAGAAATCTGTATCTGAAACTAAATCTACTATTTAACAATCAATCTCATCAGCCCGTGAAAACCGAAGGAGATTGGGCTGGGTGTCTGATGTACTGCTATATTCTTTCACTGGGTAGTTTCTTGGTTCTAGTTCAATTAGATAATTTCCAAACATAGAAATCACTGGTTCATTCTTACCCTTCAGCTGAGTAACATTGTGCTTCATGTGGGGTTCTCTTAATACCTTTATTTGATCGGGACTTCCTTTATAAGGCAACCACAGATGTGACCAATCTGATGCAAAATACTTGTTTAGATTTGCTGACCAATCCTGACTCAAAACAAGTCCATAAGCCTTAGGTATGTATGCTACTACAATATCAATAAACTGACATACCTTTTCATTTGAAGATAGGCGAACCAGAACATCCTCCATCTCCCTAATTACCTTCACATTTGTTCTGTCTAACTGAATAACCTACTAGGTAGATGGTTTAGGCTATCCATTGATCTTTTTGTATACTGAAAGAGGCATGACATTGACTGATGCCCCTGATTCTACCAAAACGTTGTGCACGTTGTGGTTGAAAATTTCAAAAGTTAATAGAAATGGTGGGGTTTTGTATCTGGGCTTACCTCCCGCACTTTCTTCACCAAATTATTCTTCTCCAGGTTGATCTTCAGTGGGAATATTTTCTTTTGATATTTCAAGTGCTTTTAATAAATTTTCTTTTTGCTGAGGCACATTGCACATTTCAAACAACGAGATATTTGCTTTAGCCCTTTTAATATCTTCCACAATATTATACTCCATCTTATGTTCTTTGAGATCCGTTTTTTCATTATCACTATTCTGGTCAGTAGGTTTAATAGGCCTATTGATTTGCTTTGGATTCTGACTCGTGATGGTGAATTCAGGTATTTTATCAGCTATGGTGCTTTTCTGAAATTTCTTTACATTCTCCTGAAGTCTCTTAATTTTAGGGAGTATTGACGTGTCTTCTTTTAGCAAGCCTTGACTTCTAGTTGCCACATTTGCTTCTGATATATCCTCTTGTTTCAGATCACTTTCCACCTCGGTATCAAACATTGAGACAGAATCCCATAAAACCATAGTATCCTCTTCCTTTTTTTTTCTTTCTATGGATTTATTGCCCTTTTCTTCCTCATCATCGGCTTCTGTTATTTTAGAGTCCAATAGCTGATTCATTACTAATTTCATCGAATTTATCCATTGAGGGAAATTTTTTTCAGAATGAGGTTGCTAATGAAAGGTGCAAAAATTGTCCATACCTACCTCAGTTAAATTTATTGATGCAGGACTATGTGGAGGAGGTTTAGATTAATTGTTGTCTCCTCTCCTTTCATAGTAAGGCTTATATGCTTTATGAGCCTCCTTTTCTTTTTCCAAATCTATCAATCTATTAGAAAGCTTCTGCATCATCTGCAACATCCCCTCAAAGTCATGTGATTGCTCATCCTTAGGCTCAGAATAATCTTCTATGCTTTCTTTTTCAGCTTCTACCCTCTCAGCTTCTTCATAAGTTTTCGACAATGTAGGATTGACTGACATCTTGGAAAACATGGCCAAGTTAGGCCCTAACGCTGAAGTATATTATTTGGTCAGAACTTTATCAGAAGGTTTACCAGTTACAGAAAAATTCTTAAGATAAGCAGCAAATCTTTGGGTGAAACTATGCACTTTTTCTTTTCTTTCCTTCTTTAAAGAGCACAACCCTTTCATTACAGTTGCATGAGTTTTATGGGATGCATATTTATTCTGAATATCCTTTCAAATGTGTCCTAGTTTGGGATTGAGTTTGCAGGCAGAACAAAATACCATGAAGCTGCTGCCCCTTTCAGGGTGTGTGGAAATAATCTGCAGACTACATCTTCATGTTCTCCAGCCCTTAGTCCTTCTATGGCCAAGTAAAATCTTTGTAAATGATCATCTACTAAAATATTTTCACTTGGGTCAAATTTGGGCAACATTTTCTCAAAATCCTGAGGTAAGTCATGCAAAGGAGGTGTAAGGTTCAAAGGTGACCTGGCCTTCCAAGCAGGTGGTGGATTCAGTGGGTTGGGTGGCTGATTTGCATTTACTCCTGCCATGAGTCTGGGTGGAGAATGAGGTGGTGAATGAACAAGGGTATTAACAGGTGAACATTAGGGTGTATCTTGGCCTAACTATTTTAGAGGTTGAACAACTTCTTGTAAGGTTGTTTCTACTAGTTCTTCGAAATCTTCAACCAACAATGCGTCTTCCAATATAGAGCAATCTTTCTTCTGATATTCTCTTCTGGGTAAGATAGGAATAATTGGTAATCCCCAAATATTCTTCACATATGCCCTAATCTGTCTTCTCAGATCATTAACTGCGTTGTTATCAACAGAATATAGATTCTCTTTACCCTTCTCTTTAAGAATTGGATTAGGAAATGAACTGCTTTTAGAACTGTCACCAGTTGAATAATCTTGAGAAAATGGGTTTCCTCGGCCAGCCATTCACTAGTGGCCCTCCTTATAGTTCCAAAAACTGTTGATGCCTGGAAAATCACAGGCAACAACAGTTAGGGATTCTCCCCAGTAAACGTTCCTAACTATCCCGTTACTTTTTGGTATGGGGAATCCGTCCGGTTTATGGTCCGGCTACCATAGGTCAAGTAACAAAAATAAAGGGTTTTACCTGTTACGTCCTAGTCCACCGTGTATGTTTTAGTTTTTTATATTTAAGTATGAGATGCAGGTGCCTATCTAAGAATGCACATTGATAGAGAATATGAGGAGCGATCACAATGTGATGCACAGGTTCTTACCTCTTGTATTAACTCTTTTGCATCTAAATCACACACAACAATAAAAACTAAAACTAACTATCTAACCTATCCCTAGGGAGCAAGATTATCATTTATCAATGAGTAATGTATTTATGCGCATGCATTAAGAAAGATCACAGATAGCTGTTACTTATTTCAAAATACATGAACAGTAATAGATAGATCAACAAGCAGATAGCAAATTGTTTATGAAAAGCGTTCATTACTCATAGTGGAAATTTCATAAAATAAACTAGAGAGCATTCATACAAGAACATAGGTTCAAAAAGTTAGAACGGTCTCACAGTTCAAGGACACAAAGCTGAAAACGAAATAGTTCACATTCAACACATCCATGGCACAACATTTGAAAAGTTCCACCCAACTTTTTTCCAACAGGAAACTTGTAATTCTTATTGCAAAAGGAAATAGTTCTTCTTACAACATGTTCTCACAAATATAACTGGGAAAAAGTCCTTTATTCCCTCTAATTCTCCTATATTTATACAAATAGCAAAACCTTTGGTTGCCCCCCCTGGGTGACCTTTGGGCTCCCTCAACCGTTTAATCTCACAATTTTGTCCTTTGTGAGTGCTCATGATTCATACAATATGTTACATTTTAAATTAAGATTTACAAGCACTTTGTAAAAAGGGACCGGCTTGGTAACTGATGAGCCATTTCCAAGCCTAGGCCTCTGCTGCTATCAATTCTGCTTAGTAATCCATTGGTCCTTTTAAAATCCTATTGGTCTCAGATCTTCACTCTTTTCTTTTTAGCAACACCTCTGCTTCTTCATTCTTCATCCACTTCCTTCCTTGCTGCCTCCCTTCTACTTTGTCTTTTAAACACACATTACTCGCAGTAATCATCCTGTCATGAAAATAGTAGATTTTAGACCATTTTATGGTTTAATAAATTAATATGAACTGCATCAATACATGTATTCTATAAAACGAACTCTAAAAAATGTTAATGCATGAAAATAAAACATGATAATGCAAAGAAAATCTTGACAACTCGGTTTGAAAATCCTCTAAACCCGCTTCCCAACTAAAACCATGATCTTGAAATAACAACTCTTCATCTCAATCCCGGCCGCATTTGGACCAAATCGACGTCCTCCGTTGAAAGCATGAAAGATGACAAAGTAATTTCCATCGAAAAACACAGTGAAAGCACACCAGAAAGGTGGGAAAAAACCCTCACTAGCGGGAAGAATACTAAGCATCGGGTAGATAATCCACTTCAGTGGATGATCATACTATAGCATCGGACTAATAGTTCATTAAGCCGCCACAATGGTGAAAACCATACAAACAACGGCTTTCGCGATCAAATGAAAATCGTCAGCAAAAATAAAACAACGAAAACTGCCGTCCAGGCATCGAGGATTGGAAATACTAATCATAAAGCGTCAGTAGTATAGATCAATACATAGCCACAACGGTGGAAGGTGGATAGACAATGGATTCTGTAATAACAAGAAATAACGATGATTGAAAGCTTTGAAGGTTATGTATTAGTGACCAAAGGTTCAATGTTGCCTCCGTGTCGGCACACAAAATACTAATGCTCTGATCACTCATCAACATTGCTCAAAGTAAAAGTTAGTCAATAACATCTAGGGATCGGCAAAAAACAAGACTTACCATCAGAATGTTTGTTATTTATCTTCCGCAATGGCGGTTGCGTAGGGAACTATGGTCCCTATTTATTGTTCAACTGACCTCTGAAAAACCAAATAAAAAATTTTAAGTTTCAAAAGACTTCGGCGGTGCAGTGATAGAAATAGTTTGTTTCATCTCCAACACATCGGCTGCAAAGAGAGCTAAAGTTTCGATTCAAGCAGATATAGACTTCTGATAGCAATGAAGGAAATCATTCAGATCAAAGGACATCATCATTTTCAAATCAACCTTAAACTCCACAGTCCAAAGCAAGTGCAGACACAAGTAATGTTTCAAAAAGCATGAAAACAGTTGACCTCAAACAATCCAAACTTGCAGTAGAGGGAAAAAAAAAAGAGTTCAGAAATCGACACAATCTTAGGCAAGATAAAAATTAAGAGGGTCCAAAATTTTAAAACATTTGGGAGAAAAGTTGCAGCTGCAACAATTGGAGACTACCTGGTGAACCTAGATCTCTGGACAATTTCTTCCTTAAGTAATAGACTGTTGACAATAAAACCAACATGTTGAATTCTTGTAGATGTCTGGATTTCCCAAATGCAAAATATATGTACTTTTAATCATTGATGATAGTCAAATTTAGGAAAATGGAAACCAATATTTTAAATTCAAGATAACTCTTTTGAGGCCAGGAATATGAGTTTCATTATTACCTCTGTCTTTGGGTAGCTTCCAGCCTGGACACCACAGAATTGTAACATATGGTAAACAGAAATAGTCATTTGTTCCTCATTCCCATGCCATTTTGTACTTTTTGTGCTTTTGGACTTTTTTTTGTCCTTTATGAGTCCTCTTGCATGCCTTTCTTTATGAACTTTTTATTTAGGCTCCTCTATCCATAGTGTCCTTTTGTGTGAGATGTATTTAATTTTCATCTCACGGACGGAGAAGAACTTTGGAAATTTTGTACTCATATGATTCAGTACTTTGTTTTGATACATATTGCTTTCTTAGGAGTTTTTTTTACTCTTATTTTCCATTTGGCTTTCAATTCTTGGCATGGGATCATTTATATATAATATAATGTTTACCATGCTTCCTTTCCATGGGTCTTTTGCTGTCACTCCCTAGGACATTTTTAAATGTGTGATGGATGGAGCCTCGAAATAGTATTCCAGACTTTTTCATCCTAAGTTATTTTACAAGGATTAAGTAGGACTTCAATGTGTTCATAGCCATTTAGGAAAACTGTTAAACTAGAAGAAATTCTTTCAGATAAAACAATAGTACACAGTCTTATAATCAAGGATTTTAATTACTCCAGAATTCTGATGCTCTCCATGCAACCAAAAGCTTGCCTCTTTTTTATTGAAATCAATCAAAATATAAACTAAAACAAAACAGAATTAAAGCAAATAAAACTAAACAACCAAATTGATTTATTTATGTACAAGATAAACAAAAAATAAAAATCAAGGAAAATAAATTTTGAGAACTAAACCACTAACTAGTCAGTTCTCTGCCCGCTTGTAAATCTGACAACTTGTAAGTTGAGGGGCTAGGCTTGACTGAAAATGCGTACCCATTATAAAAAAACTACATCTACTGGTCTTGATAAAATTGTATCTGAAACTAAATCTACTATTTTACAATCAATCTCATTAGCCCGTGAAAACTGAAGGAGATCGGGCTGGGTGTCTAATGTACTGCTAGCTTCTTTCACTGGGTAGTTTCCCGGTTCTAGTTCAATTAGATAATTTTCCAACATAGAAATCACTAGTTCATTCTTACCCTCCAGCTGAGTAACATTGTGCTTCATGTGGGGTTCTCTTAATGCCTTTAATTGATTGGGACTTCCTTTATAAGGAAACCACAGATGTGACCAATCTGATGCAAAATACTCGTTTAACTTTGCTGACCAATCCCAACTCAAAACAAGTCCATAAGCCTCAGGTATGTCTGCTAATACAATATCAATAAACTGACATACCTTTTCATTTGAAGATAGGCGAAGCATAACATCCTCCATCTCCCCAATTACCTTCACATTTGTTCTATCTAACTGAATAACATGCCGTGTAGATGGTTTAGGCTATCCATTGCCATGTAGATGGTTTAGGCTATCCATTGATATTTTTGCAGACTGAAAGAGGCATGACATTGATTGATGCCCCTGAGTCTACCAAATAGTTGTGCATGTTGTGGTTGAAAATTTAAAAATTTAATAGAAATGGTGGGGTTTTGTATATGGGCTTACCTCCCGCACTTGCTTCACCAACTTCTTCTTCTCCAGGTTGATTTTCAATGGGAAGCTTTTCTTTTGATATTTCAAGTGCTTTTAATAATTTTTATTTTTGTTGAGGCACATTGCACATTTCAAACAATTAGATATTTGCACAATATTATACTCCATCTTATGTTCTTTGATATCCGTTTTTGCATTATCAATCTTCTCTTCAGCAGGTTTAACAGGCTTGTTGATTTTGCTTTGGATTTTGACTTGTGATAGTGAATTCAAGTATTTTATCAGTTGTGGTGCTTTTCTGAAATTTCTTTACATTCTCTTGAATTCTCTTAATTTTAGTGAGTACTGATGTGTCTTCTTTTATCAATCCTTGACTTCTAGTTGTCACATTTGCTTCTGATGTATCCTTCTGTTTCAGATCACTTTCCACCTTGGTATCAAACATCGAGACACAATCCCATAAAACCATAGTATCCTCTTCCTTTTTTCTGTGGATTTATTTCCCTTTTCTTCCTCATCATCAGCTTCTGTTAGTTTAGAGTCCAATAGTTGATTCATTACTAATGTCATCGAATTGATCCATTGAGACCAATTTTTTTTCGGAATGAGGCTACTGATGAAAGGTGCAAAAATTGTCCATACCTACCTCAGTTAAATTCATTGATGCAGGACTATGTGGAGGAGGTTTAGATTGATTGTTGTCTCCTCTCCTTTCATAGTAAGGCTTATATGCTTTATGAGCCTCCTTTTCTTTTTCCAAATATATCACTCTATTAGAAATCTTCTGCATCATCTTCAACATCCCATCAAAGTGGTGTGATTTCTCATCCTTAAACTCAGAATAATCTTCTATGATCTCTTTTTCAGCTTCTACCCTCTCAGCTTCTTCATAAGTTTTCGACAATGTAGGCTTGATTGACATCTTGGCAAACATGGCCAAGTTAGGCCCTAAAGCTGAAGTATAGTATTCGGTCAGAACTTTATTAGAAGGTTTATTAGTTGCATAGAAATTCTTAAGATAAGCAGTAAACCTTTGGGTGAAACTATGCACTTTTTCTTTTCTTTCCTTCTTTAAAGCGCACAACCCTTTCATCAGAGCTGCATGATTTTTTTGGGATGCATATTTATTTCTGATTATCCTTTCAAATGCGTCCCAATATGGGATTGAGTTTGCAGGTAGAGAAAAATACCATGAAGCTGTTGCCCCTTTCAGGGTGTGTGGAAATAATCTGCAGACCACATCTTCATGTTCTCCAGCCCTAAGTCCTTCTATGGCCAAGTAAAAGCTTTGTAAATGATCATCTACTAAAATATTTTCACTTGGGCCAAATTTGGGCAAAATTTTCTCAAAATCCTGAGGTAAGTCATGCAAAGGAGGTGCAAGGTTCAAAGGTGACCTAGCCTTCCAAGCAGGTGGTGGATTCGGTGGGTTGGGTGGCTGATTTGCGTTTACGCCTGCCATGAGTCTGGGTGGAGAATGAGGTGGTGAATGAATAGGGGTATTAACAGGTGAACAATAGGGTGTATCTGGGCCTAACTGGTTCAGAGGTTGAACAACTTCTTGTAAGGCTGTTTCTACTAGTTCTTTGAAATCTTCAACCAACAATGCATCTTCCAATATAGGGCAGTGTTTCTTTCGATATTCTCTTCTGTGTAAGACAGGAATAATTGGTAATCCTCCAATATTCTTCACATATTCCCTAGTATGTCTTCTCATATCATTAACTACTTTGTTATCGACAGAATATAGATGCTCTTTAACCTTCTCTTTAGGAATTGGATCAGGAAACAAACTACTTTTAGAACTGTCACCGATGGAATAGTCTCGAGAAAACGGGTTTCCGTAGCCATCCATTCACTGGTGGCCCTCCTTCTAGTGCCAAAAAAAATTGATGCCTAGAAAATCGCAGGCAACAACAGTTAGGGATTCTCCCTAGTAAACGTTCCCAACTAGCCCGTTACTGTTTGGTCTAGGGAATCCGTCCGGTTTACGGTCCGGCTACCGTAGGTCAAGTAACAAAAATAAAGGGTTTTACCAGTTATGGCCTGGTCCACTATGTATATTTTAGTTTTTTATATTTAAGTATGAGATTCAGGTGCCTATCTAAGAATGGAGATTGATAGAGAATACGAGGAGTGGTCACAATGTGATGCGTTGGTTCTTACCTCTCGTCTTAACTCTCTCACATCTAAATCACATACAACAAGAAAAACTAAGAATAACTATCTAACCTATCCCTAGGGAGCAAGATTATCATTTATCAATGAGTAATGTATTTATGTGCATGCATTAAGAAAAATCATAGATAGTTGTTACTTATTTCAAAATACATGAACAGTAATAGATATATGAACAACCATATAGCTAATTGTTTATGAACGACGTTCATTACTCATAGTGGAAATTTCATAAAATAAACTAGAGAGAATTCATACAAGAACATAGGTTCAAAAAGTTAGAACGATCTCATAGTTCATGGACACAAAGATGAAAACGAAATAGTTCACATTCAACACATCCATGGAACAACATTTGAAAAGTTCCACCCAGCTTTCTCCAATAGGAAACTTGTAATTCTTATTGCAAAAGGAAATAGTTCTTCTTACAACATGTTCTCACAAATCTAACTGGGAAAAAGTCCTTTATTCCCTCTAATTCTCCTATATTTATACAAATAGCAAAACCTTTGGGTTCCCCCCCCCCCCCCCCCCGGGTGACCTTTGGGCTCCCACAACTGTTTAATCTCATAATTTTGTCCTTTGTGAGTGCTCATGATTCATACAATATGTTACATTTTAAATTAAGATTTACAAGAACTTTGTAAAAAGGGACCGGCTTGGTAACTGATGAGCCATTTCCAAGCCTAGGCCTCTACTGCTATCAATTCTTCTTAGTAATCCATTGGTCCTTTTAAAATCCTATTGTTCTCATATCTTCACTCTCTTCTTTTTACCAACACCTTTGCTTCTTCATTCTTCAGCCACTTCCTTCCTTGCTGCCTCCCTTCTACTTTGTCTTTTAAACACATCTTACTTGTAGTAATCATCCTGTCATGAAAATAGCAGATTTTAGACCATTTTAGGGTTTAATAAAGTAATACGAACTGTATCAATACATGAATTTTGTAAAATGAACTCTAAACAATGTTAATGCATGAAAATAAAACATGATAATGCAAAGAAAATCCTGACAGCTAGGTCTGAAATTCCTCTAAACCCGCTGCCCAACAAAAACCACGATCCCGATAGAACAACTCTTCATCTCAATCCTAGCCACATTTGGACCAAATCGACATCCTCCACTAAAATCATGAATGATGACAAAGTAACCTCCATCGGAAAAAACAGTGAAAGCACAGAAGAAAGGCAGAAAAAAACCCTCACTGGCGGGAAGAATACTAAGCATCGTGCAGATAATCCACTTCAGTGGGTGATCATACTATAGCATCAGAATAATAGTTCATTAAGCCGCCACAACGACAAAAACCATACAAAAAATGGCTTCCACGATCAACATAAAAAAATCGGTGAGCCAAAGAACTAAGGACTACGGAAGAATAGTCCTATTCATAGCCACAACTACGGGCTTCAGATAGACAATGAGTTCCACGAGACTATTAAGTCTATCGATGTCGGAAAGATTAAATACTATAACATCGGGCAGAAAAACTCGTTGTCGACGAATGGAACGACGTAAATGTCGGGTGGTTAGTTCACTAAAACGATGCAATGGTAGAAACCACATAGGCTAAGGGCTTCCATGATCAAATGAAAATCATCGACAAAAATAAAACAACGACAACTACCGTCCAGGCATCGGGGATCGAAAAGACTAATCATAAAGCTTCGGCATGATAGATCAATACGTGGCTGAAACAACAGAAGGTGGATGGACAATGGATTCTGTAATAACAAGAAATAACGGCGATCGGAAGCTTTGAAGGCTATGCATCGACGACCGAAGGTTCAATGTTGCCGCCATGTCGGCACACAAAATACTAATGCTCCGATCACTCATCAACATCGCTCAAAGTAAAGGTTAGTCAATAAAATCTAGGCATGGGCAAAAAACAAGACTTACCATCGGAACGTTCATTATTTAGCTTCTGTAATAGTGGCTGCGTAGAGAACTACGACCCTGATTTATTGTTCAACTGACCTCTGAAAAACCAAATAAAAAATGTTAAGTTTCAAAAGACTTCGGTGGTGCAGTGATAGAAATAGTTTGTTTCATCTCCGACACAGTGGCTGCAAAGAGAGCTAAAGTTTCGATTCAAGCAGAAATAGACTTCCGATAGCAATGAAGGAAATCATTCAGATCAAAGGACATCATCATTTTCAAATCAACCTTAAACTCCACAGTCCAAAGCATTTGTAGACACAAGAAATTTTCCGAAAGGCATGAAAATAGTTGACCTCAAACAATCCAAACTTGTAGCAGAGGGAAAACAAAACAGAGTTCAACAATCCAAACAATCTTAAGCAAGATACAAATTAAAAGGAGGGTTTAAAATTTTAAAAAATTTGGGAGAAAAGTTGCAGCTGCAACAGTTTCCTTTTTGCATCATTTTCATATGTGTAAATTCCGCTAATGCTTTCTAGTTGTATGTGAGGAATTTGTTTTATTAAGCGCTCCTTTCATCAGATATAACATTCATAATGTGTCTGTAATGATTGTTGTGGAATTCGTCCTTGTTAGATGATCCATTTTTGTCATTACCCTTATTGTTGTTTCTGCTAAAGGTGTTTTCAAGAGATTCATCCATAGATAGGTGCCTCTTGCTGCACTGGACTTTTTCTCCTTTCTCCTATCACCACTTGAATATATTTGACTGAATATTACACTCACTTTGCCTCATATTACAAAAGGAAAATCACTGCTCATTATTTTTTATAATATCCTTGAATGATTCAGGCTGTGACTCCATTTCCCAATGGTATTTTTTTCTGTCTGTCTTACAATTTTTAAATTTACAAAGATATCTGTTCCCTATCAGAAATATAGCCTTCTGAAAGCTTGCTTAAAGTCAAATGTATATGTGAATGTTCCTGTGACAAAGAGAGATCCCTATCTAACTGTAAAGGCTAGATTACAGTCTAAATATTGGTTTGAAATGGTTATCCCAGTGATTTTCCTACCACAGCCATAGGAAAATTATTGGGTTATAACAGGTACCCTATCCTAATTCAACATAATATTATTTTATGTTTATTTTGGTAACTCTCCTAAAAGGTAGGGAAAGAAGGATGACCCTTCTAGAAGACTTGTCAAGATTATAAATTCAAGTCCTAAGATTTCATTGTGTGTGTCTTGACAAGAAGCAATTAGAGATTTGATTCATTGAATGTCTTAGATATTTTTATTGCTCTTTGGCTTGATGTCTAGGGATTGTTGTTTCTCCCTGGCTTGACGTCAAGGGTTTCGTGTTGCTAGTTGGCTTGAAGTTTAAAGTTCTTGTTGCTACTAAAGTATGTTTTTTATTGGGTCACTACCTAGCCTTTATTGCAACTACTGTTTATGAGAAAGTTGTGGCCTTCTCTCAGCTTGTTAGGGATGCCTGTATTGAACCATGACCTATGTGGATTGTTTGGACTAAGCTGTGACCTTTGTAGGCTACTAGGATCTAATTCATGACCTATGTTGATCTCCTTGGAATGGGCCGTGATTGTTGGAATCCCTAGGTCTGGGTCGTAACTATTTAGAATCCCTTAGGGCTAGGTCACGACCATTTGTAAGCCCTTAGGTTGGGACATAACTGTTGGAGGCCCCTAGGATAGGGACATGAATATTGTAATTTTACTAGAGAAAACCATGACCAGTCTTGAGCCTGCTAAGGGCTATTGTGACATGTATTAATCCTTCTAGGACTGTTGTGACTGGATGAAAATTCCTTGAGGACTGTTAAGGGTCCAAAGCATGTGTATGAAGGTACCATGAACTACTGTGGGTTACTAACGGTTTCATGAGGGTGTGTAAATGTGTTGGTATCCTAATTGTGTATTGCTTGACTAGGCCATGATATGTTAGTATGGATTGAAGTCTGCGTGAGGTCTAATATGTGGGTCGCTACCATTTATTGGACTGGTTATACAACTAATGAAACCCATGAGTTAATGCCTCTCACCCATGTGTTGGCTACTAAGTTGGGAACAAAGCTCACAGAGGTCAGAAAGAATGGAACCTACTCTTGGTTGAGGCCTGATGGAAAAACACAAGCAAACATTGAGTACAAAAATCACAGTGGTGCATGGTTCCTCTATGCATTCACACAGTTCTCATCTCCACTCAACATGATGAGACAATGACCAATGAACAATATTTATCTAAAGGAAGTGAGAGGGTTCAATTTTTATACAAGGGGGATATTCTTTGGATAGTAAACTATAATGACCCCCATAAGATCCTGCTGATTTTTTTGGCTCTCTTATGCAATTTAGTTAAGAGATTTCATAAAAATAATTTTCAAAAATACCACTGAGATGTTCCCAATAGACTTAGTTGGTTTTTATATTCAATGTACTGCTGATGTGTTGATGCATGAGCATAGGCTCAAGAGGGCGAAGTCATTCATGACTTCACAAGGTCAAGGGAACTCTTAAGAGACCTAGGGTCTCGTAAATTTGTAATTTTCTTTATTTTGTAAAAGCTGAATAAAATGGATAAGAAATCTAGATCCTTTTACACATGTAATAGTTAGGATTGAGTTATTTGTGAGTCATAGGGTTAGCATAGATCAATAAGGACTATACTCCTTTGTTATAGGGTCTGGAAACATAATCCTCTTGTATTTAAATCAGTTTGAGTTATTTTCTTAGCATCTTAGTTAGCTTACAGAGCTTGTTGGCTCGCATAAGCCTAGGTTAGCTCACAAAGATTAGGATAGCTCATAGAGGTTTGAGGATAACTCAAAGAAGATTTGATTAGCTCATAGATCTTGAGAGGGAGAGAAATTCCACATAGCATGAATGGAGGAATGAGAGGTGTGTGCACAAAAGAGTGAGTGAGGAGTGAAAAAGTAGAATTATCTGTGTATTTGAATTTCCGGTGAATTGAATAAAGAATAGACAGTNATAAAATAATAGTTAAAATAATAAAATAATATTTATTAATTTTGGAGGAAGAAAAGAAAAAACTACTTTTTTGTTCATATTTTCGACATATCTCCCTATGTGTTTACTCAAATTTTGATCGGGAGAGCTTGTTGGATGTGGAATAAAATTACACATCCAACGAGTACCCACTCGAAATAATTTTTATGGGACCCTCTACCCCAAAAATAAGAAATACCTGAAAAACATGATGATGATGCCATCATCACATTGTTTCAGGTATTTGTTGTTTTTGGGGTAGAGAGGCCCATAAAAAGTATTTCGAGTGGGTACTCATTGAATGTGCAATTTTATTCCGCATCCAACGAGCTCTCCCGATCGAAATTTGAGTAAACAAAGAGGGAGATATGTCGAAAATACGAACAAAAAAAGTAGTTTTTTTTATGATACTTTTCCCCAAATTTATATTAAAAAATTGTTTAAGAGGTGCTCCCTTTTTGAATTTTAAAGCATTTTTATTGGTTAATACATGATGACATGGAATTTGTATTATTTTTTGAAGGCCCATTTTAAATTTAAATTTCCTCTAATGGGATTAGACTCTTGTTGTAGCCTCGTTTGAGTAAGTTTGTTGGAATGAGTTCCAGGGCTCTCACCAGGGGATGAAAACCCATCCAAAGGCTTCAGGTAATCCTATGCAAGTACTTCCCTATCCTCGAGTTGTTTGGTGTGGTTAACACCCACGGATATTTGGCCTCCACTGGCACTCTTTGAGTCAATAAGTTCTGATCCTTCAAGGATCTATCTTCCTATGAAAGGAATAAAAGTGTAAGTCTAAGAAATTTTACCTAGAAAGGAAATCTAAACTAAGATAAAACTACCTATAAAAACATGTTGTTTGATGTACATGTTAATTTGATATGGAAAACTGATAAGTGCATTCATCAATTTAACATAAATGTAAAATAGATTTAATTGCTTATCAACTCAAATTCAATCAATCAAAATTGACTGGTGGTAAATTAAGGATTTAGGAACATTCGATATTAACTTGTGATTAATATTTTAATTGAAAAATTAACATAACTTATAACTTTATGTGAATCATTTGCAAAAATAGACAAAGAGTTTTAATTGAATAAACTCTATTAAACCCTTAATCATGCATAAATCATGAGTAGAGATAAACCAAAACTGTAGATAAATGCACTTATAAATTGCAGAAAATTAACAGTATTCGATAAGCAATTTAAAGTACGAAAATCAATATCATCAAGGAAACATGACCGATAAACGAAAGAGGATTTAAGTGAATAATTTCATTGTATTACTTCAATTTTGTAACAAATTACAAGACCTGCACTAATAAGAGTTTCTCCAGTCCCCTTCGCTGATTTTCTCCTTCCAGATTCTCTGGCAATTATCTTCCCCCATTGGGAGCATCCCATCAGATCTGAAAGAAAAAAATCTTCTGGCACTGTCGAGTGCTCCCAGCTCTGGCTAGGTAGCAGCATTTACAGAACGTCAAGAAAAACCTCGTCGGCATGTTCAATGCAACCCTCCCCACCTCTGGAAATCGAAGGCCTCTTTATATAGGTTATGTGCTTCAAATAAAAACCTTCAGGATAATAATGATCAATAATCCCATGATATCCTGCATTTATTATTTGCAAAACAAATATATCCCTCACTTTCTATTTTCTGGGGATGACGTGACTTTTCTTATTTTCTTTTCTCAACTCACAAAAACACACAAAAACATTAACTAAATCAATCATGATGAAGACATAGAATGCATGCAGACAGGATGAACCGCCCAAAAAATTAACTAAGTTACCCTTTCAAATAAAATTGGTGCTCCCACATTTTGGATAAAACATGGGATTTTTTGTGCCTACAACAAATGGCGACACATTGGGATGAATCAATTATCTCTCCCTTGAAAATATAGAAGATTCACATGTATGTGAAGACAAAAGATAAGGTTTCCAATAAAAATAGGGTTTACCTTAAAACATGGGTACCACATTAACGATTCAACCTTTCAAGGATATACCCAACTGCAGGTGATTTTTTTTTAATTATAACTTTCTAACCATCATTAAAAATACAAAGACAACTGTTGATTATCTAGATTTCCGACAAAATGTTATTCATTTGAACACATTCTAAATGAACAATTCGTGATGATGAGAAGATGTTATCTTAATGATTAGCCTCTAATACCATAGGCATGGCCCTACTACCAGCAAGTGTTTATAGCCTCGATGGGGTTATATTTTAACCCAATAAGTTACTTGTATCCCATCCATTAGTTAAATATGTGAAGCTTATCAATCCTTGTTAAATATTTGCATTCCTAGAAAGAAGTTGGAAACCACTGCCCCGACTTGGTGATAGTGTCATTCACACCAACTTACATATAATGAGTGGGCTGGCTCACAATGAGAACCCCTATCTTGCAACCGTTTTGCGGCTACAAGCCAGTACCCTGGCCCGATGACCAGATGTGGATAAAGTCATTCCATAAGAAGGTATGATCATGAACAGGATGGCTTGTAATAAGACCCCATGTTTCCCAACTTCCTCCTAGAGATGTTAAAGAAGAGGATCGGGCTACGTTTAATGTTAATATAATAAGATATTACTTAATGGATGGGGAAGCGACCATACTCCTTAAGCGATCGGGATGGCGTTAATATTTTTGGGATGATAACAATGCAAGCTTCAGTAATTTTCTCTCAAAGAAGGATCCAATTAGAACATAATGCAGAAATTAGTTAAAATAACTTTGTGTATGAATTTGTGATAATTATAAAGATAATCATAGCAGCTAAGTTTATGTATGAAGGTAAAACTTCGAAAGTGTTCCATCGTGGGAAAAGGGATAGTCATTTCTTGAAAATCACCTTGTAAAGATTCCTTCACATATAAGACTTCAAAAGGTGTAGGCTTGGAATAACTAACTTATTCGAGAGTATCATTAATTAAGGATCAACAATCGCCTATCAATTAATTTTTAGAAAAGTTTTGATAAATAAATGATGATTCAAAGTAAGGAATTGTAGAATAGATTGGAATCAAATTTTTCGATAATTAACATTTCAACCTTTCACCCCAACGCAAATGATTATCAAATTAGGAAATCCAAACCTAATCAAACAATTCCAAAATGAAATGAAAAGTAATCCAATCTAAATAAATTAAAGCAAATGAGGATTTACAATTATGACTTAAATCTCAGGTGGAAAAATATGTGTTTACAGTTTTCTCGTAGAAAAGAATTTGTTCTATTCTAATAGGGGTGATAGATAGTGGATCAAACAGTATCAATTCCTAAATTGTACATAATTATTTGAATTGATTACAGTTGTATTTGTAATAGAACTCGTTAAATGTAATTATAGATTCTTTAAAGATTCGATTAATAGTATTACTCACCACATGAGATATTGAGTCAATTGAATCCCTTTTATTTAGAAACCTAAATTGAAAAAAATGTAAAACTAGGCCTTAAAAAATTGTCTTATGTGAACAAAAGTGGGATTTGTTGTCGTGTTTGTAAAATCGAAGGAATTTGTTATTGTAAAGAGAGTAATTATATCAATTGATAAAATGAAAACGTATTCAATTGATTAATTAAATTGATTATAATAAAACTCTTAAAATCAATTTATTCTCCTCCCATTGAAGAATTATGATCAATATTGTTATTTGTCGCATAAAATTGTTTAGGACAATTAGGCCTTTCTTTATTAAAGATTATGTACATAAAGAAAACAAAATGAAATAATACCAAACTAAATTATGTGCAATTTGCGACAACAATATGTTAAAACTGCTTCTTTCAAGTTCATATTCGGAAAAGATCAAAATCTGTGTGTAATGAAGATGATCTAATTTTAATTACTTTGTCTTCTTTCAAAATATCCTTGCTCTTAAAACTTGAAAATGAATTAATTCAAAACATTTGATGACATTAAAATTATAATTTAAAACTAAAGATAAAATTCAAACATGAATGCCTTGAACCAATAATAAGCGAGAGCATGAATAAAGTGGAAGAGGATTAAAAAATACTTCCCTGAATGCATCTGAAGAAGCGTCATTTCTGACTTGGACTTGGCTTGTTGTCACAAATGTTTTATTTGAAGAAAAGCAAAAGAGTAATCTAATTACTAAATAAATGAACAAAACTAATCTATTCCACACCTACTCCTAAAATACTCTAAAAAATAAACAGAACTAAGTATAATCGAATTTCCAATGGAACCAATCAAGTAACTTTAATCCTGCAAGAAAAGACAACGATGCATCAGCAATAAAAATATTAAAAATGGAGATACAAAAATAAAAAAAACTAAACTAGACTTCTTATTTACAAAGAAATGACAATGACATGGAAAATGATTTAAAATTGATTCTTCCAACCATAAATAAATTCGATCATAAAAAGTGGGTTGGAAATTATTAAGATATTGATTCAAAAGAGCTTCAAAAAAATTGAAAGTGGGGAATATTTATTTTAGAAATATATCATTGTTATTGCATTGAAAGAAAATGACAGGATTCAAATCTTGTACATGATTGGTTTCATTTTCTTGATTTTTATTTAAACGTTCATTCCCATTAAGTGCCCGAGGTTTGTTTCATTTCAAATTGTTTGATCGAAATAACTTTTCATTTAAAATATTTTGTTTAGAAATAGTGTATTTCAAACAAATATTTTGAAATTCATTTTTGATTTCAGCCAATTCACCATCTAAAGACTTATCGTTCCCAGGTTGTTCACAATGATTAGGATTAAAAGGTGAAGATAAAGGATATGAAGATTTCTCGAAATGATTATAGTCAAGAATATGTTCATTAAAATATGAAGGACAATTAGTATTTTCAAAACCTTCTATCCTAAGATCCATCTTTTGATTAAATGAAGAAGAGTGAATATCACTTATAAAATAAGGACTTTTAAAATCATTAGAAATAGATAGAAAATCCTCTTTATAATTTCCTAAATCTTCATTTTTATTTATAGTTGGATGATCAAATTGATAAAAAGGAAAATGTTCAAAAGTTGTTTAAACAAATTGTTCATTACATAGATTGGAAGTATT
This sequence comes from Pseudotsuga menziesii, assembly GCA_001517045.1. Taxonomy (NCBI): domain Eukaryota; kingdom Viridiplantae; phylum Streptophyta; class Pinopsida; order Pinales; family Pinaceae; genus Pseudotsuga; species Pseudotsuga menziesii. The sequence continues at coordinate 1,256,647 of LPNX010160502.1, read as the reverse complement.
AGAATTAAGATTTTCTTCGATAATTTTAGATTGAGATTCCAAACATTGAAGGAAAAATGTGCAACATTCATCGTACTCACATCCATTTGAAAGAGAAGAGTGATGATTGGAACTTGCAACTAAATTTATTTTGGTATCTAAAGAAGATTTAATTTTAGATGCATAAACTATTTGTTTCAAACCATGTAAAGTATTTTGAATATTACTTTCATTTCTAATGGACATAACTTCATTGTACACATCATTAATTTCCAAATTTAAATGAACAATTTGTGAAACATTCAGTTTTTTTTCACCATATTCTACATAATATGAAATAGAAGGAGAAAAATAGTCTAAAGGATACCTTTTCAAGTCTTTTTCAAGATCTTGAGCCTCTTTGCATGCTTTATTGAAATATGTTATCCCTTCATGCAAAATAAACATTTCTATAGTCTTGGGAGGAGATCTAACACACCAATAAAAAGTGAGTTGTGCTGAAGGTCTATATTTTTCGTGTAACCTATAATACACTTGTCGAAAATGTTTGTTAAAATACTGAATTGATTTTCCATCATGTACCTGCATTTGATTCAAATTTTGATGAATTCCAATTATATCATGATCTTCAAAAGAATCTCTAAAAACATTCTTAAATTCTAACCAACTAGAAATTGAATTCAAAGGTAAAAAATAAAACCAAAGAGAACCTTACCTTTGAAGGTAAATGGGAATAATCTGCAAGAAACATCTTCATGTATGACATTAAATAAATGCAAAAATAGTTTCATATCTTCTAATATGCTCGGTAATAGAAACATTACCATTGCCATCGAACTTTGGCAAGATATTAACTGCCTTTTTAGGGAGCTCATGTAAAGGACCTTGTATGCTCAACGCAGTATCAGAATCACATGCAAGGATTTGGGAAAGAGCCATGAAAACATAACAAATAAAAGTTATCTCTTATTGTGGGAAATGTGCCAAATCAGGCCCTCCTTCTAGCTCCATTTTCTGAAGCCTCCATTGAGTAAGTTTTCTGGAATGAGTTCCAAGGCTCTCAACAGAGGATGAAAACCCAGCCAAAGGATTTAGGTAATCCTACATAGGTACTACCCTATCCTTGAGCTGTTTGGTGTGGTTCACCCATGGATATTTGTCCCCCATTGGTACTCTTTGAGTCAAGAAGTTATGATCCTTGAAGGATCTGTCTTCCTATGAAAGGAATAAAAGTGTAAGTCTAAACCAATTTACCTAGAAAGGAAATCTAAACTAAGATAAAACTACCTACAAAAAGATGTTGTTTGGTGTAAAGGTTAATTTGATATGGAAACTGATAAGTACATTCATTAATTTAACATAATTGTAAAATAGATTTAATTACTTATCAACTCAAATTACTATCAATCAATCAAAATTAACTGGTGGTAAATTAAGGATTTAGGAACATTCAATATTAACCTGTGATTAATATGTTAATTGAAAAATTAACATAACTTATAACTTTCTGTGAATCATTTGTAGAAGTATATAAAGTGTTTTAATTGAATAAACTCTATTAAACCCTTAATCATGCATAAATCATGAGCATAGATAAACCGAAATTGTAGATAAATGCACTTATAAATTGTAGAAGATTAACAGTATTTGATGAGCAATTTAACGTAAGAAAATCAATATCATCAAGGAAACATGACCAATAAACGAAAGATGATTCAAGAGAATGATTTCATTGTATCACTGAAAGTTTGTAACAAATCACAAGGCTTGCACTAATCAGATTTTCTCCAGTCCCCTTCGCTGATTTTCTCCTTCCAAATTCCCCAGCCCCCACTGGCAGCGTCCCATTAGATCTGAAAGAAAAATATCTTTTGGCACTGTCAAGCTCTCCCAACTCTATCCAGCTAGTAGCGTTTACAGAAAGCCAAGAAAAACATCGTCGGCTTGTTCAGCACAACCCTCCCCACCTCTAGAAATTGAAGGTCTCTTTATATAGGTTATCTGCTTCAAATAACAACCTTCTGGATAATAATGATCAATCGTCCCACAATATCCTACATTGATTATTTACAAAACAGATATATCCCTCACTTGCTATTTTCCGAGGATGACGTGACTTTTCTTTTTTTTCTTTCCGCAACTCACAAAAACACAGAAAAAATATTAACTAAATCAATCATGACAAAGACATAAAATGCATGCAGATAGGATGAACAACCCCAAAAATTGACTAAGTTACCATTTCATATAAACTTGGGGCTCCTTAATTTTTGATAAAACATGGGATCTATTGTGCCTACAACACCTTTGTGTGTGGTTTTGATGGATTTTATGTCTTCATATAGTTTTGTAGAAGTATGAATTCATCCCACATTCACTCCGTATAACCCTGTGTATAAACTCTGTGGATTTGGATTGCCATAGTTTCTGAATTGTAGAGAAGAAATGATCATGTTAGTGATCAATTAAGTGAATCTTTGTAGAGGGTTAAAGCTTAACCAGTGGCTCAAATAAAACAAGATCATAGAGTGGGGATCAATCGTGGGGAATATCGACGGTTTATAGTGATATCGCCTGGAAAAGTTGCAAGCTTTCAAAAAAAATTCATGTGCACGATATTCTATGGAATGCGCTTAATAAATTTTGGAATCCACCGTTGATTTGGTGGGGACACTGATCGAATGATCAGAAGGACATTTTTTTGTGTGAAAAAGTAAGTTGTACGAACACTTAAGTTGGCCGCAAAATTGATAGATCAACGATCAAGATCAAGCCCGCACTAGATCGACAGCGAGGAAGAAGAGTTGTGCGGAAAATATTGTTTTGGAAGTGTCAAAAGTCGAAGAGATGACTTCTGATTCCTGCATTTCAGAAAGATAGAGTGCGAAAAGGAGGAAATACGACTTCTGATTCCTGCATTCCCGCATTTCGAAAATATAGAGTGTAGAAGGGAATGCGCAGAAAGCTATATAATTCTGCTGCATAAGAAAGTTAGACAGTGAGGAAAGATGTTTAACATAGAGAATTTGGCCTGTTTGTTTCGGATCTCAAGGGTTTTGAAGTTTGTACACAAATTAGTGTGATCATATGTGTAATGTTTGGCTTGCATATTGACTATAATTTTCAGATCTTTATTTTCGTAGCGCTAACAGTGAACAATAAATGAAATAGAGATTGCTTTGCATAAATAACAAGGAAAATAAACCCTAAATATCATATTCATATAAATTTGAGTTTACAATGACTGTAACAACAGTTCTAAGGTGGAAAAGAAAATATGAAATTACTTTAACTCTAACCTATAGCTTCTTGGGCGTGCACAATTATTTATGGAAGTGAGCTGCCTTTCTTTGGTGTCTTGATTTTTCTTTGGTGTATGCCTTATCCTGTCAACTCCTCAAAACAAACCAAATCATCTTCTTCTCAACACCGTGCATGACAAATAATTTTGCAGACTCCCTTATTATGCTGCAGCACCCTCCTTCACTACCCAAAAACATTATGCACATTTGTAACAAGAAGGAAGACTACAATGAGAGTACCCAACAACGATGTAGTAGATTCCTGTAGGTGTCAATATGGATTGTAGCTCCCTTTTTGGCTGTAACAACCCTTGATATTTTCCTAGATGAAGTGTTGGGATCACTATAGATGTGGAACTGTAAGGATATGCGCCCAACAGAAAGTAAACCCCCCAATATTCACAAATCGTCTTCACAAACAAGGCTGTGTCCTCTCCAGATGATGTCATAGCCCATACCATCCAAACTCAGCCAACAAATGAAGAATACGACATCTACAAGATGAAATTAGACCCTCTGTTACTCTCCCATGCAGTCCAAAATCAACCAACAAATTAAGAATATGGCCTCCACAAGATGAAATCGGCCCCTCTGTTACTATTTTTTTTTCAAAAACATAAAAACCAAAAAAGAAGAAAAAGAGAACATGCATGAATCTATAGCATCTTATATATAGACGAGCGTAAAAATATACTATACTAATACAAATGTGTAGTATGTATAACCATGGCATGACTCTATAATCCTAGGTATAATATAATATTGTTACTTGTTAGACTCATAGGAAGACTCCCTTGGGATTTTCCTAGATGAAGTGTGGGGATCACTATAGATGTGGAACTGTAAGGATATGCGCCCAACATAAAGTATACCCCCCAATCTCCACAAATCATCTTCACAAACAAGGTTGTGTCCTCTCTAGACGATATCATAGCCCACACCATCAAAACTCAACCAACAAATGAAGAATACAGCCTCCACAATATGAAATCAGATCCTTTGTTACTCTCCCATGCAGTCCAAAATCAACCAACAAATGAAGAATATGGCCTCCACAAGATGAAATTGGCCCCTCTGTTACTCCTTTTTTTTCAAAAACATAAAAACCAAAAAAGACGAAAAAGAGAATATTCATGAATCTATAACATCTTATATATATACATGCTTGAAAATATACTATACTGATACAAATTTGTAGTATGTATAACCACGGCATGACTCTATAATCCTAGGTATAATATAATATAGTTACTTGTTAGAATCATAGGAAGACTCCCTTGGGATTAACCTTATTATAGAATGTGCTATGGGGATGGCACTAGGGAGTCCTAGTTTCTTATATTCTTATTTTACTTATTGCATAAGCATTTCTAGATTCTATTCTATTGTTTTTCAAGGACATTTATAACTTACATCATAGGGAGGCTCTATGGGTTAAATATAAATATGTTTCTAATGTGGATATATCCCAACCTGTAGACTAACTACTGTACGTTGTTAGTATGATAGGAGATCAATATGTAATAGCTGTGACCACTATTTTAACATATCAATGTATTTTTAGGAGGAGTTAGAATTGGCTTCGATCACCTCATTTAATGGCTTGGAAGGTATGGGAAACTTCATTTCCTTTAGAGCTCAATAAATCTCACTTGGGAGTGAGTATATTACTCAAAGGTAAAGTGCAATGGACATAACATTAAATTAGAGATCACTTGGTTCAATAATTTCATATGCCACCTGTCATTGACTCTCCAATGACCTAAATAGAAATTCCCATGGCATCTGCAAAAAATACTACACTTCCACCACTAAAATGGTTCATTGAAAAATTGAAATACATAAATGAGGTGGAGGCTATAGATGGGCATCGCATGATATGTGGTAGGTGTAAGGTAGGGATCATTGAAAATCGACTGGAGGGATATCTTAGCAAGTAATCATATTTTCATCAGGAGAATAGTTTCAATGGTATAATACTAGTCTAAAAAACATAGGTGAATGGTTCAAATTCCTTTTATATTTATAATAATTTCATATGGTTGGAAGAGGTAATGATTAAAATTATTAATATTTGAAAGGATTAGATAGGTTCTTGTAGGTTTTATTCAAGTAGGAACTTAACCAATGTATTGAATTGTCAAACTTATGGAGAGAATATAGAGAAAATGTAACACCGTATATCTCTTCTCATTATTCTAATATCCTTGATTACCTAATTGATATGTCAATTAAGAAACTAGATTTGTAAAATATACCACAATAGAAATTTTATCTCATATTATTTCCATAAGAAGAGAGATCATAAATCCAACCAAGAAAAAAACAAGAAATAATTGTTTGAATGCATAGATCTCTTTGTAAGGAAAGAAACAATAAATTGTCATATCATGCCAGTAGTTACAAATAGCATAAAGAGAAAATATATTGTGTAGAATCATAAGAGAGTCTATAGAAATAGACTAATTTTGTACAATTATTTTAGCTTTATGGTATCCTTACTTATTGACATGGAACCTTGAATGATATATAAGTAATTTTATCAAGTAACTGGTAAATCCACCTAGGATGTATAAATGCAGTAGATACCTACTATAAATAATACTATGTTTGGATGTAACCTCAACATCTAACCTCAAATGAAAATGACATCCCTTATGTGGTAAGATAAAATTGATTGCTAGTGCACTTGAATCCATTGAAACAAGCTCACTATCCCCATCCTTCTACATATAAACCTCACAATAAATTCCTTAGAAACCATGCTTATTACATTATTTAACTTCATGTCATCCAACACAATAGGATAATATACATGGTCGATTTCATGGTATACCCTCTCAACCTCCATATTTGTATCAAGTCATTTTCGTTGTGAAATCCATTCATCAAAGGATTGTAAGTATGAATATTTGGTTCACAACCATTTTCCTTCAAATGCTCCACTAGTGCAAGATAAATGACAACTTTGCCTCCTTTGCAATGTCCATAAATCAAGGTAGTATACGTTACTTCATTTGGTGTCAATCATTTTTAGTTAGGGATGATGGTTAAGGGAATACTTAAGGATAGATTAGATGAAATTTTTGATCTATATATCCATCTTTTTCTCTGATCTAGATACGAAATTGTCATGGTTCACTAATTCATATAACAAGTGTTGTAGGAATTAGAATAGTGTCCTTTCCATCATTAGCACCTACAATACTAGGTATATACGTATTTGTTTGATAATTATAAAGATATGGAGGGTTGACATTGTAGGTTAAAAATTATACTTATAAGGAGATGGGTGTCACATCATATTGATATGGTCCATCAAGCAAGTAATCATATTTTCATTAGGAGAATAGTTTCAATGGTATAATACTGGTCTAAAAAACATAGGTTAATGGTTTAAATTCCTTTTATCTTTATAATAATTTGATATGGTTGGAAGAGGTAATGATAAAAATTATTAATATTTAAAAGGATTATATAGGTTCTTGTAGGTTTTCTCCAAGTAGGACCTTAACCGATGTATTTAATTTTCAAAATTATGGAGAGCATATATATTAAATTGAGCACATAGATCTGTGGACCAACACACAACTCATAAGATATATCAGAGAATTTACTCAGAAATTGAAGAATGAAATAGTGCAAAAAAGGCTTGCAACTGTGAATGCTTTCATTAACCAAAAGTAATTGGATAATTAATTACAATGTAATACACTAGTATTAATAACCAGTCAATTCGAATGCATGAGAGAGGAATTTGATTTGATTGACTCTACCTAACTGTATGGATAACTGGACATGTCTAAATCATTATAAGAGCTCAACTAGTTATCCCCAGTTTCCTCAATCAGTGCACCAATCAGTTAGAATCAGTTAACTAGCCTAACTGAATGTGGTAGGTGAGGAATTGCGCCTTCCCACATGTAATCAATAAATGACTGTGCTAACTACATGTAACTGAATGTAACTGAATCCTAACTAGGCTTAACTAGTCACTAACTGAACTCAACTAAACGAGGTTGGTTCTGACACTCCCAATTATTGGCAGATTCGAGTATATAGTTGTCATTGATGTCAAAGGTGTTCATGAATGACATCGAAATAACCAATGGATATGATGGTAGGAAAAACTCAGGGAAATACTAAGGTAGTGATGACATGGCATGTCATAGTTGAGGATGTGGCATGAAACATATGACGACATGGAATTTGATGGTTTCCTAATGATTATGAAAGACCAAGGTAGTGATGGAAAATTTTCTTATGAATTAAAAAATATACCATGGTAGAGTTAACGCAACATAAGTCAAAGAAAAGAAGAAATGGCATGATAATGAGGCGGCATAGAGGAAGGTAGTTATGACATGGCACGATGATGAGGTGGCATAGTTAGTTGCATGAGATCCGATGAATGAGGATCACTTTTTGTGTAATATGCAAAGACAGAATGCAGATCTGTATTAGATCTAGAATGGACAGTTAGGAAGCATCCCGCACAAGATCCGATGGTTAGGAAGCATCAAGAAAAATATAGGCAAAAAATCCAAAGCTACGCAAAATATCAAGATCGGACAGTCAGGGGTAAATCTGCAAGGAAATCAGGGGTCCAAGAAAATATGGAAACAAAGATGTGGAAGAAAATTGTGGAATTCCAAAATAGGAAAGTGTGATTCTGCATCCCAAATCCTACATCCTACATCTCGCTTCCCTCAATATGGAAATATCGAACAACTGAAGTTAGTTCTGCTAAAATAGATCGACGGTGCGGAAGGAAAATTGTGGAAAGAAGCTTGCGAAAAGGATATCGTGGAAAGGATCCTACGGAAAGAAGCTTGTGGAAAGGAGTTTGTGGAAAGGAAAAAGCAGATAGTTGACATCTTGCATCCCACATCCTGCAATCTGGAGATTGGCGGTCAGAAAAACGACTGATGAAGATCAACGGTGGGGAATCGTTGATGAGGAAATCTTGGTGCAGAAAGGGCTATTTTGTGGCTGAAATCGATGGTTAGATCGACGGTCTAGATTGAATTAGAGATAATATCATTGACTCTAATTGGATTAAGAAGTTGATCCTGCAGAAATAAGTTTGGCAGTGCAAAAGCACTTGCAAACGTTGGACATAGGTACATAAATGGTTTCCAAGTTGTGGAAAGGATTTCTGAGGTGCAGTATCAATGGAAGAATGTGAAAGGATGTTATGGAAGGTGTGATCTTCAAATATGAAGGGAGCAAAAGTGAAAGGTGTGTTTGCTTAGTTTGAAGAGACACAATTGTTGGAATAATCTTAAATGCTGAGAATTATTTAAACATCAGCCTGAGTAAGAAGGAATATGTCTCTGCGCTTCGTATTGCATGATCAGAATCAGAGACCAGTGGGTGTGACATAATTCAATGGGAGATAAATTGTGAGAAACATATTAGGATGGCAGTGTGGCACTAGGGCAGGCAACAGGCCTGCAGGGGGTTGTTGCCTCCTTTCAATTGTAGCTGATAAACAAGGGGGTCATAGCCTCCTTCCAATTGGCATTGGTAACTAGGGTGCTGTAGCATCCTTTTAGTCATAGCTCATAAACCAGGGGGTCGTAGCCTCCTTCCAATTGGTATTGGTAAACAAGGTGTAATACCATCCTTATTTGTAGCAGTCAGAAAAACTATTTGTAAACAACAATTTTTCAATAATAGGATGTATTGGTGGTTTACCCTACTGGGTTTCCATGTTAAAATTGTGTTCTGTGTATTCCTGTTGTTATGTGTTTCTAATGATATATTTAAAATTGGTTAAAATAGTAAAAATATAACAATACAGATTCAACCCCCCTCTCAGTATTAACCAATAAACCAACACCAATGGCTCCTAAATTGTAGGGATTGATCTACAAGGCTCCTAAACTAATGGATGAAAGTGAAGTTAGTGGCAGTTAACCTCAATTAGTGTTCCCCACACTCTAGTAACTGGTATATGTGGCCCAATTAGGCCAGTGGACCCAACGGTGCTAGTGACTAAATATATACCGAAAGGACTCCTGATTTAGACATAATTGACCAAATTGGACAAGGGAGGATTATAATCCTACCACCCCTCCTGAATGCTAACTTGGAAAATTTGTGGGCCCTAGTAACTAAGACCATATGTCACCCATTACATCTAAAACAAAGTAACTTCTTAATACAAGGAATCGGGAAAAAACCACATGGGAAAAAATCCCTCCTCAAACTAAGCAGGTAGAACCAGGATCAATCTGGTTCTTCTATGCATAGGTATCCTGGAGCATGGCATGTGAAATTATCCATCATTATTTTTGGAGGAATCTTCCTCTTTAGAAGAAGAATAATATGCTCAACTAAATCAGAAATATAGACAACTTCTAGATGAAAACTTGATCCATTTAGAGCAAGTGAAAGCAACTGATCAGAGAGAAAATGTGCTTGAGGATTCGAACCATGTGAAGAACACTCAAGAAACTGATATGTTTCAGCCTTGTACAACAAACCATGAGTGGTAAAATCAGCCCCAAGTGTTAGGAGCAAGTTTCCAGGAGGATGTAGAATGTATTCCTCTTTACTAGTTCTGTGAGGAGATGAGCATGTGACCAAAGGTAGAGAATCCCTGGGACTGTGGAGAGCAAATGATTTAGCTCCATAATATGATATAGCTTCATAAATAAATAATGATTCAAAAAATAAAATATCAAAAACCTCGTAAGAGGAAACTAACACCAAATACCCATCAACAAATTTGAAGAAGACTTGTGGTACTTGATTTTTCACATCGAGATTGGTGAGAGCAGCTACAAGCATGATTGAAAGCTCCTGGAATCTAAAATTTGAACCAAATAATATCATATCAGATCCAAATAAGTTTATATCATATCCAAAATGTGGAATGAAATCAAATCCCCAGCAGCAATTTGAAGGAGACTCGCGGTACTTGTTTCTTCACACCAAAATTAATGAGAACAACTACAAGCATTACAAAAATCTCATGAACCTGAAATATTGAACCAAGTAATATTAGATAAGATAAGATCATATCAGATCCAATAAATTTCATATCAGATTCAAAAGTATGGTCCACCGAGATGGTAGATGCACAGTTTTATCCTTTTTTAAAATTCTGAATATTGGTGCATGCAATCTTGTAGGAATTTGCTCGAAGATATAGATCAAGGTGAGCGAATGGATCACTCCTAAAATATGATATTTTTTCTAAAACATCCAAGGTATTAATTATCTGCACACCAGCAACAATATTATAGGGATAGAAATCAAATTCCTCTTAACTTTCGGAAGCAATCACAGGCAAATTTTGCACATAATTTAATGGAGAATCACTGGAAAATGTTTGCATAGAAGTGCAGTAGTGCTTCTCTTCAATATCAGAGATTCGAATGTATTCTTCTGTATCATCCATATGAGAAGATGGGATATCATATATCTCACAAAATTCCAGACCATCAGGTGAAGGAGTCACTGTAACAGGGATTTCTCCCTGCTACAGGGGCAGGAATGGCTCCCTTCTGTCTATAGGACAGAAGGGTAGGTTCCTGCGTGGATAAAGACTGAAAAATGGAAAAATGAAACATAAATGGACAGAAAGGAGAGAAACAATGGTGAAACCCTCTGCAAACACGGGTTATGGTTCCACTTCCAAATACCTGCAAACAATGATTAAGCTACAATAAACCAAAATACCTACAAAACAACTATAAGAAATGGAAATACCTGCAAAACAAGTCAGGAAATAAAACCTGCAAATAAAATCATGGTTTAGAAAGCAAACTAAGCAAAGAAACAAAACAAGAAAACATTGGTATACCTTCTCTTTGGGTGGAAATGGGACACCATGCCCTAGCTTGTGGAAGCACCTCTCTTGGATGGGGGAGCTATGGCTTAATGGAGATGGAGGAGAGGGAGTGTGGGTGGCTTGAGGGGCAAAAATGTCTCAAGGCATCCATGGGAAGCATAACAATATGCAAGGGAGAAGTGTCTTCAGAGTGACCCCACACCCTCCTTTTATAGCTTTTCCAAGGGGTTTTAGGGTTTTAAGCCCTCGGTCAGGGTTTTAGCCCCTTTTTGAGGGCTTTAGCTCCTAGGAGGCTATTTTGGCCTCCTTTTTGGGGTTTTTAGCCCTTTTTCTTCATCCTTAGGCTATTTTGAGGATGTGGGGGTTAATGGAGGGATATGAGGGTTGTGAGATGGTGTCCTTGGGTGGTGTAGGCCATTGAGAACTTAGTGGGGGATTTTTTGGTTAACAGATTGTCCCCTGATGTGTGAGGGAAGGACCTCAACGTATGGCCAACGAACATCATAGGATTTGCTATGTAGAGGTGGCGTTTTTGGGGCTAGGGCATGGTGGCTTTTGGTTTTTGTATTAATATGGTTCCCATCAATGGTTGAGATACAATAAATGTGTGACATGTATATGGATGAGGCAGGCATCCCCATGCTCATGAAAATGTCAAAAGAATCATTTGATCTATGCTCTAAAATATAAGAGCCGATCATATACAACTGATGTTACAATGATGGTTACCTCTCATGTGAGGCTGAATACAATGCTAATCTGGTACATTGGATCCATGGCATTCTCATGGGATGCTCTATATTCATGACTGACGGTCTGCTGGATCTGGTACATAGCTGTGTGGACTCGCTGACTGAGAGTCAGAGTCTCTGCGGTACAAGTATGCTGCATCAATCATAAAGGTATATTGAAGTGCTGCTGGGGGTTCTGAACACTGTCTCCAATGCAACCCGAAAATCACAAGGGACATAACCTGTTTAGGTCCCTCAAGTAGACTCACCAATGTGCTAGAGTCAGGTGACATCCGGAGTCTTCGACTAAGCACTATGTGGAACAAAGCCTGTACGAATCTCAACGGTGCAATGATGGAGTTAAAGTCGAGCACGTGAGAAACAACCATACCAAGAGGCACTAAGGAATCCTCTCAAGTGGTCCAAGGAACTCATCAATGATGTTAATGAAGCCAAGGTACATGGACCTCTAGGTCTATCCTTTGCAAATTGTGTGTTGGCATCGACAGAGGGAGACCTGCCGCTAGTGAAGGCAATGATGTTTCCTTGACTAGGAGTGCGAGGGAAATAAGTGAAAGGTGTGAAGCAATCTATGGACTGACTCACTGAATTGGGGGGAAGGGGAGGGAAGGGAAAGAACTAAACAGGGGTAGGGGGGAGTGGGAGACTCAAAATTCCTTTGTCCAGAGTATGAAGGCAAGCCAGACTAGGAAGCAAATGAAACTTAACTCATGGGAATGGGATCATAGCTGTAATACTGGGGACGTTGCTGCAAATGGGAAATACTTGGGTGAGGTAGACACTTTTGATATTGATGGGATCCAAGGAAGACACATTGTAGAGTACTCTGAACAAAGGCGACCCAATGTGGGAATGCTGCCAAACTATTTTCTGTGGGGTGGTGTCTAGGGACACTGCTATGGTACGATCTTGTAGATTTTTGGTGAGCCCGAGAAGGTAAATGCTCGATGGTTCTTTCAATTTTAGAGAGTCTAAAAGCACGAAGAAGACTCTAGTGGGGGCTCTTTTTCATTAGTAGTCTCCTGTTCTTGAAAAGGGATAAAAGTATACATCGGAGAGCTCGCCCATCCTGTAGGGGATGAGATACTTCTTTACCCTTGGTAGTCTAATCAGGCCAAAAAAGGTTAAACCTGTATTGACTGGATGGTCAATCTAATACTTTTACGAGCATGAACGAAACCAAGTTTGCTCGGTGATCTTTTCTTGATGAGACAGCTGGAAAAGAGCTTAACGATAACCGGTGGCAGGATTTTTTGTAAAGTGCGGCCCCTCTGCTCGAGAAAGCATAAAAGTATGCAGAGGGGTATGATCTTGGCTTGAGTGTGCCAAGGAGGTCCTTTTCAATTGATGGTATACATGGTCCACAAAAGGAGGTAAACAAGACGATGTAGACTCCCTTTCCTATACTTTAGTGAGCGGGAAAGGAAGCAGTTGCGCTTAGCTATCTTTTCATTGTTTTAAGGAGTCAAAAAAGAGGTTAAACGAAACTCCAGTGTGGCCAATCGATTGCAGTGGCACATGCGGTGCCCCATGTCGGGACGGTGGACAGAGGTCCAAAGGTCATCTAGGTAGTATGGATGGAGCAGAAGGCTCTCAAACATACCAATACATGTGTGGGATAGATCACGACAGACGCCTATGAGACGGTGCGACAGAGGCATGCAAACTGAGGTGGCTCTTGGATAGAGGTCAAGAGAGCGTGTGTGTGTGTTGCAGTGGACGGACTTGACCACATGCAATGTGAGTGCAAGTCTGGGGGCACTTCGATGCCGAATACATGCAAGTAAAGTAGAGGGTTTTGTGGACGATGGTCTAGATGTCCGTGTAAGGTGCGGTGGAAAAGACAATTATAAATACAAAAAATAAAAGTAAAATTACATTCCTTAATGGGTGGTGGCCTGAAAACTCGCATGAGTTGTGGTCAGGAAGTGTGATGCAAGTACAGGTCCATAGACACTCACATCGTCATGTCATGGCTCATAAATCGAGGTGACTTGTGGGAAATGGTCCCGAAATTAACTTATTAAACATGAGACAATGTTCTCATAAGGAAATGAAAATTTGAGCCTAGAGGTGTGAGAGGTGTCTCGAACTGGTTCTAGGTGACTTTGGATTAGCAGCTAATGGTTCTGCCCTTGATTTTTACTAAAAAGACGTTGAAAAACAAGAAAGAAAAAAAAGTGAACCGACTCATTGGTGATGTTAAGCGTAAAATATCTTGAGGTAGAGCCTGTTGCAGGGGTTCTTGCAGGGGTTCTCCAAGAGTTTTCCATCAGATTCAATAAAGAGGTATGCCCCCTTGTCGAGACAAATGTCATTGCCAAGGCGGGGTGACAGAATCTGGTCTTTTATGGAAAGAACCAATTCCACACTATGGTTTAAAGGGAATGGGGTAAAACCGAAGGTGGTATTATAGATCTCTTCGTCATTGTGTAAGTGGTGTCGGGATATATCAGGTGGATCTTCCACGGATGACAAGATGAAAGGGCAACTGGTGCTAGAGACCATGTAAATGGTATTGGCTGTGGTTTTGGTGGCCTTGCCCCCAGTATCCATTGGAAGAAGAGGGGCAGGCATGGAGACGACATGAGTCTTTGATGGACCTGGACGTAGGTGCAACATCATCTCAATTGGCTGGACATGAGTCAACACATCTTGGGGCCTCAGAGGTAGGGTAGGTGGTTCAAGGTACCACATAAGAACTCCTAGGGTGAAATACTATAAGTTACGGGCTGCCAAGATAGAATTAATCATGATCCCAGATGGTGGGAAAAGGAAAAGGAAAAGAAACAGGAAAATGATCATGTTGATCAGGAATGAACCCCACTATTTCCCTAGTAACTGAGGTTGCGGCTGTGGCTGGGGAAATGACAAAAGAGACAGGTTTGATGAACTGTCAGTGATGGTGGAGACAAGAGGGTCTATAGAACTGGACATCATGTAAATGGACATGGTGTCTGAAGAAGGAGGTGGGGGGTGAACTTCTTCGATTAAGGTGATCTCAGAATCAAGGGAATGTTGACGGAGGTCAGCTAGAGCCATTCAAAATTCGGGCAGGTCTTGGCAATGGTGGGAGTAATGTCCATACAAGCCGCAAAGGGTGCAAGCATGGTTTTTCCTCAATGCCTTGTTCCTGACTATTGGCACGATTGGGATTCCAACCACGGGGATGTTTTCGTTTGTATCCATGGCATCCAAATGTGCAAGGATCACTAAGATTTTACGGAAATTCTAAGTTAGATGGCCATGTTGCTTGCAGACGATGCAAGGTGGGAATTGTCTTGGCTTTGCGATGAATTTGGTGTTCTTGCCCCTAGCCCTTTTGGGTTGGGGTGGTGCAGGTGCAGGTGCAGCAGTTGGATTGTGCGGACCGGGTGGAGGGTGAGAACCTGGTGCATTGCTAGTTGAGCTGGTGGATCAAGATACCACACCGGGATTCCCAATGTAAAGTTGGGTAGGCTTAAGGTGGCCATGACCGGCTTTCTCATGACACCAGGTGGGGGAAAGAGGAAGGGAATCGTATGGACTGGAGATGAGCCCAGATAACTCCCTGCTAGTTGCATGTGGGGGTGAGGTTGTGGTTGCAGCTGCACGTAATGCTGATGTTGCGGGTGACGTTGTGAGCGCTATTGGTGTTGTGGTTGTGGTTGGGGCTGTGGCTGTGGTTCCTGTTTGGGTGCAGCGGTGCTAGATGAGAACATGCACAAGTTTGCAGTTTCATTTTGTGTCAGCGATGGCAACACTAACAGGAAAGGAGCCGTCATGGTGGGATCGGTAAACAACCCAGGGCCCACATTCAACGGTTGAGAGGATGGTGTGTTTTCAACCGTAGTGTGGATTGTAGGGATGGCTAAGGCGTGTGTGTTCATCCCTTGCGGCTCAATTATGGTGATGGTCAGGATAACGTTGGTTGGTGCCGTTAACCCTTAGGGATCACGATAAGTGAGCTAGTCAACCGTCACAATCTTGCGTTTGTGGGGGAACATCATGAGATAAAAGACAGTTGATGCGACTGCTCGCATGGCATACATGTAACTCCTTCTGAGGAGGAGGTTGTAATCCAGTTGAGTGTTGACGACTTCTATGTCAATCAACACTGTCTTCTCGACTAACATGATGGGGACATGGGGGAGGATTCCTTGGGATTTAGTGGGATGTCCATCATAAGCCAGCAGAGTTGTGGAGGACGGTTGCAGAATTGGTGATCCAAGTTTCTGCCAAACCAAGGTAGACATAACGCATGTGGATTCCCCCTCATCCACTATACACCAATGCACAACCAAATTCCAGATGGACACCATGATTTGGAAGGCGATGGTGGAGGGCATGCATGGTTCCCCATTCTCCGTGTCAAAGGCGATCAACTTGGATTCAGAGGGGTCTACTACTCCTAGGGTGGCTAGTAAGGCTTTCTGCTGCATTGGGCATGTTTTGAGTACCTCAAGAGCAGACACGGCGGTTGGAATTTGGGCCAAATCATCCACAATGCTATAGTTGACTGTAGCTGTAGCTGTGGCATTATTGGCAACTCTACGTATGGGGGGGTACGAGAATGGGGGTAACTGAAGAGGCAGGTTGATCGTCTTAGATATAGATGCTACTGATGATTCAGTAGGTTCGGTGGTGGTACCATACTGATTCCGTCTGGTTTGCAAGTTGACCTCTTCAGTCGTCATAGCTAGCAAGTGGTGAAAACCTGTTTCGACCGTGGGAGGTGCCCCGAAGCATTGGGATTTGGTTGGGGAGGGGGTGCAGTTACCACCAATCCTTGGACTAG
Source organism: Pseudotsuga menziesii (assembly GCA_001517045.1). Lineage (NCBI taxonomy): Eukaryota > Viridiplantae > Streptophyta > Pinopsida > Pinales > Pinaceae > Pseudotsuga > Pseudotsuga menziesii. The sequence continues at coordinate 1,240,033 of LPNX010160502.1, read as the reverse complement.
TAGTGGGTTTTGAAGCACCATGGGGGGAGGCTCTTGAGGTGTCGGGTTGGGTTGTGCTTGGTTTGTAGCATTGGCGGCCTGTTGGTCCTCGTTTCAAATGGCCTGCTTCACACGAACCATGAAGGGACACTCGAATGTGTAGTGCTAATAGACCTCACAGAGTGTGCATGGTTGGTTTGTGTGCAACGGGGCATTGCGTCCTGGTGCATTTGGTCGTGGGAAGTTCTAGGCTGGCCGGTTTGCCGTGGCATTGTTGGGAGGATTCAGTTGTTGACTGCCTCCTTGTGGTTGGTTATTGCCTTGGTTTCGGGGGTGGTTGTTCCTAGCTTTCCCTTGTTTATTGTTGGGGGCAGGCTGGTTGGTACGGTTTTGTTGTGTGAACACTTGTCCCAATGGAGCGAGTGGAACGGGGGCGGTGGCTTAAACTGGTTGCACTGGTGGTGCATAGTATATTTGTGGGGGTGGTGGTGCCAAAAATGTGGGAATTTTCCCCACATACTACTATGTTGGACAACCCATGGCCTGAGTCTACTGCGGTGGCACAGGTTGTGCATAGGAAGTTGTTGCTTCAGACTGGGACATCATTTTTATGTATTATGGAGCTTGGTTTTGGTAAGAAACACTAGCAATGTTGCTTGGTTGTGGTGTAACAGTAGGTGGTGTCAGTTGAGGTTGTGGCTATGAGGTACTTGGACGGGGGGTGTCTGGAATGACAGTATATAGGTATCCAGACTGAGCATAGATAAGGTCAAATTGTTGGTCCTTCAGTATGGCCTCTTCTTTGGGTTGAGGATGTTCGGATGCAATGTCCTTTGCTATGGGCGAGAGCAAGGTCTTAAGGAACCAATCCAAGAAGATCCTATCATCAAGTTGGATTTTGCATAGGCTACGGTGTCACCACCACTCATGGATATTGTCAGTTATGTGAGTGGTAGTGCTTTGACGGCAGGATAGTAGGATCTCCACCCTCTTGTCATATCTAACGGGGAGTTGGAATTACTGTAGGAACATGAAGGCTAGGGAGTTGAAGTCTGGGTACTTGGCTTGTGGCAGCTCAATGTACCATTTGGCTACATCACCTGTAAGGGTGCGTTGGAACAACCTCAGCCTGATGGAATCATCTACGATGCTATTGGATGAGCACCATAGATGGAATGCCATTATGTGGTTTTGGGGACATTCCCCGGCTTCTCCTTCAAACTTGGGGATGTTTGATGGAAGCTTAGTTGGCATGGGTGGCCAAAAATCTTGGTGGCGAATGGGGTGATTTGTCAATATGGCCAAGTCAAGCAAGTTGAGATGAGCCATGAAGGGAAGATTTGACCCCAAATTAATGTGGGATGGGGCTACGATGGTGGTGGGGTTTGCAGGTGGATAGTGCATCTGCACAACTAGGGGTGCTTGCGGTGGCACCATTGCGGATGGGCCAGTGCCCCCAAGTGTTGTGGGTGGGATAGTATTAGTGGTTGGGACACTATCCCCATGCACGACAGTAGGGGAAAAGTAAGTGGATGGTCCACTACCCCCCTGTGTGGTAGGAGGTACAATGTGTGTGGAGGGGCCACTGCCCCCATGTGTTGCAAGTGGGCCAGCTTGGTTGGGCACTATAGGTCGTGGCAGCTAACTGACAATAGTCTACATGATTGTACTTGTGCCACTTTCCAGGTTGTGGGTGATAGGTTGTGATGTGGACATGGGTCCACTTGCTAAGGTTAGGCCGAAAAATGGATCCGGATTTGCACTAGCCATGGGGCTTGATGGTGCGGTGTGGAGGTATGGTTTAGACTGATATGGGTCTAAATTAGAATCAGAGGCTGTGTGGCCCTCTGACGGTGTGGGAGATCACTAAGAATGGCTACAATGGTGCCGACTGAGTGTTCCAAATTCTGGTTGTTCACCTCTTAGTCACGAGGAAGAGCGTGAGGGATCAATTGTGTTAAGTTTTATCAAACTAACGGGAATGATATTTGGACCCCAGTTTCAGTGGCTTCCTATTAGCTGAAGGTGGTCACTAGGCCACCAAGACTGCCAGAAGACAACACTTGGCTTCTTCGTCATAGGTGTTCCTACTCAATCGGAAGGGGTCGTTGCCTGTTTCACTTAGCAATTCCTCTCAGCGGCCAACTACTTTAGGGTTCCTGTGGTACTCCTCACAATGAGTTTATGGGCAGAGCCCAAGTACTTCCCACAGTTGAAGCAGTCAGTGACTTATGTCCTCAAAGGCTACAGATTTGTTTGTACTTACTATAAATTAATAAATTTTAAGGCTCTCTCAGCGTCATGAACTGAGTTGGGTTGATTACTTGGTATGGTGTATTTTTTTGTTTGTCTTTCTGGTATTTGGTAACTGCAAATGGTTTATGAATTCATCATATTGTGGTTGTGTATGAAATCATTGAATAATCACAAATTGTGAACAATTATAATTTTTAACCCTGAATGTGGATGGCCTAACTAGATGACTACCTCACACTGATATTCCTCTTCAACCAAGAGAAGGTGTTGGGATCTCAACAAAATGGGACTAAGCCCATCTGTAGATCCACAGGTCACCTCCCGGATGCAAGGTTGATCAACAGCGAGGATGCTTAGCGTCGTGAGAAGCCCTCCTTCTCTACCCCCTCTACCTTCTAGGTCATCCGATTTTAGTGGTTTGGAAGAATATTCAATAAAGGGCTTGGATCTATATGAGCTTGCCCTTCGTCGTATCCTAGAATACCCTGGAGGGTGATGACTGGGTAGAGGAGGAAGGGTGAGCAAGACAATTAGTTTTAGGTTGATTTTAGTTTAAGCTACATTCATTTGATTAAGCCATCAAGATTTACTTGGAATTTACATATTGTTTGTTGATGCAATTACAGGAAATTAAAACAGAAACTGAAATTGACTTATAGTTCTGGACAGAGGCAGCTGAGCCACACTGATAGTCCCTATGAAAGCAAACAGTGAAGCCCAAAAATGGGTTGCGCACCTGTAAAATTCTTGTTTTTTCGAAGTGGATTCTGATCAAACCGTGAGGAATTACCCCAAACGGTTGAAAACCCACTTCGAAAATGGGCCCTTTTACCCCTAATCATGGGCATATTTTCAAATGGCTCAACTTTTTGGGCAGAAAATGAGCCCAAACATAGTTCAATTTTCAGAAATTCGGTTCAGCCGTTTTTTCACAGTTGAGTGATTTGCAAACCACAGAATGGCCAACAGTAATTGGTACTATGGCCAAATGGACTTGGATTGGCCTTGAGGAGGCTCAGTAATAACTAGAAATGTAAATAAACAAGAATCTAAGATAGATTTAACAGAAAACTAAACTAGGGCAAAAACAAAAACTAAAAACTAAAACTTTGAAAAATAAACCCAGGGATCCTGTGGGATCGACCTGGTATGGTCGCCAGTTCTGTAGCAGGGATATATCCTTGCTACAGGGGCAGGAATGGATCCCTTATGTCTATAGGAAATAAGGGTAGGTTCCTGCGTGGATAAATACTGTAAAAATGTAAAAACGAAATGTAAATGGACAGAAAGAAGAGAAACAATGGTGAACCCCTCTGCAAACACGGGCTAGGGTTCTGCTTCCAAAGAAATGCAAACAATGATTAAGCTACAATAAACTGAAATACCTGCAAAACAACTATATGAAATGGAAATACTTGCAAAACAAGTTAGGAAATAAACCTTGCAAATAAAATCATGGGTTAGAAAGCAAACTAAGTAAAGAAACAAAATAAGAAAACATTGGTAGACCTTCTCTTTGGGTGAAAATGGGCCACCATGCCCTAGCTTGTGGAAGCACCTCTCTTGAATGGGGGAGCTATGGCTCAATGGAGATGGAGGGGAGGGAGTGTGGGTGTCTTTAGAGGAAAAGGTGTCTCAAGGCATCCACGAGTAGCATAACAATATGCAAGGGAGAAGTGTCTTGAGAGTGACCCCCCACCCTCATTTTATAGCTTTTCCAAGGGGTTTTATGGTTTTAAGCCCTTGGTCAGGGTTTTATCCCCTTTTTTGGGATTTTAGCCCCATCTGCCCTAACTTTAGCCCCTTTTAGGGTTTTGGCCCCTTTTTGAGGGCTTTAGCTCCTAGGAGGCTATTTTGGGCTCCTTTTTGGGGTTTTTAGCGCTTTTTATTCATCCTTAGGCTACTTTGAGGGTGTGGGGGTCTAATGGATGGATATGAGGGTCGTGAGATGGTGTCCTTGTGTGGTGTAGGCCATTAAGAGCTTAGTGGGGGATTTTTGGGTTAACAGTCACTGCAAGGAGGCTTTCTTCAATTCAAATTGATTATGTAGAAGATTCAGCTACTTCGTCGTCATGAAAAACTTCAATAGAGAGAGTAGAGGGAGAGAATTTTGGATCAAGAAATATTGTGGTGGTGGGTGTTCTCTCTAAAGGGATATTATGATCCTCACTATGCTTTCCAAAGGTTCTATCCAATTTTGTCCAGAGATCCTTTGGGTATTCAACAGATTTAGTGAGGTAGTGCAAGATAGGAGAAAGGGACAGACCTATTGCTCCAAATGATGCATCACCATCATTTATCCAATATTTCTCATTATCATAAGAATCTTTACCAATTCCAATAGACGCCTCATAAAGATATTTTCTCTTGAGAGATACAATCATCTTCAACTTCCATTCTGAATAGCTTGTGAATGGGGTGAGATGAGAAACTAATGAATCCATTCGAAGTTGTACCTGCAAAAACAAAAAAGGGGCACTGTAAGGTCGGACAACCTGCAATTTTCAAGTTTTCATCACACCCATCTTATTTAATCAAGCAAGCTTGATCAACAATTCCTTTTATTAGGATTTCTATGGTAAAATTGCCACTTCTGGTCCAGTGCTAGGAGGAGCAATTTTGCTCAAATTTTTTTGATCTTGTAGGAGATCTGTAGAAGGATAAGTGCCTTGTCCTACCAAGGCTCTAATACCATATTAAATTGAGCACACATATCTCTGGACCAATAGACAAATCACAAGATAGATCAGACAATTTACTCAAAAATTGAAGAATGAAATAGTGCAAAAATTGCTTGCAACTACGAATGTTTTCATTAATCAAAAGTAATTGGATAATTAATTACAATGTAATACACTGGTATTAATAACCAGTCATTTGGAATTCATGAGAGAGGAATTCAAATTTATTGACTCTACCTAACTGCATGGATAACTGGACATGTCTAAATCATTATCAGAGCTCAACTTGTTATCCCTAGTTGCCTCAATCAGTGCACCGGTAAGTTAGAATCACTTAACTAGCCTAACTAAATATGGTAGGTGAGGAATTGCACCTTCCCACATGAAATCAATCAATTACTGGTGCTAAATGAATGCAACTGGATGTAACTAAATGTAACTGACTCCTAACTAGGATTAACTAGGCACTAACTGAACTCAACTGAAGGAGGTTGATTCCAACACTCACAATGGCTCCTAAATTGTAGGGATTTATCTAGGAGGATCCTAAACTGATGAATGGAAGTGTAGTCAGTGGCAGTTAGCCTCTATTAGTGTTTCCCACACTCTAGTAACTGGTACATGTGGCCCAATTAGGCCAAGTGGACCCAATGGTGCTAGTGACTAAATATAGACTGGAAGGACTCATGATTTAGACATAATTCACCAAATTGGACAAGGAAGGATTATAATCCTAACAATATAGACTAAATGTAACACCGTATATCTCTTCTCATTATTCTAACATCCCTGGTTACCTAATTGATATGTCAATTAAGAAAGTAGATTTGTAAGGCATACCGCCATAGAAATTTTAACTCATATGATTTCCATAAGAAGAGAGATCATAAATCCAACAAAGAAAAAAATAAGAAATAATTGTTTGAATGCATATGATAGATCTCTTTGTAAGGCAAGAAACAGTAATGAGTCATATCATGCTAGTAGTTACAAATAGCATAAAGAGAGAATATCTTGTGTAGAATCATAAGAGAGTCTATGGAAATAGACTAAATTTGTACAATTATTCTATCCTTATGGTATCCTTACTTAATGACATGGAACCTTGAATGATATATAAGTAATTTGATCAAGTAACTGGTAAATCCACCTTGGATGTATAAATGTAGTAGATACCTACTATAAATAATGCTATGTTTGGATGTAACCTCAACATCTAACCTCAGAAGAAAATGACATCCCTTATGTGGTAAGCTAAAATTGATTACTAGTGAACTTGAATCCATTGAAACAAACTCACTGTCCACATCCTTCTACAAATAAAACTCACAATCAATGCCTTAGAAGCCATTCTTATTACATTATTTAAATTCATGTCATCCACCACAATAGGATAATATACATGGTCGATTTCGTGGTATACCCTCAAAACCTCCATATTTGTATTAAGTCATTTTCCTTGTGAAATCCATTCATCAAAGGATTGTAAGTATGAATATTTGGTTCACAACCATTTTCCTTCATATGCTCCAATAGTGCAAGATAAATGACAACTTTTCCTCCTTTGCAATGTCCATAAATCAAGGTAGTATATGTTACTTCATTTGATGTCAATCATTTTCAGTTAGGGATGATGGTTAAGGGAATACTGAAGGATATATTAGATGCAATTTTGGCTCCTATTTCATCTAAGGGAATACCTAAGGATAGATTTGCCTCCTATACTTAAGGATGATGGTTAAGGGAATAATTAGGGAGCACGTAAGGATATATTTTCCTCCTATTTTTTTGATAATTATAAAGAGATAGAGGGTTGAAATTGTAGGCTAAAAATTATACTTATAAGGATATGGGGGTCACATAATATTGATATGGTCCATCAAGCAAGTAATCAGATTTTCATTAGGAGAATAGTTTCAATGGTATAGTACTGGTCTAAAAAACATAGGTTAATGGTTCAAATTCCTTTTATCTTTATAATAATTTCATATGGTTTGAAGAGGTAATTCTAAAACTTCTTAATATTTAAAAGGATTATATAGGTTCTTGTAGGTTTTCTCCAAGTAGGACCTTAGCCAATGTACTGAATTGCCAAACTTATGGAGAGAATATAGTTTAAATGTAACACCATATATCTCTTCTCATTATTCTAATACCATTGGTTACCTAATTGATATGTCAATTAAGAAAGTAGATTTGTAAGGAATACCACCATAGAAATTTTAGCTCATATGATTTCCATAAGAATAGAGATCATAAATTGTTTGAATGCATATGATAGATCTCTTTGTAAGGCAAGAAATAATAATGATTCATATCATGCCAGTAGTTACAAATAACATAAAGAGAAAATATCTTGTGTAGAATCATAAGAGAGTCTATGGAAATAGTCTAATTTAGTACAATTATTTTATCCTTATGGTATCCTTACTTATTGACATGGGACCTTGAATGATATATAAGTAATTTGGTCAAGTAACCCATAAATTCACCTAGGTATAAATGCAGTAGAAACCGGCTAGAAATAATACTATGTTTGGATATTGTAACCTCAACATCTAACTTCAGATGAAAATGACATCCCGTATGTGGTAAGATAAAATTGATTGCTAGTGCACTTGAATCCATTGAAACAAACTCACTGTCCCCATCCTTCTACAAATAAAACTCACAATCAATGCCTTAGAAGCCATGCTTATTACATTATTTAACTTCATGTCATCCACCACAATAGGTTAATATACATGGTTGATTTCATGGTATACCTTATCAACCTCCTTATTTGTATCAAGTCATTTTCCTTGCAAAATCCATTCATCAAAGGATTGTAAGTATGAATATTTGGTTCACAACCATTTTCCTTCATATGCTCTACTAGTGAAAGATAAATGACAAATTTGCCTCCTTTGAAATGTCCATTATTCAAGGTAGTATATGTTACTTAATTTGGTGTTAATCATTTTTAGTTAGGGATGATGGTTAAGGGAATACTTAAGGATAGATTAGATGAAATTTTGGATCTATATAGACATCTTTACTCTGATCTAGCTAAAATATTGTCACGATTCACTAATTAATATAACAAGCATTGTAGGAATTAGAAAGGTGTGCTTTCCATCATTAACACTTACAATAATAGGTACATACCTATTTGTTTGATAATTATAAAGAGATGGAGGGTTGACATTGTAGGCTGGAGATGGGGTTCACATCATATTGATATGGTCCATCAAGCAAGTTATCGGATTTTCATTAGGAAAATAGTCTCAATGGTATAATACTGGTCTAAAAAACATAGGTTAATGGTTCAAATTCATTTTCTCTCTATAAGAATTTCATATGGTTGGAAGAGGTAATGATACAAATTCTTAATATTTAGAAGGATTATATAGGTTCTTTTAGGTTTTCTCCAAGTAGGACCTTAACCAATGTATTGAATTGTCAAACTTATGGAGAGAATATAGAGAAAATGTAACACCGTATATCTCTTCTCATTATTCTAATATCCATGGTTACCTAATTGATATGCCAATTAAGAAAGTAGATTTGTAAGGTCAGTAGTTACATATAGCATAAAGAGAAAATATGTTGTGTAGAATCATAAGAGAGTCTATGGAAATAGACTAATTTTGTACAATTATTTTATCCTTATGGTATCCTTACTTATTGACATGGAACCTTGAATGATATATAAGTAATTTGATCAAGTAACCAGTAAATCCACATAGGTATAAATGTAGTAGATATCTACTATATATAATACTATGTTTGGATGTAACCTCAACATCTAACCTTGGATGAAAATGAAATCCCTTATGTGGTAAGATAAAATTGATTACTAGTGCACTTGAATCTATTGAAACAAACTCATTGTTCCCATACTTCTACAAATAAACCTCACAATAAATGCCTTAGGAGCCATGCTTATTACATTATTTAACTTCATGTCATCCACTGCAATAGGCTAATATTTCCTTTCCTTCTGATGCATTTCTTTGGTTCCCTTCTTCCTTCCTTTGGTCCACCTACATGAATCCTAGTACTAGGGTTATTCCCCTTTTCATTGAAAACCTTAGGAGAAAACTTGGGTGTTTTTGCTATCTATACAAAAAAAAGAAATTTAATTTAGTAAAAAAAACCGAAATTTAATTAAAAAAAGGGACCCCAAACCTAACTTTTCACATTTTATCTCCTGCGAATAGTTTTTCCAGGAAAGGGCAATGCTTTATTTTTGCATAGGACAACGTTTACTTGCTTTGATTCTGGTATTCAACACCACGAAGCTGAAGCTAAGATGTTGGGATATATTGAGATGAAATGCGTGAGGTGTAACTTAAGTTTCACTGCATTCTTTTTCCGCATTCCATGTTTTGCATTATTGCAGGTATTTTATCAATGCTTTAGTGAAAAAAACATAATAACTGAAAACAACAAACACTATCATAAGTTATCATATGCTCAACATAGGAACTAAAAACATTTTGTGGTTTCTTTATTGATAGAAATCAAAATAGTGGTTACTATTCTACAAAAGTTTAATAAGTGTAATACGAATTCTGTACTACATTTTGTACAAATATTTATCATATTCTTAGTAATTTTAATACACATTCTGTGGTTTCTTTATTGAAATGAATCAAAATAATGGTTCCTTTGCTACAAAATTTTAAAAATTCAGTAAAATTTTTGGTTTCATCTAGGGATGACCGTGGATTGTGGTGTCTCTTCCTATCTGAATCGTGGATTGTTTGACATTCATTTAGATGGGTTGTGATTGTTTTGTGACCACTATATTTGGACTGCACTTTCCCACTGCTGCAAGAACTTTGGGGTTTCCTGTGTAAACCTTGTCCTTCTTGCAGCCTCTAAGGCTGAGGGGTATTCACTCTTGGAGAATACGATATCTTGTTGGCTACTGTACATGTCTACCTTAAACCTACACCACTCTAACCCTCTATCTCTCTCTCAATTTATGACATCTATTCCTTTTAGCATATAGCCCTTACAGATAGTCTTCACTTTTACTTTTGAAACTTGTTAGATAGATCAACCATTTAAACAACTTTCTATAGTTATGTACCTTCAATTAGAAATTGAGTGATGATAGACTTTATTTTTTTGGTTATGCAGGATTTGTACAAGTGGAGACATGGAGGTAAGTGACTGTTTGTGATTGAACTATATCATTATTTTTATTTAACTTAAATAGTTTTTTTTAACAGAAACTAGTAGGTTTTATATTAATAAAACTGTGTCTGAGCCACCCAAGAGGTTACATCTAAGAGTTCTTTGCAAAAAAAAAAAATCCCCATCACAACAAATGGGAATACTGCTACTGCTTGAGAGTAAATACATAGTTATTGATAGAGTCTACTACTATATTTGGAAATCCCCAACTAACAATTAGATAAACAGACATATGAAAAGAAACAAACTAAATACTAGCAGGTGGCATTATGAGAGATATAACCTAGAAATCAATGATGACAAGAGTCCATTAGGCCCTCATCATGCTTGTCCGCATGATGAATTTCAGACCAGACGTGTTTCTTTTCCTCCCAGAGCTTTGAAAAATTTCCCTCCAATATTTCAATTCTGGATTCCACATCGATGAACTTGCTGTGAATGCCTTCCTCTATATTCCAGAGTGCTTCATTGAATTCTTATATTGTCTGAACCAGGTCCACCTCTACTTGCTCGAATTTGCGACCTCCTTCTTCATACAGATGCTGGATAAACATTATTTGAGCGCGGAGTCTTCTACAAAGCTCCATTATTTTTGTTGTAAGTTCCAAGAGAGGGTCATGGTCGGGGGCTGCTGAGTCCAAACTTGAAGCCATGCTCAGTGAAAGAGGCTAGAACAAAAAGAACTTATGAATAGCATATCCAAGCCTAATATCCTGTGTATTCCACCAAATGGGGCTGATAATCATCCACATATGGATGCTTCCCTAAATACCAAGCATATGAGGGCGTATCAATGCAGTATTGAACATATACCTCCCACACAACATAGTACAGGAGGAGGTACGATAGCCGACATATCTCGCAAATATGAGCTCCTCCATCGCAAGTCACGCATGGATACAAAATACTCATTTTGTCTTTTATAGAATGAGCATATTCATTAAAAGGTTGGGTTTGCATGGTGCAACGTGTATCGATGTCACTTCGGAGCCTTGTATTTCGCCACCTTAGATTCAACCTTGGTCCTTGACAGCTATGGATCTGACCTTTGGTTCTATGGGAGTAGAAAGGTGCTTTTCTCCCCATTCAAACATAAGACCCCTTTGTCCAAGGGGACTACTTTATTAGCTGCTAGATCAGTTTCTTCGTGCAAGCCTTCGAGAATATGGTAGAAATGGATTTCATGAAAGGAATAAGTTAGTATCTGGATTTTCCATAGAACTTGCTTTAGTTGGCTATTTGAAGGGAGTTTCTAGGAGATGAGTGAGTTGATGATCATCCTAGAATCTCCAAAAACAATAAGATCTGTAATACCATGGGCTGAGGCTTAAAAAACACCTTGTCAAGATGCTAATTCTTTGACAATTTTATTTTTGTCCGAACCAATTCCCCAGGAATACTTAAAAGTCAGATTGCCATCAGGGCCAAAGAGAACCCCTCCCCCTCCTACCACACCTTTTATCTAATTTAAATTGTTAGAACATATTACTTTGTACTTTAATAAAAATCTAATAGGATATGGCTAATCAATAGTCTAGTCATTTAAAAAATATAGAGAAAGCTGATTATGACACGGAATCGAAAAAATATGATTATGAAATTTTCAAAAAGAACGCACCAAAATGATAAAATGGAAAAGAAAGGGACATGCATCTCAGAAGGTAAATATTTAGAAATAGAACAATCTATTTCCTTATGCAGTATAATGCTTATTTAAAGGTGGTCATTACGCAGTCGGATAATTATAACGAAGGAAGCTGCGTTGGAGAGTTTGAAGGTCTCGACGTTTCGACCCCTGACCCCTACTCTGGGATCATCATCAGGAGAACTCGAAGCTTATGGGGTCAGGGGTCGAGACCTTCAAACTCTCCAACGCAGCTTCCTTCGTTATAATAATGCTTATTTTTAATGTATGATGGTGTTTGACATATGTTTAATAACATTCTTGGCTACAGTTATAAAGAAGAGGAAAATACAAACAATAGCAAAGAATATTACACCTTATATTCCTTTGAATGATTCTACTAGTCCTAACAAAGAAGGTAATGACAAAGATACATTTTCCTCTTTTTAGGAGGAGGAGCAACATGAACAAGGTAAGCCCATTAATTCAGATTTTTGTAGTTCTTTATAACTATAAATCTTATGATTAATAAATCCATAACACCTTTATAAATTTTTGTAGTTCTTTTATAGAATATTTTCACAAACAACCATGCCATATGGATAACAGTGTAGAAGGGGAAGATCCCTCGACACAAAAAGAGGGGGAGAAACATGAAGAAAAAGGTAATATCATTAATGTATAATTTTGTAGTTCTTCATAAACAAAATTTTATGACTTATAAATCCATAACACCTTTACGTGCCTTTATTTTATAGAAGATGTTCACAAAGAAAAATGCCAACAACATATTAGTATACAAACTGGAGATCCCTCTACACAAGCATCGACATAAAAAGTCAAGAAGAAAGGTAGAGGAGAAACTAAATGTGCAGAAATCAATAACTTGGAGGAAAAGATCAAAATTCATATCAATGAAAGGAACCAACCAATTGGTCCAAACTCCGTGAAGCTATCTTCATTACTAGGTGTGTTCGCAAGGGAAATGGTTCCAATCAATTATTCTAATTGGAGGAAGTTTTCAGATCAATGAAAAGGAGGACTTGTGGAACATTATTAATGTGAATATTACACATTACATCTATTTGTTTTCAACATTTCTATTTTTGGATGATTTCGAAGTTTATTTTCAAACCATCTATGAGATCTAAAAATGCAATTCTTGTATGTTGCAGGAAAAATTCATAATCCCTCCGGTCCTTAAAGAATATTGTATGAAATCCATTGGCCATAAGGAAAACCATCATAGATATCAATTGACCAAAAAATATTATGACCCTTATGAGTCAACAAAGGAAATATTAAAAAATGTTCCTCCAATTAGGATACGTGAGACAATGTGTAGAGAATTCGTCCTATCACAAGCCACCACTGAATTCCACGTAAGCAAAAAGTTCACATATTATATAATCAAGTTTTTTAGAATGTATTTTGGCTTGTAATGTTGACTTATATATGTTATTTTCAATTGATTTCTAGGATATAAGGAAAAAACAAGAAAAATAGAGAAAAGGAGAGGGACTTGCACACCTATGGACGTTGAGGTTATCAACGGGTTGAAGATGATATGGTAAAAAATTGTGATGATATTTTATCCGATATGAGAAATATTAGCATATTTTAGTTTCATTGTAATGTCACAACTTAACCATATTATTTTACTTGTTGCAACTAGAAAAAATCTATAGCCTCTGATGATACAACTACAAGAATTACTAGGCAAGACTAATGGAAGAAGTGCCATCAAAAGAAGGATGGCACTCCAATCACACTAGCTATAGGAGAAACAATAGTATGTTCTCAACCTTTTAATTTAGATATTGATTAAAATTTCATTTTACATGTTGGAAATTTTTTCTTCTATGATCTGATTTAATTCTATGTCAATGTTAGCAAACAATAGAACAAGCACAAGCACAAGTTGCATCTTAAGACTTTGTATCTAGGGATGATGCCCTTGCTAAGGTACTAGGGGTTGATGCAAGAGGATGATTTTGTGGCATTGGACTAGGATTTTCACAAACTAATGTGTTTGGAAAAAGTCCATACAAGGAGGCGCTAGCTGTAAGCCAAGCTACAGTGAATGAAAAAAACACAGGAAATCACATCTTTGAAAACAACAATAACAAAACTACTGAAAAAGAGTAGAATATATGGAGAGAGAACATATGGTCAACAAATAAAGTGTTAGTGTCCAATTCTTTAATCTTGTCTCAATATACATATTTTCATACTAATGATCTAAATTCCCATAACTGATTGCTCATATAAACAATGTGCTATCTGATTAGTTTTTTTAATATTATTTTAAATAATATTTTATTTTCATCTTTTGAATATATATATATATTACATTTTTTTTCCTTGACACAGTAATACGGAGGCCATAACAACCACTATGAATGGACTAATACTAAAGAAATTAACTTCAATGCATACTCCATCATTCCTAGTAAGTATTGAAAAATTTCATAATTTAGTTCAATTTTATTTTATTTTATAAATATATTAGAAATCATTTTCTATTGGGTGTAGAGTCATGCATCAAAATATGATCAACATTTGGTACAAAAAACACCAATGGTTCGATCGAAACTACAAATTGACAAAATGAAAACACCAATTCAGGTAATATTGTAATTATTTAATCTATGATCAACAATGTTTAAATTCTTATTTCCATGCATCTTACTTTGTCTCATTTATTTGCAGGGTCAATATAATGCTAATGAGTTGAGATCAACTTCCCAACTGGGGCTGGAAGGAATTAAATGCCTTCTCATTGCATTAAACTCAAGGGTTAAAGTTGCAAGGGCGACAATACACAAGGCTGACCCAAATGTAATGGTACACTGTGTCCCTATTAGAAAAGGCTATTATATTTTGAATCCGACATAAATTTTAGATCCTCTATTTGAAAATATAGCTCTACCATGTCCGAGTAGTGCATTATGTAATCTAGCAGATGCTTTGTTGAGCTTCATTCCTTGGCATAAGGATGACATTTGACTATGTAACTAGTGGTTATACTGTGTGACTAATGATTTCAATGATGTTGTATGAAATGAGAATAGTTGATCTATTGAATATTTATACTTAGATCAAGACATAGTTTATAATTTTTTTGTTGTTCGGAATTAATCTTTACAATTACTTAAATTTTGGGCACAAGTTGCCATTATATGCCATGGGCACAATTTCTAATTTTGTAATACATCGGTATTATATAATATTCATTACATGTGAAATGAGATGTTGTGTTGGGAATATGTGGAATGAGCAGTCTCTCTATCATATTTTCATTAAGTTTTTTTTGTAAATTAGTTTATCCTTCTATTGCCTTCTATTTCCAAAAACAGACATTTATAGAAAAAAACCAAGCGCTCCCATTTATGGGAAAATAGGCTTGGAAATCAAACTGGAAGTCTCCCTCGAAAGGAAACAAGACAGTAACAGAGTGATTGTGAGTTCTTGATGAGTCTTAGAAATGTATCTTCCATGAAAACAAATAAATTCACCATTTAACTGAAGTATTTTTTAAAACAGAAATAAACTAGAACCGAGACTAAAAGAAAAACATGGTCAATCGACAGAATGATTATTAGGCACGAGCTTCATGCCCAGTCTCTTAGTGAATTCATCTTAATTATCCAGAATCCTTTGCACGAAAAACATGATTTTCTCCTGCTGAAGAAGAATTTCCCCATGTTGTTCATCCTTTTCCACTAAAGTTCTGCCTAGGATCATCTTCTGCGACCATTGCAGGTCCAGGGATTTCTGATAAAGAGTGAGTCTACCTCTATAGAAGCCAGGATTTGGTACTAATTCCTTGAATTTATTTTTAATTTCCTATGGTCCCAGGAATATTCTTTCCATTTTAGCCTCTCTCTCAACATGCTCAATTTTGGATTAGACTGAATCAAGGATTTCATGTTTGTAACATTTTCTCTTTTCCACTAGCTGTTTCGAAAACCAGAGGGGGGTCTCATAGGTTCCGACCTGCTAGTCACAAGAGGGATGGATGCATGGTGATGATGCTTTCGAGGAGGAATGATCATAGATAGGAAGGATGCCATTGAGATTCTAAGAGAAGCTTGGTAATGAGCCGGGTAGAGTCTAAAACCATAGGCAGAGGCGTTTGTAAAAAAACTAGCTTGGTTGTGGGATAGATCCCATAAACTTCTAAATGCAGAAAGAGTGTGGTCTGGTTTGAAAAGAAGAGCTACACAAATGAAATTTGCGATCACGACAAGGGGGTGGTGGATAGACAGAGTAGTCTAAGAAAGGTTACACAAAAATATAGAAGGGGGAGTATGAATCTTACCTGGGAGATCCTTAGCCTGAGTGAACCCAAAATTGTGGACCGCAATGCTCAAATGGCACCACCACACACTAGAATTGCACCACCCTTAAGAAAGAAGGAACAAGAGGGCACCCACCTCTGGCCCAGAATTGTTGCGAGGGAACTCCACAGGGAGTATCCAAGAGATGGTTTGAGGACAAGTTGAGATCGGGATAGCCTTCCAGTGGAGATGGTGAATCTCTATGTAACTCGGTGGAGTGAAATAATGAGCCACATGTCGTAGTTCTTCCTTCCTTTCCACCATATCTTCCCATTCAAAACCATGATATCTATGAATCCTGTCGTAATTACCAAGTCCTGTGCATTTGTATGGGCCTCCATGCAAAACATAAGATGCATCCTTCATTTGTTGGAAGGTCGGGAGTGTGAGCATATTATTTGTAGTTGATGCATGAGAGATGCTTTTTGTGGACATTGCATGCATTTAAACTAACCTTTTTATTAATTTCAAAACCTTGGATGAGCTTAGAGGTCTAAAGATTTTGGGCATGCCAGGTATTTTTTATTTTGTGCCTTTGGCATCTACTTAGCATTAAAATTAGACTGGTGTTCTGGGAACTTGAAATCATATCTCAAATTCCTAATCTAATATGTAAACAGTACTTCCCACATACATGGATAATAATTGAGAATTATTGTATAACTCATGTTTCATACATATGTATATACTTATTTAGGATACACATGCACGTGACAAATATAGAGTGAGTACTTGATGTTGTTTTCTTCTGCAGTTCCTTGGAGTTATATTCGTATATTTTTTAGGAGTTGTGATACAATTCAATCATATTTATAATTTGGAGATTGGGTCCTCATCCTATATCTGGTGAATTCGGTTTTTCTATGGGTTATCTGGGGTAAGTTAGTTCCTTCCATTCACCCTTGTTAGCATGGCATATACGAATTTGCTTGAGAAAGAAGTGGCCTATACCGTGGACCAAACTAGTGATTTGTAAATTTGCTGAAGAGGATAATGTTTCCCAAAATGGTTAACCCCTATGTTTGCCTTTTTTTCCCTTGGAAAAAGAAAGATATATAGCACATGATCAAATTTAGAACAACCCAAGGCAACCTGAATCATTTCTGCATTCATAGTGACTTATGATAATTCACTCTAATCCTTGAAACTTTTCAAGGATTAGAGT
Organism: Pseudotsuga menziesii; assembly: GCA_001517045.1. Taxonomy (NCBI): domain Eukaryota; kingdom Viridiplantae; phylum Streptophyta; class Pinopsida; order Pinales; family Pinaceae; genus Pseudotsuga; species Pseudotsuga menziesii. Next base: position 1,222,798 of record LPNX010160502.1, on the reverse strand, counting down.
GGATCATTTCTGCATTCATAGTGACTTGTGATAATCCTATACATTTTGTATTTTTCCCTTCATTAACTTATTTTTCAATGTATTTTTAGTTAGAACTTGAAACCTATTACATATGGATGTGAATACTATATCAAAAGACCAAACTGGTGTCTTCGGAAAGATGCACAATATCCCCTTCCATCCTCTACTACCCAATGGTCTCTTGTTGGCCATGGGATTTACCTATCCTCCCTGGAATTGATTTTCTTTGATTGACTGAGCAAAACAAAATATAGAAAGGTTACAGTATTACACTCACATTCTAACATCTATAATGTGTTTTTCCTGAACCACTCTACAATATTAGGATCTAGTTGAAACTATGCCACCTATTATGCATGATGAAACTCGGAAGAATTTGTATAGTTTATGATGTTGTAGATATTGGAAGAGAATTTGTATGTGATTCTATCCCATGTGATCTTGTGGGTATGGATTCCAATATTATGAGTCAGTACATTGAATTTGTTTCTGATAGATTGTTGGTGAGTATGCTTCGAGTTTTTATATTTTGTACTAATCAAAATCATTGCATTCTTATGAATCATCTATTGATTTAGTAGTGCTATTTTGGGGTTGGTTAGGGATTTATTTGTAAATTATTTTTGTGATGCATTTAGGATTTTCCATCATTCACTTAAAAATAAACACTGGAAGCAGTAAGCAGTATTTTCATCATTATTCACAGTAAGTAGTAAGCACTTAAAAATAAACAGTGTAAATTATTCACTCTAATCCTTGAAAATTTTCATCATTAATTTTCCAAAAGTAAAAAAGCCGCAGTAAGCAAAAATAAAATGAGCTTCCTGTTTACCATACTAGAAGAGATAAATATTCTTCATGTGCTGTAAACCAACTCTGAACCAGGATTACAAAGGATACCTTCATGGCTATAATTTGTACTCTAGATGATGAGTCAGATAGGTTTCATGAGCTTTATAGTGATTGATTGGGGGTTTTGATAACTTCATATTCTGACAGCTATGAGTCAGTAACATCTTCTATCTAGATACTTTGCTTTTAATGTCAATAACCTGGAGTTGCTTAAGGAACCCCGTTAAGGTTTTCTACATGATGTAATTTCCAGTTCCAATGATCACTTTTGATCATATTTAACATTAATAAAATTTATTTTCCACATTGTAGCAAGAATAACAAAATGACCAAAATTAAATATTTAAAGGAATAAGTTTTCATCCAAAAACAAATTCATATGCAATAAATAACAATAATAGTAAGCTGATTTCTTAAGTTAATTGAGGCCAGGACCTTTTATGTTGTACAAAACATCTTATCTACAAATAATTTTGAATTTGAAAATCAAAACTAAGTTTAAATACAGACTACTCAATTTGCACATGAAGTCACCATGCTATTACATTGTAGACACAAAGAAGATGCTAAGAGGAATCAGAATCGGAGATTATCACAAGGATTCATCATTTTGTTTGCATTTCACAAGATGCTGATTTTTTCCCTTAACATTTCCATTTCCCAAAATTTTATGGCAAGATAGATCTAATGTACTCATCATATATAGGGTGCTCCTACATAGCAATTTCCAAGTAATTTTCATCAATCTAGTTGAAAGAGGAAACACTGATCTCTCTCACTGCTTCTAAGAATGCAACCATATCCTTTCATTCATTGCAAAATAATCACTTATTTAAATTTTCTTTGTCCTACCACAATATAGGACTTGACCACAATTCAACAAAGGGTATGAAACAGTAAAGAATGGGTCATGAATTAAGATTTGGTCATCATTAGATCATTTATGAGTTGAAGTTACCAGGTGTCAGACACGATTTCCTCTTCTTTTTCTTCCAGTGTTTATCAAACATCAACCCCTTTTCCTTAAATCCTCTAGCTGAATTTGAATTCTATCTTTGTTTACAACATAGATTTCTCATGTTTGTATAATATACATACTTAATATACGTAGGTTTATTCCTCACTGAATTATCTCAAATCCTTAGCTCAGTATTTACCACTCTCATGAAAAATTAAAATACTAATATATCATTATTTTTAGGCCTCACACAGATAATGAAAATCTATTAATCTCAACTCTACACAAACAATGAGATTCTGCCATTTCCTGAGATATCACATAGAATAGAATTATTCCACTAAACATACACAAAAATAATCCATAATACAATGAAACACTATTTTATCAATTCATTTATGTACATGCGTATTTTGTTCATAGAAATCTCATTTCTCTCCATGGCTTGATTTCACATTCATTTGGTCAATAAATTCAATAAGCCAAGTTTACTATGTCCTTATACTTACAATATAAATCCTGGAAGTCAATGCCTCTAGTTCACTAAACATACCTCTTATAATTATGAAACTACATCTAAACTTAGGAAACTTGATCCTATCTTTACTGAACTGAATAGGTCAGTCCTTATCCTATCATCTAGCTTCTCCCATGAATTATGCCAACATGCAAATTCAGTTTCATGACTAAGCTCTTGTCCCTATGACTCATAACGTAACTAGAACCTTATAGATTTATTTTTCAAACTGAGGATAATACATTAATTTAACTTAAGGAATTGAATTGCTCATAAAATGTCTTCACTCTTTTTGGACTGATCTTCAATGTTGAAGATGAGAGAATACGCTTCTGTATTAGCTATGCTTGTTTGGGTGTCTATATATGTTATTTAATGAAATTTTGCAGTAGGGTTAGAAAATAAAATATTGTGGTTGGAATGTTGGGAAATGCAATTTAATAGTTCAGTCTTTGGCCATTTCATTAGAGGAAATTTGGGGTCTAAAATGGGCCTTATAAGAAAACGTGCCAAAATAATTTTTTGTGAGTTGGAATTCAAGAACCAATGGAATTTCAATAAAATCAGTCAGCCATAATGGTTGAATTGACATATTTGTCATAAAAAAAACTACTTTTTTTGTTCGTATTTTCCACATATCTCATTGTATTTTTACTCAAATTTCGATCGGGAGAGCTTGTTGGATGCAGAATCAAATTCCGCATCCAACGAGCTCTCCCGATCAAAATTTGAGTAAAAACATAGGGAGATATGTCAAAAATACAAACACAAAAAGTAGTTTTTTTCTTTCTTCCTCCAAAATTAATCAATATTATTTTATTATTTTAACTATTATTTTATTATTTTCCTTAGGAGGCCCATTTTAGACCCCAAAATTCCTCTAATGCGGTATATTTGAATGCCTTTGTGAAGCAAAGGTTTACTTGGGTTGAATATATTAGCTTGAAATACTTTATTTTGATCCCTCTAGACCTCAACAAGCAGGCCAAGAATCTTCCTCACCCTCCCTATCTGAAATGCTTTCCATATCAATTTTTAGAATAGACAAAGTGTTTCCAAATAGTTCCTACTCTCAAGAATGGTGGGAATAAACCTTAATAAATGGTTTCTTCAATATCCATGCATAGGATGGTTTATGTCAAATCACAATTTGGTCACAACATATCCAATCAATCATAACGGATCACTATTTCTTAAATTAAGAAGATTAGGTTTCAAATTACTTTTCCAATGATTTCCATTGGAATTCTTATGCTTCTTCACAATTGGTGTTATAGTCATATACTTGACCACCTATAATTCTTGAAAATTGTCCACGCCATCTCTCCTCTGAACTTCAATGCAAATGTAACTGTCAAATGGTAAAGACACCAAGATGGGCATATTTTTTCACCAATTTATCTGCTTAAAACCCAATTCAACCGTTGATATTGATTACATTCGAGGGCGATCAATGAAATGAACGGGTGATCGATGTAGGAAAAAGGGTGATTGATGAAATAAAATCTGTAGAAAAATTCATCTAGGAGACTCAACAATCATCATATCTAGAATGAACAGTGCAGATTGAGTCGATGTTTTGGATTTGTCCCACATCGATAGAGAAGTTGATCTATTTTTTGTTTATAAATGTCAATCAATGCATAGTGCAAAGGGTATGTGGGGGCTCCGGGTGTTTGAACTTCACGATAAGCTCCAGAAATTATAGCCCGAGATGACCTATCAAGTCCCTACCCTTTTGGAAAAAATAACAACATTTGTCAATGTCAATGATGGGTTGCAAAAACCAAATAATTTTTCAATGATGGGTTGTCAAAACCAATAACAATATTTGTCAATGATGGGTTGCAAAAACCAATTATTTGGTGGGTAATGTTATGACTTATATTTCTCTATTTGACTTAACCATAAACGTTATAGACTATTTGGTGGGTAATCTTATGACTTATATTGTTCTAATTGACTTAAATGTAAACCTACTTATAGACTAT